>JAFFSR010000076.1:3050000-3052500 GCA_017163975.1 Anastatus disparis
CTGAGCGCGAAGTAGACCCAGCAGAGCGGAAACACATCCCCGGGTCAGGTCAGTGCAAAGTCTTTCGCGAGACACTAAACCGATTTAAACAAAAACGCTAATGATGGGCCGTATAACGGTCCTTCAAGCCAACTTGCACAGAAGCGACCTAGCCAACAGCCTTTTGACTCAAATCAAATTCGAGACAAAGGCTGATGTGCTCTTGATAAGCGAGCAGTCCACAAACTGGACCGTTAAGACCTGGTTTAGAGACAAGCTTGGCACTGCTGCGATTTACGTAGACCCAAAGACCATCAGAGAAGACGCAAATGGAGCTGAAGAAGGCTTCGTATGGGTTAAAAGCAGAAACGTTACATACGTGAGCTGTTATTTTACACCAAACTCAACAGCAGACACGTTTAGGCGCCGTCTGGATCTGCTGGAAGACTCTGTCCGAAGAATGGAAGGTGACGTCGTCGTCGCAGGAGACTTTAACGCGAAAGCGTTAGAGTGGGGAATGCCACTGCAGGACAGCAGAGGAGGATACATCATGGAGATGGCAGACAGACTCGGCCTAACAGTGCTAAACACCGGAAGCACTCCAACATTCAGACGAGGAGCTAGCGGTACGATTCCTGACGTATCCTTCGCATCAGAAAATCTTTCACGTAAAGTGTCAGATTGGAAGGTGCTGGAGACATACAATGGAAGTGACCACCAGTACATCACATTTCAAATCCATGATGGATCCCAATCATCGAGGCGAAATGTCGCTAGACCAGTCAGATGGAACGTTGCCAAGCTGGACTCTGAGAAACTTGTCCAAGTACTGCAGCAAGGATCAGACTATCTACCGGACGCGACAACTGCCACCGGAAACGCCGACGCTGCAGAGGTTCTCGTAAAAGAGACGATGAGTCTCATTCACAGAGCCTGTGATGCATCTATGCCGCGCAAGGGATCGCGACATCATAAGCGTCCAGCGTATTGGTGGAATGACGAAATCGCTAGAACGAGGTCAGAAGCTCTTAGTCTCAGAAGATCATCACAGAGAGCAAGAAAGAAGAACTCACCAGCAGCAGATCTTTTGTCTGCGCAATACAGAGACGTGCATAAAAAGCTTCGTAAGAAGATAAATCGAAGCAAAGCACAATGCTGGAAAGACCTGAGCGAAGACGTCAACAGAGAGGTGTGGGGCTTGGCCTACAAGATCGTGACCAAGAAGCTTAACGCCGCCCCCACGTTGCCATTCGAAGAAGAGACCATGGCGAACATCGTAAACCACTTGTTCCCTACGCATCCACCACTCGAAGAACAGGAGAATACAGGAGAACCAGAAGAGATCCCGCTCTTTACAAGCAGAGAGCTACAGATAGCTGCAAGAATAATGAAGAACAATAAGGCACCTGGGCCTGACGGAATACCATCCGAGGTCCTTAAATGCATAGCGGTGAAAGCGCCATCTCTCTTGTTGAACATGTACAACGCGTGCCTCCAGACGGGTGTGTTTAGCACTCCCTGGAAGATTGCGCGTCTTGTGCTGATCAGCAAAGGAAAGGGAGGTGATCCCCGGCATCCATCGTCCCACAGGCCACTCTGCATGTTGGACGAAGCAGGGAAGCTATACGAGAGGCTGCTTAAACCGCGATTACAAGGAGCTGTACAGGCGGCTGGCGACCTCGCTGACAACCAGTACGGCTTCAGGAAAAAGCGGTCTACCGTAAATGCAGTAGAAGAAGTAGTAAAGGTAGCAAAAGAAGGATGGACTGGGAACCATCATTCCCGTCTTATTGCGTTTCTAGTCATGCTGGATACGAAAAACGCTTTCAACTCAGCAAAATGGCCTGACCTTCTTGCTGCGTTGAAAGAGTTTAATGTACCAGAATACCTTATGCGAGTGATACGAGACTATCTGAGAAACCGTATCCTCCGCTATGAAACAGAAGAAGGCTGGCGTGAAAAAGACCTTAGCGCAGGCGTGGCACAGGGCTCGATCTTCGGCCCAGACTTCTGGAACATCCTGTTCGATGCATTACTCAGACTTGCAATGCCGGATGGGGTGAAAATGTTTGCGTACGCTGATGATGTCGCTTTAGTCATCTCCGCGAAAAACGTAAACATTGCCCAGCACATACTAAACACGGCGATGGGAAGAATTTCCGAGTGGATGGTGAAGCATGGTCTCGAAATAGCGATGGCCAAAACAGAAATCGTGCCCTTAACTTGGAAACACATCAACATCGAGTTTCCCATGACAGTAGGCACAAACGTGGTGCAGACAAGAAGTGAGGTGACGTATCTCGGCATAAAGCTAGATGCAAAACTAACTTTTTTTGACGCACCTAAAACACGTCGCTAATAAAGCGGTAAAGAAAACGTTGCAGTTAAGTCGTCTTATGGCCAATACCAGCGGCCCGAAATCAAGCAAACGACGACTTTTAATGACAGTCACGACGTCCATCTTATTGTACGGCTCTGAAATATGGGCTAACCAAATGAGAAAAGAGACGCACCGAAGCGT
>JAFFSR010000077.1:0-392200 GCA_017163975.1 Anastatus disparis
AGGCATACTGGCTCAGGTTCCTTCTGGATCACCCCTCTCTCCTCAAAGTGATCTAGAATGTATGTGTGTATAAGCCCATAAGAGTATCCCCTTCTTCGAGTGATTTTTTTGAATTTTGGTTTTTATTTACGCCCACCCTTCCCTGCTCCATGTGATCGAGAATGTAAGTGTGTATAAGCCCATAAGAGTATCCCCTTCTTCGAATGATTTTTTGAATTTTGGTTTTTATTTACGCCCACCCTTCCCTACTCCGTGTGATCGAGAATCCGATGTGTGTATAAGCACATAAGAGCACATATATCCCCTTCTCCGTGTGATTTTTGAATTTCAGTATTTTGTTCACGCCCACCCTTCCCTACTCCATGTGATTTAGAATCCAATATGTGTATAAACCCATAAGAGTTACCTTTTTGTTTGATTTGTAGGTGGCCCCATACCAGCAGGGAGTCCCAAGATGTTTTTTTCTTTTGAAAGATTAATGTTTACGATTGCATGTTTTCCTTTTTTCATCTCTATGACTTTTTTCTTTAAGCCACCTTCTTTTGATCGATAGATATTTTTCCTTTGGTCAAGGAATATTTTTCCTTATCTTTTACAAATAAGAGTTCTCTTTTTCTTTTTAAACAAGATGAAAAAAGATAGCTGACCCTTATAATAAATTTTTCTCAAAAAGATTTTCTTTCAAAAGATAAAGACAGTATTATATCTTAAAGGTTGCATGATTCATTATTTTCATGCACCTGCGACTCAAAAAGAACACACACAGTGTACTGCATTAAGAGAAAGGACATTCTTTTCCTTCTCTCCTAAAAAGCAGGTTAATTTTTGTGCAACGTTCAAGAAAATGCATAGTGGGCAGCGCTACAAAAAAAGACTCTCCATCCGCCGAAAAAACTTTATGTTTGCTAGTGACCCTTTCGCTTCCCCGCAGCGCCACTTAGTCGGCGCAATCAGTGTGCTGAAAATGGACTCTGATTGCTCCGATAATCTTAATGCAATCGGCGCTTTACGCAACGCTGAAGGATACATGCGGCGCCTAATGTCTTTGAGTGCAGGTATACACAAAAAACCTCAGTCTCGTCATTGTTTACCACTGCATGTTTTTTCTTTTTCATCTCTATGACAGTTTCTTTAACCCACATGCTTCTGATCGATAGATATTTTCCCTTTGGTCACTTTCACATTACTTTACTATTCAAAGTCACTTTCTGCTTGTTCTGATAATCTTAATGCAATCGGCGCTTTACGCAACGCTGAAGGATACATGCGGCGCCTAATGTCTTTGAGTGCAGGTATACACAGAAAACCCTCGGTCTCGTCATTGTTTTTACCACTGCATGTTTTTTCTTTTTTCATCTCTATGACAGTTTCTTTAACCCACATGCTCTGATCGATAGATATTTTCCCTTTGGTCACTTTCACATTACTTTTACTATTTAAAGTCACTTGTTTTCATTTTGTTGGAAAGAGACCTTTTTTTCCTTTTCGTAAAAATATGTTTTCTTTTACTGAGAAAAGAAACTTTGTTTTGGTTTTCATGTTTATAATCTTACAATCTTTTTCTTTCAAAATTGAAACTTTTATTGTGCCCATTCTATATCCATGTATTAAGTTAAAATAAGGTTATTGGTGAATTTTTTTCTTTTCAGAAAAGGTTTTCTTGACAGGTTTATATTTTTGAAAGTCACCACTTATCTTATTTTATCTTTTTTTTTTAAGAAAAAGGTCTTTTACTCTTTTCCTAAAACGATATATCGGTCATTTAATTTTGAAAACGAAGCCCCTTTGCGAATGCATTCTTTTAGATAGAAAGAGGGCGTGGAAAATACTTGGAGGATTGTCAAAAAATTTTTCCGCAGGTAGGTAATTTTTGTAAATTTTTTTGTATAAATACTGTGCTGCATGCAATGTTCAGTATTCAGTCTCTCAAGCTTCCTAAAGCAAGATTGAAAAATTTAAGTTTCGATTTAAATCGTATTTAAAAAAATAAAAAATGGCAAACGGAAAAAAAAATCAAGAAAACAAAACTAGTGCGAGCCTCAAAATAATGAGGAATAGAATCCAATGGTTAATGAGGAACGGCTCGTTGATCTTGTTGATGCTTGATCACGTCACATGGGCGATGGATGCAATAACATCGTGTGAGTAATATTTGATAATTTTTTCTTTTTTCATAATTAATAGTTTTTATATATTATTTCAATAATTAATTATTTTTGTTTTCTTTTTTTGAGTGCCACCGATGCCGCAGTCTGCTTCAATGCAGCAATTATATCAAGGCTTCGAAAATATGGAAACACCGAGGGCAAGCCCGAAGCGCTCGAGAAAAGATCATCGAGCTCGAGTTCGAGTTCAAGTTCGAGTACCAGTGGAACGTCATCGAGTTGCTCTTCATGCAGAGCAACGCCCAAGAAAGTTCCCAGAGTCAACAACGAGGATGTAAGAACTCCTCTTCGAGAGAACTCGCCGCAACCAGGGCCCTCGGGTACAAGTAAGTTAAAAAAAACGAAGAAAATATTTCATTAAAATATAAAAGAAAAAAAGATTAAAATATTTATTTTTCTGTTTCAGGATCACAACTTCAGGAGAAGTCACCGCAACCAGGGCCCTCGGGGACAAGTAAGTTAAAAAAAAACAAAAAATATTTCATTAAAATATAAAAAGAAAAAAATTAAAATATTTATTTTTCTGTTTCAGGATCACAACTTCGGGAGAAGTCTCTGCAACCAGGGCCCTCAGGCACAAGTAAGTTAAAAAAACAAAAATATTTCATTAAAATATAAAAAGAAAAAGATTAAAATATTTATTTTTCTGTTTCAGGATCACAACTTCGGGAGGAGTCTCCGCAACCAGGGCCCTCAGGCACAAGTAAGTTAAAAAAACAAAAAATATTTCATTAAAATATAAAAAGAAAAAGATTAAAATATTTATTCTTTCTGTTTCAGGATCACAACTTCGGGAGAAGTCTCCGCAACCAGGACCCTCGGGTACAAGTAAGTTGAAAAAAAACAAAAATATTTCATTGAAAAAAAATAAAAAAGAAAAAGTTTAAAATATTAATTTTTTTTTGAAAATAATAATTTTATCTAAATAAATAATTAATTTTTTTTTCCTTTTTTCAGAAGAGAATGGCAGCGCTACTATCCAGGAGAATAGACCTCCTCCTGCAAGACGGATCTTGCAGCTTAAACATTCAGGGAAAAGATTGTGATGAATACAAGGCTTCCTAAGTCTAACCAGGAGAATGAGAATACCAGATTCCTAAATCAACGCAGGAGGATGAGGGAACAGTTTCGTCATGCAGTGAACTCATGATAACAGAAGACATCACATATCTTGATTGAAAAATAAATTTATGTACATGTATTTTTTATATAAATATAAAAAAGAATTTTTGTAACTGGCGGAAAAATATGTAATAAAAATTTTAATTCAATAAAAAAAAAAATAATAATAGTTCATAAAATCTTAATCTCGCTTATTTGATGAGCCTTCCTATATATATGTAATATAATCTATTTTATAAAAAAATTTTTTCACTTAAATAAATTATTATAATTAAAAATAGTAGTTGGTTTTTGGAATATTAAATTAAATTATAATAATCATTGATAAAATTTTTATTTTTTAAAATCACATATAATTATTTTTTTCATTTTAGAAATACAATTATTTTTTCATTTTAGAAATACAATTATTTTTTCATTTTAGAAATACAATTATTATAGTATTTTAATAAGATAATAATAAAAAATTTTTTAAATTTTATTCATTTGCAAAATATAAACATGTACATTTCATTTTTTTGTTTTGTTTAAAATAATTATCAACCTCATCTTTATCATTAATATTTAAGTAATTTCGTAGCCATGCTCGTATAGCAATCGTATTATTGACTGCACACACGGGTCTTTTTCTTCTTATACAGAAAACGTGGTTCAAGCAGAAGTGGTGCTTATCACCTATTATTCCTTCTAATGCTGGACAGCCGAAATCTTCAACATTTGAAATTGACCTGCAAATAAAATAAACAGAATAATTAAACTATAATATAAAAGTATAAGAAAAGTATTAAAAGTATGAAAAAAGTATTAAAAAGTATGAAAAAAGTATTACAAAGTATGAGAAAAGTATGAAAAGTATGTGAAAAGTATAAAAAAAGTATAAAAAAGTATAAAAAAGTATAAAAAAAAGTATGAAAAAGTATAAAAAAAGTATAAAAAAGTATAAAAAAGTATAAAAAAGTATGAAAAGTATTAAGAAAATGATTATTTTGAATATAAAAATTTAAATATATTTTTACTTACACACTTGGTAAAAGATTTTTCAACCATTGCACTTTCTGCTCTCCTTTGACAAATAATTTTTGATTCCTTGCGAGCAGATTTGGAAAACACGTTGTAGACGATGATATGGAATATCTCCAGAATTCCATGCTATACCGTGATGGAACCTTTCCACCCACTGAGCCATGCATTTTTCTTCTGTATTTAGTTCCTCCCATGTAATTGGAGATTTGAAAACATAGACTGTAGGTAAAGCTGTTTTTCTAAAATTGAGGAAACTAACTTCTTTGAAAATAAAAGAATCCTCTGATATTCTTTGAAATCCTTGAATATCACATATATAAATGCTTTCTTCTTCCGCAGACTGCATGATATAATTTTTTGAACAGCATATCGTAATCACGAGTTCTAGCCATCTCGTAGCGTTGGATGTTTCAGTATGAATTAATATCGGGAAATGAGAATAGAAAATTTTCAAATCATAAGTTTATGTCAAGCAATTCCCCTCTTACTTTTTAAGATTGGACGATGGAAAATAGCTCAGTTTTCACTGGTTAAACTAAAAGATGATAGTCACTCCCCTCTAACTTTTTAAGATTGGACGATGGAAAATCGCTCAATCCTCATTGGTTAAAACTAAGAAATGATCCTGATAGGTTAAAAAAGGTAAAAAATTCATCCCTACCCGTGAAAACCTCTCTTTTTCTGAAAAACTTGCACTCCGTTTTACTATTGGTTAGTTAATTGAATTTTCTATCTCTCCTTTTGTTAACTTACCTTTAAAAGGACTGAAGGTTTCTGGATGAGCATACTTCGTCAGAGGAGTCGTGAGTGTACATAGTCATCGGGACTAAACTTTACCAATCGTGAAAGTTTGTGTTTGTGAAAGGTTATTTTAAATAAAAAAGAAAAAAAATGTCTTCAATTAATTTCTTTGAACGTCTTGTGCAACTACTCCGTGATGCTTTGCAAAATGTAAATGAACTGAACAATACCGATCTCCATTATTGGATAGATATGTGCAATGGTAGTTTTGAGAAATTAAATGAAAAAATTGTCAATTCTGATCTTACAAGAGGAGAAAAGCAGAGATGTCAAACTTTGTGTGTTACATCTTTCGGGTATTCAAGTTCAATTTGAACATCATCTTCAACGAGGAGGTGGTCTGCAATCTGAAGAAATAGAAGCTTCTGTTGAATGGCGAGATGTGCAGTCAGCTTTCGAAAACAAATTAGAACTGGCGTAGTGGTAAATATAAATCATGCGGATATTTTAAGTTTTTTAAACGACGCCCAAGAACTCTTTAAAGTACATGTACAGTCATGCTTAGAAGAATATAGTGCTCTCAAAGTGAATTCAGATTTCACCGCAGAATTTTCTATACAGAAAAATAGTGAAGAATTGACAGATATTAAATATTTTACAACCACAAGTACTTCAATTTTCATGTCAACGAATCTAGAAGAATGGTTCAAAATAAATATCAAAGATTCTATTTTGACACAGATAGAAGAATTTCAGGGAAAAGATTCTGGCTGGGCTCTAAAAAGCATTATAAGTCTGAGTATAAATATGAAAAAATATTCTCCGATCAAGGGCAGTTCGTACATTCCTTTACCACCTTTTATACAAAAAAAAAAGCATGTGTCAATGTTCGTAACAATGACAATCAATGTTTCAAGTATGCTATCCTCTCAGCAATATATCCAAGTGAAACTAATACTAATAGAGTTAATCAATATAGCATGCATGAGAACAAGTTGAAATTTAATAACATAGAATTTCCAGTGACACTTAAAAATGTTCCAAAATTTGAAGAACTGAATAATATTTCAGTAAATGTGTACATGTTGAAGAAGTTTGGACAAAAGTTTGAAGTATCACCTTGCCACATTACATCGGATAAAAGGAAAAGCATGTCAATCTACTCATCATCCAAGACTTTTACATCGATGAGTATGAAAAGATAATCATTCTGATGATATTAGTTTACCCAAATACCACTACGTTTGGATAAAGAATATGTCTCGTCTTCTGAAATCTCAACTATCTAAGACACATGTAAAATCATTCCATTGTGAAAGATGTTTACAAGTCTTTTATAATGAAGAAAGATTGCAAGTTCATGAAAATGATTGTAAGAATTTGAATTATTGTCGAATTAATCTACCTGACTCGCAGAACAACATTCTGAAATTTGAAGATTATTATAAAAGCGAAAAAGTTCCTTTTATTGTTTATGCTGATTTTGAATGTTTACTGAAGCCTACAATGAATGAGATTGCCTTCCAACTTCATGAAGCATATAGCATAGGATATTATATAAAATGTAGCTTTGATGACAGCTTATCTTTTTTATAAGTCATATAGAAAAAATATCGAAGATGGACAGACTCCTGCACAATGGTTTGTTCAAGAATTAAAATCAATCAGTGAGGAAATTGATAAACTCTACAAGAATCCGAAACCATTAAAACTTACGGATTTAGAAGAATTATCTTTCCAAAGGTCGACCATTTGTCACATATGCCGAAAACTAATCCGTGATGAAGAACTCGCAGTACGAGATCACTGTCATCTCACAGGACGGTAAGATATTAATTATAGTTATATTTCAATGAAAAAAAAAATTACTTTATCATGCAAATTTTTTAAAATATCTATTTTTTTTACATTAGTTTCAGAGGTGCAGCACATAATTCATGTAATTTGAATTACAAGTATTCAAAATTTATTCCTGTGGTTTTTCATAACCTCAATTACGATACACACTTCATTTTGAAAGAGATAGCCACATCTTCATTGATGGGAGGACGAGTTACGCTATTGCCATATAATAAGGAAAAATATATTTCTTTTACAAAATACATAGATGGCAGTGACCTAAGTTTTAGATTCATAGATTCTTGGCGTTTTCTTCCTTCGTCATTAGAAAAACTTGCATCATACTTGGAAAATGTGCCGATATTGATAAAAGAGTTTCGAACTGATGGTTTTACAGATGAGAAAATTGATTTTCTCAAACGTAAAGGTATATTTCCATATGATTTTGTAGATGGATTGGATAAATTATTAGTAACGAAATTGCCAGAGAAAAAATCAGTTTTATAACCAACTCACCGATTTTCATATTGCTGATGAAGACTATAAGCATGCTATTCAAGTCTGGAGTAAGTTCAATATAAGGACATTAGGCGAGTATTCGGATTTATACTTAAAAACAGATGTTTTACTATTGGCGGATGTATTTGAAAGTTTTCGAGAAACATCTCTCAAAGCTTACGGTTTATGTCCAGCTCACTTTTATACGTCTCCAGGCTTGACATTTTCAGCAGCGCTAAAAATGACGAAGGTAGAACTGGAGCTTCTTACAGATATAGATCTGTTGATGTTCATTGAAGCAGGTATTCGGGGAGGAATAAGTCAATGCTGTAATCGCTATGCCAAGGCGAACAATCCATATATGGGCTCACCGTATGATGAAAAACAGAAAATGAAAACACTTATGTACTTTGATATTAATAATCTTTATGGATGGGCAATGGTTCAATATTTGCCAGTCGGAAAATTCAAATGGGTAGAATATGAGACGAATTCAAACTTTTACAACGCACCGCCAGATTCAGTTATTGGATATATTGCTGAAGTAGATGTGGAGTATCCGAGGAAATACACGATGCACATCGAGATTTTCCATTCTGCGCAGAGCATAGTGCGCCACATGGCTCGAAACAAAAGAAACTTCTCACTACTTTGAAGAACAAGGAGAGATATGTTATTTACTATCGAACACTCAGACAAGTGTTGGAAAATGGACTTCGACTGAAAAAAGTGCATAGAATTTTAAGTTTTGAGCAAAAGGCATGGCTTAAACCTTATGTGGAATTGAATACTCAAAAAAGAATGCAGGCTAAGAACGAATTTGAAAAACTTTTTTATAAATTGTTAATCAATGCTGTCTATGGAAAGTGCATTGAGCGAGAGCGGTCTCGAGTTGATGTCCGATTGGTAAATAAATTTACTGGTAGATATGGAACAGAAGCACGCATAGCTCTACCAAATTTTCACAGCTGTGCTATTTTTTGATGAGAATTTAGTTGCCATTCAAATGAAGAGAACGAGCATCACAATCAAGAAACCAATTTATGTTGGATTTTGCATTTTAGAATTATCAAAAACATTAGTTTATGATTTTCATTATTCGTATATGAAAAAGCGAGTTGGAGACAAATGCAAACTTTTGTATACTGATACTGATAGTCTCATATACGAAGTTGAGGATGTTGACATGTACAAAATAATGAAAGAGGACATACATAAATTTGATACTTCCGATTATGAAGAAAATAATACGTTCGAAATTCCTCGAGTTAATAAGAAAGTTCCGGGTTTGATGAAAGACGAATGTAATGGTAAGATAATGACAGAATTTATAGGATTACGAAGCAAAATGTATAGTATTTTAATCGATGGAGGAGAAGTTATAAAGAAAGCCAAAGGTATAAAGTCCAGTGTTGTTAAAAAATCAATTACTTTTGAGGATTACCGAAGCTGTCTTCAGGATCTCACTATTATATACCGTGAACAGTGCAATATCCGTTCAAAATTGCATACTGTGCATACTGAAAAACAGAGAAAAATTGCTCCAAGTCCTCACGATGATAAGAGATTTTTATTGCCTGATAGTACAGATACTTTACCTTGGGGACATTATAAAATTGAAGAAATACAGATGGCGCAAGCTGCACTTGAAGTAGAGAGGGAACATGCAAGAAAAATGGCTGCTGAAAGAAAAAAAGAGTGGGAGGTAGAAATGAGGAGGGGAGATACACGAGTGGAGATGGATGCTACAGAGAATGAAAGAGAGAGGGAAATCGAGAGAAGGGATGAAGCCACCAATGAAAATAGTGCAGAGCGAGTGGGGATGTCACTTTATGAAGGCGAGCAAATTATCATTGAGTATGATGTGTTAGAGGAGTTCATGAATGACTGGCATCCATCAATGGAGGGGGCAAGTTCCCAGGAAGGAGAAAAAAAGGATATATTACGAGTAGCAATGGAAAGGGCAGACATCGAAGTGGGGAATGGGCTATATCAACCAATGGACCACAATGAGGAGCGCATTCAAGTAATCGAAGAGCTTGAGGACGATCAACCTTGCACAAAGAAATCTAAAATCGACTAACTTTTTAAGTAAGTTACAATTTTTTTTTTTACCAAAAAACATTATTTTTTCCATCAAAATTTTTTTCTAACAGAACTTTTTAATTTTTTTTACTTTTTCTTGTTTTCAGAATGGATTTATCTGCACTAAACAAGATTGCTGGAAGCGACTTCCTGCCAAGGAAGAAAGTCACAGACTTAGAAAAAGACCAGCAGTACATGGTGACTTCACTGAAACAAGTCAAGACAAGATTTGGAACCAAGGTCGTAGCAGATTTCGACCAAAGCTTCCAAGTCTTCTTACCAGAAAAGATTTCATCTGCAATCTTAAAAGATGAAGAATTTTTCTACAATCTCTGTGATAATGCAAATGAACTGCGTTTGATTGCAATATACCTGGGAGGATCTTCTTTTAAATTCGATCGGGCTTAAAATAAATAAAAATATACTCGTCAAATTATTTTTCAAACTATTTATTGTAAATTGTACATAATAAGAATACATGAATAAATGAAAAGTATTAAACATTATATAATTGTTTTTATTTATCACCACCATTTATAATTATTATATTTATATTGAATCATAAAAAGAAAATTTTAATAATAAAAATATTTTATATATAACTTAAATTAATGAACATAATGAAATTAAATTTTTTTCTTTTTTATTTATTACACTGAAATACGTGGTAAAATACATCTTAGCTTATTCAAATAATCTCATTTTTATCTATCCAACTATTATGCTTGCTATTTAGACCTAACCACTTAACATATACACGTTTACCACTTTTCTTTAAAACTTTTTCTACCAAATAAATTTCTGGATACATAGTCTTTTGAATTTCCGTTTCATAAAAGCCGCTGGAGACTGGTTCATCATAATAATCTTTGACGTGGTAAGTTATGGGATTGGTTTTTACAACTCTTGTTATTGTGAAAATTTCAGTTGACCAATTTGGTGTATAACCTTTTTCAAAAACTTGTTTTATCTTACTTATTCGCACTTTATCTCCTACTTTGAATTTTGGTTTTTTTACAGGTCTTTTTTCAGTTGGGTAATTTTTCTTGATTTCTTTTTCATTTACCTTCGTAACGTTTTCAGGCTCGATTCCTATTGTCCGATGTTTTCTTGAATTGTATGCTTTCACTAACTCAGGCAGAATATCCAACCATTTATAACTTCCTTGTTTGCTGAATTCTAACCACATTGCATTTTTAAAGTTTTATTAAAGCGTTCACATATGCTTGCATGAAGATTACTATGTGAAGAGTAGTGATTTATCTTGTACTTTTTCATAAGATTCTGAAAGTTTGAATTGTAGAATTCTTTTCCTTGGTCAGTTTGTAAATTCGATGGCACCCGTTCTTGTTTTAATATTGACTTCATAGCTAGAGTAACATCATTGCCACTCTTCGATTTGACTGGTACAGCCCATGCATACTTTGAAAATATATCTATGACAGTTAGTAAGTAGCGAAAACCTTTGTTTTCCTTGAAATAAGGTATCATTTCTACAAGGTCAGCTTGCCAAGTCTCATCTAATCCGCGTATGTCATATTTTCTTCGCTTGTACCTTCGACGTGCTGGCTTGTGTAGCTCTTCAACTACTCTTTGACGTTCCATCTTAAACTTCAACTTTAGCAATATCCGATCGTCTATTCATTTCTTTAATTATATATTCAATACTTGCAAAATTTCGTTGAGTCATATCATAGACATAAGTTAATTTTTCGTCTATTTCTGCTTTATATATTTCAACTTTGTTCTCATATTCTTGTATAGCTTTGCTAACTTCTATAATTTTAGAAGATAAGTAATCAACTTCTTTCTGTAGGATATTATTTAGTGAATTCAAACTAATGGCATCATTTGGATCATTAGCCTCTCCAATATTGCAAAGCCGCTTATTTTCTAAATCAAAATCACCATCTGATGTAACATTGAATCCAATACCTCGAGGACCACGACTCACTTGCGAGCCCTCAAGTTTTCTTCCAAACACATCGAGACTCATGATACTACTATTGATTTGAAAATTGTGTACGTCAATATATATGCCCAGCTTCACGTAGTTCCTCTATGATTGATTGGATTTCATTGTTGTGATTATTATTTCCAGCAGATCGTTCATCTATCAATAATCGCAGTCTTTCGACAAGCTCATTCGGATCATCCCAGTAGACTAGATCTATAGAAGTATTCTTTTTTGCTATTTTATATTTAGGTATGAGACCCCCTCTGCTGGTAGACATTCTACTACGATCATTGCGGAACATTGGTGCTATGATTTTTGAATATTTTCTACTCTTCGAAGAGCGTATATTCTCACTTTTGCTATGTCTTTTTCTATGGGCATTTGTTGCTTCCAGGATAATGCGATAGTTCTTGCGATCTGTTGTACTCAAAAGATTATCATCTGGTTCTTTTTTGAAAAGCAATTCCATTAGACCATTGCTTTTAGGAAAACTTAAATCTTTCACTTTTATCATTTTATCATCAAATTGAATTTGTGAATCACCCATCATGTATACCCCACTGACTTTTCTCACTCCGTATATGTTATCGATTTTGCTGCGGCTTCCATTTAGCATTGATAAAAAGTCTGTCGGTTCAGTTTCTTTATGCGCAGATACAAATGGTGAATATATAGATTTGAATGATGAATTTGCAGAATTGAATGATGAATTCATCATTGTGCTATTTATCGGAGAAAAATCATCGCCATTAGAAGCATCATTATCAAACGCCGAACCCGAGTTATTAATATCGTTTACAATATAACTTGATTCATCAAATCTCAATCTTTTTTTGCAGATTTTCTGTTACTGTCTATGGCCTTAATGTGATTAGAACGTGACACACTTTCAGTTGTCGAATCGACAAGCTTTTCAAGTGGTGTAATAACTGGTTTTAAAGTATCACCAATAACCTTTTCAAAATCATCTCTCTCCTTTTTTAACAAAGAGTATTTTTTTTAATAGCCTCGCGTGCTCGTAAGAGCTCGCTAAGAACACTTTTTTCTTTCTTAAAGTCAGGCATGCTGACAAGATGCTGTCTACAATCAAACTGCAAAGATTAAGATTTATACTTCCTTTTTAATGGCAAAACAGTCAAATCCTTTTCTATATCTACCATCATTTATTGCTCTATCTTTGTCAATAACAACAAATCCATACTTGTCATTCTTCCAGCATTCTGTACAAAGATTTCCGAAATTCATTTAAAGTTAAGTCAGTATTCACATGGTCTTCATAGATATGTTTAAGATTAACATCATCTTGACGATAAATTACCATCAAATTAATATTGTCCCTGATGAGATGTTTCGGTATATGAGCATATGACTGACATAGATAAAAGCTATCTACACTTTTGTGTCTCCCCATACAGAAAAAAGCTCTGACGTTATCCTGCTTCTCACAAGCCACATCATCAAAAATCATAATTGAATTAGGTAGGGCTTCATCTGGAGACACTACAGATGCATGTTCACTGAACGGTAGATATGATATACCTTCAATTGGTTCTAAAACTTTTTGAAGAAATTGGTATTTCGGTTGATTTAAGGATTTAGAGTATACATACAAATTTTCAAATCTAAGACCATTAGGGTGTGTAATTAGAGCTAATAAACTATTAGTTTTTCCACAGTTCGATGGGCCACAAAATACTGCTCGTATATTATCTGGAAGTAACTCTCCATGTCGCTTTTTTTCTTTTGGTTTTCTCAAAATCAAAGTTGCCGACAGGAAGTTTGACGTTCTGCTCAGTAAAATCCATGTTTACGTAACAAAGTCAAATCTAAGATTGACCTTTTCTAAATATAAACGCTTGTTTTATATTTTTGATCATCAGTTGTAAATCAACACTCGAAGAGAGATGCTCGTACACAAATCACAGAAGCACCCTAAGGGTAAAGGGTTACTTGATAAAGTAATCAATAACTTACCTATTGAAATGCATATTCCTGGATATCAATATTGTGGTCCCGGAACAAAACTGAAAAAGCGTCTAAAAAGAGGTGATACAGGTATCAATCCACTTGATCAAGCATGCAAAGAACATGACATATCTTATTCTGATAAAAATGCTGATCGAAAAGTAGCTGACATGAAGCTCGCTGATAAAGCTTGGCAGCGTGTTAGAGCCAAAGATGCAAGTCTTAGCGAAAAAGCAACTGCTTTTGTTGTTGCAAATGCTATGAAATTAAAAGGAAAGACAGGAATGGGCGTAAAATTGAGTAAATTAGTAACTGCAAGTAAAAAATCATTAAAACCAAGTAAACATTCTCGCAAAGTTATACAGTCCGCTTTAAAAGGTGCACGTGAAGCTCTCAAGATCGTTGGCGGTAAGAAAAAAATTATCATTCCACGTATTCTACCTGTTCCATCAAAAATAGGTGGCGCTCTGCCTTTTCTCATACCATTGTTCGCAGCACTAAGTGCAACTGGTGCTCTGGCTGGAGGAGCTGCTGGAATAGCTAAAGCAGTAAATGAGGCTAAAGCTGCACAGAAAAATTATGAAGAAAGTAAGAGACATAATAAAACTATGGAAGCTATTGCTCTAGGAAAAGGTCTCTATCTTAAACCATATAAAACTGGAATGGGATTATTTATGAAACCTCATATCGGTAATGGTCAAGTAAAAAAAAAAACTTCGATTTAACTTTGCCAAATCGTGCACTGACTGACTATGATCTTATAAAGTATGCTCGTATGATGCAAATCCCATATTTTCGAGGTGTTTTCATGAGAAATAATCTACCTTCTGATGGCCCATGGCATAACGAATCTGCTATAGTTAACTTAGATGATTTTCAAAACAAAGGCACTCACTGGGTATGTTATCGAAAACGAGGTTCTGAAGTGATTTATTTTGATAGTTTTGGTGATCTTAAACCCCTATAGATCTCATGTTATATTTTAACGTGGAAGAAGTGAAATACAACAATAAAAGATATCAAAATTTTGACTCATTTATTTGTGGACATCTTTGTCTTCAATTCTTGTGTGAAAGACTATAAAAGAAGAGTTTTCAGACAAGCAGGATCATTCTTTTTCAATCAGTCATGGAAGATAGTTTCACTTTGAGTCTTTCAGGCAAATCTTCTATCTTAGAAGCGCAATATTTTCCTTCAATAGAACTACCACAGCATAAGAATTTTGTTTTGGGTTTAGTTGAACTTTTAACATTCAACTCGATTCCCAATGTTGACGATTCGAATAATAAACTTCATATAAACGGAGAGAAGATTATTATTATTCCTACTGGCAGTTATGAAATTGATGCTATTAATCAATTTTTGCAAAAAGATTTGAAATCTAAAGACATCGAGTTTTCCTTGAAAGCTAACAACAATACTCTCAGAAGTGAAATTTATTGCAGCCATCAGATAGGTCTTAGTCCTCGCGATTCAATAGGCAGTCTTCTCGGTTTCACTCGTCGCGTTCTTCATGAAGACATTCATCACAGCTCTGATTTACCTGTGAAGATATTGAAAATAAACGCATTCAGAGTAGAGTGTAATATTACTACAGGTGCTTACATCAACGACAAAAAAGTTCACACGATCCATGAGTTTTTCCCAAAAGTTCCTCCAGGATATAAAATCATAGAACTTCCATCGCATGTCATATATTTACCACTCAATGTTAAGAGTATAGATCATCTTCAAATCCGAATCGTTGATCAAGACGGAAATTTAGTAAATTTCCGAGGAGAGGAAATTACTGTTAGACTTCACATAAAATCTGTATAATGGGAATCGTTTATAATTCAAGTGTGCATATAAGTCAGCCATCATGTCAACCCACCATCAGTCGTCCAAAGGTACTCAAACCGTTAACACGGAAGAGCATCCAGTTTCTCAAAAGCATAGGTCTCAAAGTACGTGGAAAAAGATAAATTGTATCATTCTCTGCTGCTTTCAGAAAAATGGACGAAATTCTAAGCATTCAATCAGGTGTCGCATTCGATGAGTCTATTGCTCATTATGAGGTTCACGCACATCAACCATACTCCACATTAAGTTACAATAACAGTGATGAAATCCGTATTTCTATTCAGCATCAAGATTTATGCCTCTTACCATCATGTAGTTACATCCATGTATGTGGAAAATTACAAAAACCGGATGGACAAGCACTAACTAAAACTAATTTCGTTAACAATGGCATTTGTCATCTGTTTGATGAAATTCGATATAAACTTAATGCTGTAGAGATAGATAAAAGTAAAAATGTTAGTCTGAGTAGTCTCATGAAGGGATGCACTTCATTTAATCCAAATCAGACTTTAACATTAGAAAATGCAGGCTGGCTTGGTGTTGAAGAAGCAAACAAAACAATTGTAGATGATCATGGAAATTTTGACGTTTCTATCCCTCTAAGTATGATTTTAGGCTTCGCAGAAGATTACAAGAAAATTGTTGTTAATATGAAGCATGAACTCATTCTCACAAGATCAAGAAATGACCTGAATGCTATAATACAGGAAGGTACTGTAGCCAACAATGCAACCACATATGAAACTTATCAAATAAAAATATCAAAGATAGAGTGGTTAATGCCATATGTTATTGCATCAGATAAACAAAAAATCCAGCTGTTAAATTTCATTGGCAAAGATAATCCTATTTCTATGAGTTTTCGTTCATGGGAGTTATTTGAATATCCTCTTCTTCCAACAACAAATAAACACGTCTAGACGGTAAAAACTTCAAATCAATTGGAGAAACCACGTTTTGTGATTCTTGGATTACAATCGGGAAAAAAAGGTTCAAGATCTAAAAATGCCAGTCGCTTCGACCACTGTAATATTAGTAATGTGAGACTTTTCTTGAATTCGCAATATTATCCGTACAACAATCTCAATCTTGACATATCTAAGAATCAATTTGCTATTCTATATGATATGTATGCTAATTTTCAGAAAAGCTATTACGGAAGAGATTCACAGCCATTGTTGACAAAGTCTCAGTTTATCAACTTTGAACCACTCATAGTTATTGACTGCTCACGACAAAACGAATCTCTAAAGAGCGCTCCTGTCGATGTACGTCTAGAATTTGAGTCTCAAACTGACTTTCCAGCTAATACTTCAGCTTATTGCATGATCTTACACGATCGCATCATTCAGTACAATCCTATTAGTGGAGATGTTCGGAAGCTTGTCTGAATTATCTTCACTTTACGTAAAAAATTAATATTTCGAAATGGAATATGCGGTAGACATGATTGGTTTTAAGCAAATGGGTGGTGAATATGTTCTAAAGGAAATAGCAATCATTCCTCTCAACGACAGTGGTGATCCTATCGTTCATCTATTCAAAAAACCTTTTTCATGGAAAAGGCTCTCTGACGAATTACAAGAAGAAAACATTCGCCTCAAACATAATCACGGAATAGCTTGGAATACTGATGGGCTTGACTACTCTCAAATTGCAAACTTACTTCGTGAATATTTACATGATGCTACTAAAATTTTTGTTCTGAATGAATTCAAACGTAAATGGCTGTTACGATTCAAATTTCCTGCTTATAATATCAATCAATACGGCTATCCATCAAAACCATCTTTCAAGTGTGTTACCATATGCACAGACCATAATCTAATTTATAAAACTGTCTGTGCACTACACAATGTCAAACTCATGAAATTATTCTATCTCTCAGAAAATCATTTGTAAGAAAAAAAAGACAAAAAAAAAAAAAAAAAAAGTAGTAGAAAACGCTATAGGCATTCTGGATCACTTTCGGATTCTAGATCACTGAGGTGATCTACAATGCGTACTTTCTGGATCACTTTGAGGAGAGAGGGGGTGATCCAGAAGGAACCTGATCCAGTATGCCTATAGCTTATCTACTCCTTATAATACTAATAACTGAGAAATATAAAGAAAAAAATAGTAGGTTTAACACGTGGTTATATGGGACTGGGTTTAAAATCATCAATAAAACTCCTTCGAAATGACACTTTCAAACAATCTTTTGATAATAAATAAAACAATATTTGATGATTCAACCCTCAAAGTTTCAACGCATGTTATAAGGCTTTTCATTAAAATATTCATTAAAACATTGTCAAAATAATATATTTACGATGAACTTGGCAACGTCGTTTTCTGTAATAGAAGAAAGAGAGAGAGAGAACGATATTCGGCGACATGTCAAAAATGTAGGCTATAATATATCATTTTACATTCTAAATAATAATTTATCAACAAAAATAAAAGTATTTTGATTATTCTGAAATCATTTAATAGGGTGAGCATTCATTTCATTATAAAAAATGTAGCATTTTTATTTATAAAAATTTATGAAGCATTACTCATGAATCGGATATATACGGGGATAGTGTATAAATATCTATAGCCTATAATCAAATATGTTTACATGGTGAAGCAAAAAAATGAATAACGCATAATGTTGCCAAGTTTCAACTAAACATTGATAATTTAGATTACTGCTGAAAAATAATCATGTGTGACGGTCGCACTTCCCGTTTCGCTATTTATTGGTAACAAACGCGAAATTCAACATGCGGGATATTTAAAATGATCGAACGAACATTAAAATGTTCTCTCGAACGCGCGGAAATAAGGAAATAGACTTTAAATAAATCAAACACTATTAAATTTTGATTTAAAAAGGAACTTAGGATAACCTCATAAGTCCTTATATATATTCTTTAAAGTATTTCTAACAAAGATATAAAAATACAGTAAAGAGATGTTGTTGGTTGTTCGGTTGTAGAAACGATTCTGATGTCCTCTGACTAGTTGGTCGAGCTTTAGGAGTTCAGGTAGCTTTTGGGCGTTGCCCAAAAAGGCGACGAATTGGTAATTTTTTAGCAGAAGGGTGAGACACCTCCTCCCACGCTTTTCAAGGACAAATAGAAAAGCTTATAATTTTCTTGATTAGAGGGTGGCGTGTCTTTTCTTTCCCTCTTGTACAAACCCCTTTTTTTTAACGAGGTTTGTTTGTTTCTTTAAACATGTGTATCAAACCTTAAAACGTGTAAGTTTATTGGGACCCCTAAGAGAACAGTTTTCTCTTAGAGGTTTACAAATATTATTAAATTCTTTGAGTGACCAAAAAAACTAAAGTGTTAGTACGTGACAAACTAGCTAAATAAGGGATTAAATAAAAATGTGTAAAAAGAATATTTCAATTGTAGTCGACAGATGACAAAAATATAATAAATATCGAAGACATTTATTTCTTTAAGCAGATTTTATCTTTTTGTTAACATGTGTAGCAAGGATTACATTTGTCATTAAAGTTTGTCTACACATGTACGCTAACAGACTATACTATTATGTTAGAGTATAAGAAAACTAAATAATATATAAAATATTAATTTTAATGAATTTATAATATTTAAAATAAACCGCGGATATTATAAAAAGGGGGGAATAGATAAAGAAGTCGCGCATGACTTCACACATGACAGGGCAACGTCCTTAAGCATATTTAAGGCTGATTCTAGAATTGTACTGTTGTATTCATGTTGCATGCCCGACTTTGTGAGTCAACTTTGTCTATGAAGTTTACTCGCCGAATCATAATTATAATTTTCAAATGAAAGCAATCGTAAAAAAATTAATAACGATCATTTAGCTATAGTTAAATCTGCGCAATCAAATAAGATTATTTTAAGATACTAATTACAGCTGTGAATGCAAACTTTAAAGACCAGACTTTATGCAAATGCATAGACCTGTAGGGACTGTGTATTAGGTTCCAAATATTGTGCAAAAATGAATCGGCTCCATCTTTAAGAATGACTGTGAGATTAACGTCGCAATATTTACATTTATATTCATAAATTGTGTAAAGCTTTGAGTGCAATATTGATTTTTATATTTATAAATTGTATTACACGCTTTTTATATTTTGATACAAATAAAAACAATATCTATTTATCTAAAATTTAAAACATCTTTCTTAAATTCTAAATTATTTCCTTCATTTAACTTTAAATTTTTATCCAAACTTTTTAACACTTCAACATTAAATTTGCCATTCACAACATTAAAACAATCGAATCTACTACCTAACATCAATGTATTCATAACTTAATGTGGTATAGCAATAGATGAAAGATTATTTATCCATTTATTTTTAATATTATTATTTTCTACTTCAAAATCAATTTCATTAAGTTATTTTAATTTGTTATAATTACTCATTTTTCCTTTCTCATTTTCTATCAATATAGTACTATTTCTTAAATTATTTAAATCATATATACAATAAGGAAAATGTACTTTATATCTCTTTTTATAACTTAAAATTATTTTATTATAAAGTGTATTTTCTATATGTTTACTATATAATAATATCTTATGGAAGCAATAGTTACACAATTTCATTAACGGTTCCTTATGAATCATCGATTCAATGTCACGTTCAATTTTTATTAATTTATTTTCCAAATAGTTAATATGACTATTTAAATCTCCAATCCCTTTATTTAAGAGCAGATCGTATATCTTTATCTTTTTCTAACCAAAAAATTCATTTTTCTGCAAAACCTAATAATTGTAGCAAAAAATAAGAAGAACGCTCTATCTTGTATAATAAAAAGCAATATTTTCTTTCGTGAGAAAAAATTGAAGGCCTTGATGCAATAAGAGTACTTACGCTCGAAACACGTAAAAGTAAAGTCACTTATTGGTAAAAATTTCAGTTTCTTCAAATAAATTTCAAAAAATTTCATATTGCAAAACTCATTATGCCGCATCTTTTTTATATTAACAGTTTTTTTTATTAAATTTTTATTTTTCATGAAAAAAATTAAAAACAAGAACATTTTTTACATTGAATTTCAATACTTTTTTTAACTTAAATCGTTGTGATTCGAGCAAATATTAACCGATTTCGCTGAAATTTGAAATATATCTTCTAAATATCATAGCTTAACTTATGATAATGATAAAAAATGTTAATTCTTAAATAGTCAGTCACAATTGTTTATTAATTAATACAAATTACAAATTATGCATTTATAATGTTCTCGAGAAAAAAGTATCGAGGGAACTTTCATGTACAAGAAACTTCCCAACAAGCATACGGTGTCAAAGTGAGAATTAAAAAAGAATTCTTTATGTATACTTTCGTAAACGAAAGTATCGATAAGGAGTTCTTAATGATTGCTTTGTTTATTAACGAATGTCCGACGACTTTAATTTTCAAAGTACTCACAAAGTATTCACAAACAATTCTTTTGATTTAATTAAATTCTCAAAATACTTTCTTGAATTATCAAATTATAAATAACCCTTTTATTTAACATGATTATGTAAAACAAAAAATGTTATAGTTAATTAATAATAAACTATATAAATATTCAAAAAATACCTCAATTTAATAAAAAAAATAAAGAAGAAATTTTTCATAACCTCATGGTTAATTTGATTTAAATTGAAAAAATGTTTAAATATTTGTTTGAGTTCTAAAAATAAGAATTTATTTCAAACACACTTAAAATATTCATATATTTTGTTTTATAAAATGTAAGAAAATTTTGCTTAAAATAGATAAAAATTATTTTAATTATTAAATGGAAAATTGATGAATCAAATGGAATTTTTAAAATTTATAAATTATTAGAAATTTCAAATTTTTAATTTGGATTTTCATGAAAATCAAAATTTAATATGATTTTAAAATAATCTGAATAGCAATAAAATATCCATTGCATCTTTCAATTTTTGAAAGTGACTAAGTTAGTAGAAAATCAGTGTTTAAAAAGTATACTTTCTGACTACTTTATGAATACTTTTGGATTATGATTGCAATTTCAAAAAAAGAATTTTTTCTGAATACTTTTGGATTAAGATTGCAATTTCAAAAAAAGAATTCTTTATGAATACTTTTTTAATCTTTTCAAAGTATTTATAAAGATACATTATAGAGTTGTTGTTTATATAAATTTTCGTAAAAGAATACTTTGTAAATATTTTATGACTACTTATTTATTATTTCATATTAACTTCAAAGCGGACATTCGTGAATTCTTAAAGAATTCTTTTTTTCAGATGTGTACTTATTGGGTTGTAGCGAGAAAGTTTTTGGTTTTTGTATAAAAAAGATTTGTAAAAAAGTTTCAAATCAAAAAGTTAAGCAGCATTGGCCGCGGTTAGTACTTGGATGTATGACCGCTCCAAGGAACGCTGTGCGTCCAATCTGGACTTGCTTTGTGTGACGATCGCTTGGGCGTGCTGGCCACACGACAATGTGATCGGGAGGTGTGGCAGATACAGTGTAGGTATCCTGATACAAGGATGCCTAATACCGAATCTGCTATCTCTGTTGAAAATAAGTACGTACTTTAAGTATGTACTTTGAGTATGTACTTCAAGTACGTACTTCACGTACATACTTTACTTAAGTACGTACTATTTTGGAACATTTTAGTGGGTACTGTTTTGAAAAGTATATACTTTTAAAGTATATTTTGATGAATAATATTTCTTAAAGTATGTACTTTATTAGAAAATACGTATTTTTTTAAAGTACGTACTTATTAAAAACATTTTAGTAGGTACTTTTTTTAAAAGTATATATTTTTAAAAAAGTACATACTAAAATGACCAAAAAAAAAATTACTTATTTTAGCTACAGTACATACTTGAGTATGAAGGTTCATACTTCGTATAAAAAAATATGTATGAAAATGTTCTAAAAAGTATATACTTCTATATAAGTACGTATTTTTATTAAAATAGAGCATATACCTTTAAAGTTAACAAATCAAATTTTACAGAAAAGTTAGTAAAAGTTTTAGATTATTTTTATTTTTAATAATTCCTCAAGTTAGTAACTTGGTAAGTATTCTCTTCCTAAAGGAAGATATAAAAATAAGGTAAGCATCGACTCTCCGCAGATTGAAAAGCTTGAGCGAACAAACTCGATATAACTTTATAATCCCACGTCACTGAGATTCGGGTAGAGGATCGCAAAATTAACAAAAACGCCACCTAACAGTCAAAGACAGAATTAATAATCAATTCGAATAATTTTTTCAGTACTTACATATTTAGCTGTTAGGAGGCGTTTTTCTTAACTTTGCGATCCCTTATCCGAATTTCAGAGATGCAGGTATATAAGGCCGTATTTGTTTACAGTTGAAAATCAGTACATACTTTAATCACATACTTCGGGTATGTACTTCAAGTATATACACTTTAGATCAAGTACGTACTTTTTTGAAACATTTTAGTAGGTACTTTTATAGCACACTGTGTCCTAAATCCGCATTTAGACACACAGCTGCCTGTGAACTAAGTAGCCTATTATTGCACACCATGTTCGGCAAACTTCGTGCTATACAATAATGAGTTACTATTAATTTTCATGAGAAATCTGTGGCTATTGACGATTTCGAGTCTTCCGAGCGAACCTTTATATCAATCAGATCTCTACCTCAGGCCGAAATCTGCTCTAACATAACCCAGTAATCGAAAATTGTTTTCGGTGTTTATGTCACATTCCGTTGGTTTAAACACCGAAAACATTTATCTTTTACCTATACACACATTGTTGATAAAGAAAAAACACCTAATCGATCGACGAAGTTACATAGGCAGCGGTCACCCATCCAAGTAATAACCGCGCCCAATGCTGCTTAACTTCACCGATCGACTGAGGTGCAGTTCCGTAACCCCACCAATGTGTCGGTACACTTTTTAAATTAAAATAACAGTAATAACGTGAGATACGAGTAAAACTTAAGTTAATGCCAGTGTAACATATGAAACGAAGGGGTAGTATTATTGTATTATCATTATTATATGATTTAAGTAAATATTTGAAATTACAGTTTTATTTTTTTCTGTTTTGATTTATCATTTATGAAATGTTAAAATTTTTATTTATAGTTTTTGCTTTCCTTTCTCGATTTATAATTCACGGAATGCCTAGTATTTGCTCTTTTACAATTTTCGTTTTTATTTTACGAATTATCATTCGTGGAGTGCATAGTTTTTGTTAATTATTGATTTTTAAGAGTACTCATGTAATGCGGCGGATTTATGACACTTGTGCTATAAAATAGTATACGATACTTGAGACTTAAGTGGCCCATTGCACGACGTGATTATCGCCCTCGCTACGCTCGGGCGATAACTTCACGTCGTGCAATGATGGGCCACTCAAGTCACATGTATCGTAAAATACTATTTTGGAACATTTTAGTACGTACTTTTTTAGAAAAGTATGCACTTTTCAAAAAGTACATACTAAAGTAAAACAAAATTAGTCACGTAGCTACAGTATATACTTTTATATGAAGGTACATACATCGTATAAAAAAGTATGTATGAAAATGTTCTAAAAAGTATATACTTCTACATAAGTAAGTACTTTTATTAAAATTGGCTACATACTTTTTAAGAAAGTACTCATTTTTAAAATAAAAGTACACATAGAAATATTTTTAAAAAGCACATACTTTCAAAATAGTAGGTATTGTCTAATAAAGTACATATTTAAAAAAAAAATATTATAATATTTTAATAATAATAATATTATTTATCAAAATATACTTAAAAAGTACATACTTTCAAAAAAAGTATCTACTAAAATGTTCCAAAATAGTACGTACTTAAGTAAAGTATATACTTTTAGTACATACTTGAAGTACGTACTCAAAGTATATACTTCAAGTACGTACTTATTTTCAACAGGGATATACACCGACCCATTCCGGAGAGGGTTTTCCCAGGTTTTATCCCACTGGGTTTGCCTATGGGTTTTCCCCTCTTCACGGGAATTACCCCGGGCGAATGCGGAATGGGACGGGGCAAAATGGGACAGGTAAAACAAAGAATTGGATATATATATATATATATATATATATATATATATATATATATATATATATATGTATATATATCTATCTCTATATAGTTGTTAGAAAAAATTAAGATCTAGCCCCCCCTTGGTCGCCCCCTGGCCCCTCCCTAAGTAACGATATAATTCGTTCAAAATTTAGCTATTTTTCAATGAGGTTGCTCCCCCTTGGTCACTCCCTGGTCGCTCCCTAGTCGCCCCTTGGTTTATATAATTTAATAAATTTTAATTATACTTAATGAATCAAGAAAAAGTAAAAAGTGTGAAATATAAAGGTATCTTTATGGTGCGTCAGGTTTTTTTTGTTAATGGAAACCCTCGCCAGGAGTCCTAAAAACCACTTTAGCTAATATTGTTTTATAATATATATATTTAATATATTTTACTTTAAATAAGTTTTTAAAAAATATATTTAATATTGGATATATATCATGAATAAAATGAATCAAATATCTGATAATGTATTAATAATAATCATATATATGAATTATTTTTTTTTAATTATGTAAATAGAATCAATTTAAAAGCTCTATCGTAGGATATATTAAAGAAATAATAAATAAGAGAAATAGATTTTGAATTATTAATAATAATTATAAACAATGATGATGAACTCCGAATTCAATGCAATATATACAATGAAAATATTCCATCTTTTTTATATAAAAAATTATATTTGTAGCTAAAGTGAAATAGAATAAAGAAGTAAATCTATTTTTTAATATATAAATATATATAACAAGCGCTCTATTCAATAATATTAAAATTAAGAACTTAATTTAACTACTCTTTTGTTTCTTTCTTCGATTCTTTCTTGACCTCTTTCTTCTCTAAAGGCATTTATTCATTGTTCCTTCTTTATCAGATCTGAAATCCCTATGATTTTATTCCTAATTTTATAAGACAAATGAATAAGTGAAAAATATAACTAATTATTCAATAAAGAAACTATTGCTTTCTCTTCATTTTAATTTAAGTTATATTTTTAGTAAATATCTTATATAACTTTATATGGATGTTTTTTTCTTTTAAGAGATTTATGATTACTATTGCATGTTTTCCTTTTTTCATCTCTATGACTTTTTTTTTAAGCCACCTGCTTCTGATCAATAGAATATTTTCCTTTTGGTCACTTTCACAATACTTTACTGTTCAAAGTCACTTGTTTTCATTTTGTGAAAAAGAGACCCTTTTTCTTTTCGTAAAAAATATTTTTTCTTTTACTGAAAAAAGAAGCCTTTTTGGTTTTTTTTTCATGTTTATAGTCTTACGTTCTTTTTTCATTCAAAACATCTATTTCTCGGAAAATTGAAACTCTTATTATGCTCACTCTCTATCCACCGAAAAATTTTACCCTTTCTCTTTCGCTTCTTTGCAGCGCCACTCAATCAGCACGGTCAGTGTGCTGAAAATGAACTCTGACTGGCATTGTTATACCACTGCATATTTTTTCTTTTTTTTTTCATCTCTATGACCTTTTTTAACATTTTTTTTCCAAGCCACTTGCTTCTGATCAATAGAATACTTTCCCTTTGGTTACTTTTACGATCTTATACTATTCAGTCACTTGTTTTTATTTTGAAAAAAAAAGACCATTTTCCTTTTAGTAGAAAAATATGATTTTTTTTTCACTCATAAGAAAAGGAGTCTTTTTTAGTTCTTCATGATTATAGTGGTACGACCTTTCTTTCTTTCAAAAATACCTATTTCTTAAAAAAATTGATATTTGAAAGAGATCTTTTCGTAAAAAATATTATTTAGTTTTTACTAATGAGAAAAGAAGCCTTTTTTTTAGTCTTACGACCTTTTTTTTTAAAAAAAATTGAAAGTCTTATTGTGCTTATTCTACATCCATGTATATCCCCACTGTGCATTAAAATTTACCGGTTTATAGAATAGAAGGAAAGAAATGACTTTTCTCTCAATGAAATAATGAATTATGCAACCTTTAGGATATAATACATGAGCAAACTAAAAATTTGCCTAATATATTTTTTTTTTCAAGTCACTTTATAATAGCCTGCCTTTTTTTTGAGAAAAAAGATTTATCAAAAGGGTCAGCTACTTTTTCTCTTGCTGTTTTTAAAAAAAGAAATCTTATTATTAAGATATAAGAGGCGTCACTCTATTCAAAAAAATAAAAAAATAAAAAACCTTTTTCTTTTGAAAATGTTTCTTTTTTTTCACAGGTGTATGTCTGTTTTCTTAAGAAAAAAGTATTTTGCAGGTGGTCAAAGATTTGACTTGCGAAAGTTTTTTGAGATAAAGAGTTATTTATTAAAGGGTCAGTAGTATTCTTTTTTCATGTATAAAAAAAAAGCAATGAATGTTCGAAGAAGATATACGAGACCCACCACTGCAAAAAATAAAATCTTTTTTTCTTTTATAAAATATTTTTCTTGATTCAGGTGTGTTTTCTCAAGAAAAAACAGCTTTTTGCAGGCGGTCGGAAATTTCACAAGCAAAAGTTTTTCTTGAGAAAAGAGTTATTTATTGAAAGGGTCATAAAAATTAAAATTTTAGGCGTGTGCAGGACCAACGAAGGATGGATGAAATTTCTCTAAGGCAGGTGTTTAATTTTTAGAGGGAAGTTTTTTTCACCAATCATTGGTTTTTTTTAATAAAAGGAAATCGCAAAGCTTAAATTTTTGTATATAAACTCTGACACATGCCATAGTTTATCAGTTCGAAAATTCTTCAACTTTTCTTGATCACAAGAAAAAAAAAGGTTTTAAATTGAAGAAAAGAAATGGATGATAATAATTCAAATAACGATATTGAAGTGCTTCGAGAGGAACCTGTTTGGGATCAACGTGAGGACAGAAATCACTTTCTCGACAACCTTAGGATAGTCCGCAAAAACGAATCATCCTGTTTAGAGGAGGAACATGCTGTAGCATCAGCTACAGCCGACTATCCTGAAGAGGTTGAAGTTATGGGGGAAGCACAACATATGTACCAGGTACGATTAGAGGTCGAACATAATGCTGTACAATGGGCGCAGGAAGCTGAAGATAGACGGCAGCGAGGAGCGCGAGAAAGGCGCGAATTTCGTCAATTTGCAAAAGTCGAGTTCCGTAGACGCAGTGACTCTTATTCTTCTGGAGAGGAAGAAGAAGATAGACATCGGGTATGTATTTTTAAATTATTATTTTTTTTTCGTTATAACAAAATAATTATTTAAAACTGGTAATATCATTACTTTCTTTTTATTTACAGTCTCCTACGAGAGAGTTGCCGTCAATGCCTGAATTATATAGGAATCTTCGTCTTGCAGAACAAGTGTGTTTAATTTCTTTTTATGTGCTGTTTAGATTCAAGTGCGCGCCGCGACCCATAAATCTGGAAGTATACAACAGGTGTAACCATCTAACTGTTAAAGAGATTGATGAAGCAAAAAGGACACATGCACGGGTAAGTTTTATTCATTATTATTATTATTATTATTATTACTATTGTTATTAATATTATGAAAAATTTTATTTAATTTTCAACATTCATATTCGAAATATATTTTTAAAAATTAAACATGGTGAAGACATGGACGCCACCGCATGTTTAATTAGAGAAGGACTACTTCTCCTTGAAAAATGGGCCCGAAGTAAGCTTGTAAGTATTAATATCTTCATTTTATTTTTTTTTTTAATAAATATAATATTTTTTTCGAACACATCAAATATCTAAAATGTTTTTTTTTTTGTTTTAGTTATTTGAACTTGCGAATACTATATTTTCGAGTATTGGACATGTGACCTTCATAGCGCTTCCCTTAAGGATCTCGAAGAAAGAATAGCAAGATAGTGCTGAAGTTTAGCGATTTTACTTGAAATTGTATAAATATTTAGAATATCACAAGAAGAATTTAAATGTTTTATTGATTAGACGAGGAAATCTTTCGCGAACATACTATTCACGTTCTCGACATTGTCAAAATTTCCATTAGCTGTAATTTAATGTTCTATCATTGTAGTTATATATATATTGTATAATATAATTTCTGAGAAAAAAGCTCAATTATTAAATAAAATTATCAAAATAATGTTTTATTATAAGTTTTTATTGTTAGTTAGTGTGTTTTTTTCTTTATGAAAATGTTTCGATTTAAAAATTTATGAAAAAGTATGGGAAAGTATGAAAAAGTAGGGAAAAAAGTATAGAAATGTATGAAAAAATAAATTATACACATCAAATTATTTTCGAACTATTTATTGTAAATTGTACATAATAAGGATACACGAATAAATGAAAATTATTAAACATTATACAATTGTTTTTATTTATTACCACCACTTATATTAATTATTATATTTATATTGAATCATCAAAAGAAAATTTCAATAATAAAAATAAATATACATAACTTAAATTAATAAACATAATGAAATTAAATTTTTCTTTTTTATTTATTACACTAAAATACGTTGTAAAATACATCTTAGCTTATTCAAATAATCTCATTTTTATCTATCCAACTATTATGCTTGCCACTTAGACCTAACCACTTAACATATACACGTTTGACATTTTTCTTTAAAACTTTTTCTACTAAATAAATTTCTGGATACATAGTTTTTTGAATTTTCGTTTCATAAAAGCCGCCAGAGACGGGTTCATCATAATAATCTTTGAAATGGTAAGTTATAGGATTGGTTTTAACAACTCTTGTTATTGTGAAAATTTCAGTTGACCAATTTGGTGTATAACCTTTTTCAAAAACTTGTTTTATCTTACTTATTCGCACTTTATCTCCTACTTTGAATCTTGGTTTTTTCACAGGTCTTTTTTCAGTTGGGTAATTTTTCTTGATTTCTTTTTCATCTATTTTCGAAACGTTTTCAGGCTCGATTCCTATTGTCCGTTGTTTTCTTGAATTGTATGCTTTCACTAACTCAGGACGAATATCCAACCGCTTATAACTTCCTTGTTTGCTGAATTCTAACCACATTGCATTTTTTAAAGTTCTAGTAAAGCGCTCACATATGCTTGTATGAAGATTACTATGTGAAGAGTAGTGATTTATCTTGTACTTTTTCATAAGATTCTGAAAGTTTGAATTATAGAATTCTTTTCCTTGGTCAGTTTGTAAATTCGATGGCACCCGTCCTTGTTTTAATATTTACTTCATAGCCAGAGTAACATCATTGCCACTCTTCGATTTGACTGGTACAGCCCATGCATACTTTGAAAATATATCTATAACAGTTAGTTGGTAGCGAAAACCTTTGTTTTCTTTAAAATAAGGTATCATTTCTACAAGGTCAGCTTGCCAAGTCTCATCTAATCCACGTATGTCATATTTTCTTCGCTTGTACCTGCGACGTGCTGGCTTGTGTAGCTCTTCAACTGCTCTTTGACGTTCCATCTTAAACTTCAACTTTAGCAATACCCGATTGTCTATTCATTTCTTCAATTACATATTCAATACTTGCAAAATTTCGCTGAGTCATATCATAGAGATAAGTTAATTTTTCGTCTATTTTTGCTTTATATATTTCAACTTTGTTCTCATATTCTTGTATAGCTTTAGCAACTTCTATAATTTGAGAAGATAAGTAATCAAGTTCTTTCTGTAGAATATTATTTGGTGAATTCAAACTAATTGCATCATTTGGATGATCAGCCGCTCATTTGGATCATCCCAGTAGACTAGATCTATGGAAGTATTCTTTTTCGCTATTTTATATTTAGGTATGAGACCTCCTCCGCTGGTAGACATTCTACTGCGATCACTGCGGAACATTGGTGCTATGATTTTTAAATATTTTCTACTCTTTGAAGAGCGTATATTCTCACTTTTGGTATGTCCTTTTCTATGGGCATTTGTTGCTTCCAGGATAATGCGATAGTTCTTGCGATCTGTTGTACTTAAAAAATTATCATCTGGTTCTTTTTTGAAATGCAAATCCATTAGACCACTGCTTTTGGGAAAACTTAAATCTTTCACTTTTATTATTTTATTATCAAATTGAATTTGTGAATCACCAATCATGTATACCCCACTGACTTTTCTCACTCGGTATATGTTATCGATTTTGCAACGGCTTCCATTTAGCATTGATAAAAAGTCTGTCGGTTCAGTTTCTTTATGCGCAGATACAAATGGTGAATATATAGATTTTAATGATGAATTTGCAGAATTGAATGATAAATTCATCAATGTGCTATTTATCGGAGAAAAATCATCGCCATTAGAAGCATGATTATCAAACGCCGAACCCGAGTCATTAATATCGTTTACAATATAACTTGATTCGTCGGATCTCAATCTTTTTTTGCCGATTTTCTGTTACTATCTATAGCCAAAATGTGATAAGAACGTGACACAATTACAGTTATCGAATCGACAAGCTTTACAAGTGGTGTAATAATTGGTTTTAAAGTATCACCAATAATCTTTTCAAAATCATCTCTCTCCTTTTTTAATAAAGAGTATTTTTTTTTAATAGCCTCACGTGCTCGTAAGAGCTTGCTAAGAACATTTTTTTCTTATTAAAGTCAGACATGCTGACAAGATGCTGTCTACAATCAAACTGTAAAGATTAAGATTTATACTTCCTTTTTAATGGCAAAACAGTCAAATCCTTTTCTATATTTACCATCATTCATTGCTCTATCTTTGTCAATAACAACAAATCCATACTTGTCATTCTTCCATCATTCAGTACAAAGATTTCGAAATTCATTCAAAGTTAAGTCAGTATTCACATGGTCTTCATAGATATATTTAAGATTAACATCATCTTGACGATAAATTACCATCAAATTAATATTGTCCCTGATGAGATGTTTCGGCATATGAGCATATGACTGACATAGATAAAAGCTATCTACACTTTTGTGTCTCCCCATACAGAAAAAAGCTCTGACGTTATCCTGCTTCTCACAAGTCACATCATCAAAAATTGAATTAGGTAGGGCTTCATCTGGAGACACTACAGATGCATGTTCACTAAACGGTAGACATGATATACCTTCAATTGGTTCTAAAACTTTTTGAAGAAATTGGTATTTTGGTGTATTTAAGTATTTAGAGTATACATACAAATTTTCGAATCTAAGGTGCGAATCTATTAAGGTGTGTAATTGGAGCCAATAAACTATTAGTTTTTTCACAGTTCGATGGGCCACAGAATACTGCTCGTATATTATCTGGAAGTAACTCTCCGTGTTGCTTTTCTCTTTTCGTTTTTTCAAAATCAAAGTTGGCGACGGGAAGTTGACGTTTTCTCAGTAAAATCCATGTTTACGTAATAAAGTCAAATCTAAGATTGACCTTTTCAAAATATAAACGCTTGTTTTATATTTTGATCATCAGTTGTAAATCAGCACTCGAAGAGAGATGCTCATACACAAATCACAGAAGCACCCTAAAGATAAAGGGTTCCTTGATAAAGTAGTTAATAACCTACCTATTGAAATGCATATTCCTGGATATCAATATTGTGGTCCCGGAACAAAACTGAAAAAGCGTCTAAAAAGAAGTGATGCAGGTATCAATCCACTTTATCAAGCATGCAAAGAACATGACATATCTTATTCTGATGATAATGCTAACCGAAAAGTAGCTGACATGAAGCTCGCTGATAAAGCTTGGCAGCGTGTTAGAGCCAAAGATGCAAGTCTTAACGGAAAAGCAACTGCTTTTGTTGTTGCAAATGCTATGAAATTAAAAGGAAAGACAGGAATGGGTGTAAAATTGAGTAAATTAGTAACTGCAAGTAAAAAATCATTAAAACCAAGTAAACATTCTTGCAAAGTTATCAGTACGCCTTAAAAGGTGCACGTGAAGCTCTTAAGATCGTTGGCAGTAAGAAAAAAATTATCATTGCACGTATTCTACCTGTTCCATCAAAAATAGGTGGCGCTCTGCCTTTTCTCATATCATTGTTCGCAGCACGAAGTGCAACTGGTGCTCTGGCTGGAGGAGCTGCTGGGATAGCTAAAGCAGTAAATGAGGCTAAAGCTGTACAAAAAAATTATGAAGAAAGTAAGAGGCATAATAAAACTATGGAAGCTATTGCTCTAGGAAAAGGTCTTCATTTCGAACCATATAAAACTAGAATGGAATTATTTATGAAACCTCATATCGGTCACGGTCAAGTTAAAAAAAAAAACTTCGATTTAACTTTGCCAAATCGTGCACTGACTGACTATGACCTTATAAAGTATGCTCGTATGATGCAAATCCCATATTTTTGAGGTGTTTTCATGAGAAATAATCTACCTTCTGATGGCCCATGGCATAACGAATCTGCTATAGTTAACTTAGATGATTTTCAAAACAAAGGCACTCACTGAATATGTTATCGAAAACGAGGTTCTGAAGTGATTTATTTTGATAGTTTTGGTGATCTTAAACCCCCTATAGATCTCATGTTATATTTTAACGTGGAAGAAGTGAAATACAACTACAAAAGATATCAGAATTTCGACTCATTTATTTGTGGACATCTTTGTCTTCAATTCTTGTGTGAAAGACCATAAAAGAAGAATTTTCAGACAAGCAGGATCATTCTTTTTTAAACAGTCATGGAAGATAGTTTCACTTTGAGTCTTTCAGGCAAATCTTTTGTCTTAGAAGTGCAATATTTTCCTTCAATAGATTTACCACAGCATAAGAATTTTGTTTTGGGTTTAGTTGAACTTTTAACATTCAACTCGATTCCTAATGTTGACGATTCGAATAATAAACTTTATATAATGGGAGAGAAGATTATTACTATTCCTACTGGCAGTTATGAAATTGATGCTATTAATCAATTTTTGCAAAAAGATTTAAAATCTAAAGAAATCGAGTTATCCTTGAAAGCAAACAACAATACTCTCAGAAGTGAAATTTATTGTAGTCATTAGATAGATCTTAGACCTCACGATTCAATAGGCCGTCTTCTCGGTTTCACTCGTCGCGTTCTTTATGAAAACATTCATCACAGCTCTGATTTACCTGTAAAAATATTAAAAATAAACGCACTCAGAGTAGAGTGTAATATTACTACAGGTGCTTACATCAACAACAAAAAAGTTCACACAATCCATGAGTTTTTCCTAAAAGTTCTTCCAGGATATAAAATCATAGAAGTTCCATCGCATGTCATATATTTACCACTCAATGTTAAGAGTATAGATCATCTTCAAATTCAAATCGTTTATCAAGACGGAAATTTAGTGAATTTCCGAGGAGAAGAAATTACTGTTAGACTTAACATAAAATCTGTATAATGGGAATCGTTTATAATTCAAGTGTGCATATAAGTCAGCCATCATGCCAACCCACCACCAGTCGTCCAAAGGTACTCAAACCGTTAACACAGAAGAGCATCCAGTTTCTGCATATGTCTCAACGTGCGTGGAAAAAGATAAATTGTATCATTCTCTGCTGCTTTCAGAAAAATAGACGAAATTCTAAGCATTCAATCAGGTGTCGCATTCGATGAGTCTATTGCTCATTATGAGGTTCACACACATCAACCATACTCCACATTAAGTTTCAATAAAAGTGATGAAATTCGTATTTCTATTCAGCATCAAGATTTATGCCTCTTACCATCATGTAGTTACATCCATGTATGTGGAAAATTACAAAAACCAGATGGACAAGCACTAACTAAAACTAGTTTCGTTAACAATGGCATTCGTCATCTATTTGATGAAACTCGATATAAACTTAATGCTGTAGAGATAGATAAAAGTAAAAATGTTAGTCTGAGTAGTCTCATGAAGGGATGCACTTCATTTAATCCAAATCAGATCTAACATTAGAAAATGCAGGCTGGCTTGGTTTTGAAGAAGGAAACAAAACAATTGTAGATGATCCTGGAAATTTTGACGTTTCTATCCCTCTAAGTATGATTTTAGACTTCGCAGAAGATTACAAGAAAATTATGGTTAATATGATGCATGAACTCATTCTCACAAGATCAAGAAATGACCTGAATGATACAATACAGGAAGGTACTGTAGCCAACAATGTAACCACATATGAAACTTATCAAATAAAAATATCAAAGATAGAGTGGTTAATGCCATATGTTATTGCATCAGATAAACAAAGAATCCAGCTGTTAAATTTCATTGGCAAAGATAATCTTATTTCTATGATTTTCTGTTCTTGGGAGTTATTTGAATATCCATTTCTTCCAACAACAAATAAACGTCTGGACGGTAAAAACTTCAAATCAATTGGAAAAACTACGTTTCATGATTCTTGGATTACAATCAGGAAAAAAGGTTCAAAAACTAAAAATGCCAGTCGCTTTGATCACTGTAATATTAGTAATGTGAGACTTTTCTTGAATTCGCAATATTATCCGTACAGCAATCTCAATTTCGACATGTCTAAGAATCAGTTTACTATTCTCTATGATATGTATGCTAATTTTCAGAAAAGCTATTACGGAAGAGATTCACAGCCATTGTTGACAAAGTCTCAGTTTATCAACTTTGAACCACTCATAGTTATTGATTATTCACAACAAAACGAATTTCTAAAGAGCGCTCCTGTCGATGAACGTCTAGAATTTGAATCTTAAACTGACTTTCCAGCTAATGCTTCAGCTTATTGCATGATCTTACACGATCGCATCGTTTAATACAATCCTATTAGTGGAGATGTTTGGAAGCTTGTCAGAATTATGTTCACTTTTACGTAAAAAAATTTATATTTTAAAATGGAATATGCTGTAGACATGATTGGTTTTAAGCAAATGGGTGGTGAATATGTCCTAAAGGAAATAGCAATCATTCTTCTCAACGGCAGTGGTGATCCCATTGTTCATTTGTTCAAAAAACCTTTTTCATGGAAAAGGCTCTTTGACGAATTGCAAGAAAAAAACATTTGCCTCAAACATAATCACGGAATAGTTTGGAATACTGATGGGCTTGACTGCTCTCAAATTGCAAACTTACTTTCTGAATATTTGCATGATGCTACTTAAATTTTTGTTATGAATGAATTCAAACGAAAATGGTTGTTACGATTCAAGTTTCCTGCTTATAACATCAATCAATACGGCTATCCATTAAACCCATCTTTCAAGTGTGTTACCATATGCGCAAACCATAATCCAATTTATATAACTGTCTGTTCACTACACAATGTCAAACTAATGAAATTATTCTATCTCTTACAAAATCATTTGTAAGAAAAAAAAGAAAAAAAAATTAAAGAAAGAAAAAAGTAGAAAACGCTATAGGCATTCTGGATCACGTTCGGATTCTGGCTCATTGAGATGATCTACAATGCGTACGGATTCTGGATCACTTTGAGGATAGAGGGGGTAATCAAGAATGTAGGTGATCCGGTATGCCTATAGCTTATCTACTGCAGTATTTCTTTTATTCCACTAATAATTCAGTAAAAATTTCACTGATTAAAAAAGTAAGAGTTAAAATTTGTAAAGGTGGCAGCACATGTGTTCCGGAAACGATATGTGAAAGCACGCGTCTTAAAAATGAATAGCAAGAACGAAGTTTTTTCTCGCCATTAACGCTAAGAGTAACTCTGATTTTGAGGAGAATCATTTGAAGTTTTTAAATAAAAAAGGTAAGAATAATATAATATAAGAGATTATTGTATACATGTATGTAAATTATATATATATATCTATATATATATAGTCGTAAGACAAGATTAAACCGACCCCCCCCTCAGCCCCCCCTCAAATGTCTGTTGGCATAGCCCCCCCTTGAATTACGTTGTGATTCCTCTTATAAATGGCTGTTCCAAAATTAACGTAACTTAGGCCCCCCCTCGCCCCCCCCTCAATTTTTGAAGCCCCCCTCAGCACCCCTCAAATTACGTTGTAATTCCTCTTATAAATGGCTATTCCGAAATTAGCGTAACTTGGGTCCTCCTCAGCCCCCTCGCCCTCCCTCAATTTTTGTAGCCCCCTATCAACCCCCCTCAAATGTCTCTCGGCATAGCCCCCCTCAAATTACGTTGTAATTTCTCTTATAAGTGGCTATTCTAAAATTAACGTGACTTAGGCCTCCCCCTCAGCCCCCGACACCCTTCTTAATTTTTGTAGCACCCCCCAGCCCCCCATCAATTTGCTCCTCCCTCTCCCTCACTTTTTATAGCCCCCCCTCATTATGCCTTCCTCCCCACTATGATATTATGATTAAGTAATTAGTAATAAAATATTCTTATTATTAATAATATTCTATTATTATAATAACAATTATAAGTAATTTAATATTATTATAATTAGTAATATTTTATTATTATGATTGTAACTGTAATTATTTAATATTATAAAATTTTTTCGTATTCTAATATTGAATTTCAAAAATAAAAAAAAAATTATTATTATTAATATTCTATTAATATAATTGCAAACATAATTAATTGATAATACAAAGCTTCCTCTCTGCATTTTCTTTATTCAGATAAATATATAATATTTTTATTTTTATTCTGATATTTTTATTTCTATATATTGTATCTTTATTTTTATTATTGAAAAAATTTTTTAATTACAATAGTAAACTATGAATTACAAAATGAATTTAGCTTAATATCCATAGGTACTTTATTAACAATTGTATTTAAATAAAACATGTTTTTTTAAAATTAGAAATAAGATATTTACATATTTGTCTTAATAAAAGATTTTTGGGCTTGAGACCAGCATAAAAATATATGGCTGCATTAAAAGCTTATAAAAAGCATTGTTTGTTGTCGCTAAAAGAAGCTTACAAATTCATCTTCATTGTCGCTAAAAGAAGCTTACAAATTCATCTTTATTGTCGCTAAAAAAAGCTTACAAATTTACTATTGTCGCTGAAGCGATTGTTTGTTGTCGCTAAAAAAACTTTATACAAACATAAATTTATTGTTTATTGTTGCTAAAAAAAGCTTACAAATGTATTTTTTATAATCACTAAAAAAAACTTATAAATTTATATCTCATTGTCGTTGAAAAAAGCGTACAAATTTATTGTTAACTGTCGCTAAAAAAGATTATAAATTCATTTATTTTTGTTGTTGAAGCGTACAGATCTATTGTTTGTTGTCACTAAAAAAATTTAATATAAGCATACAAATTTATTAGTTGTCGTTAAAAGAAGCTTACAAAATCATTTTTATTATAAAACTTATAAATTTATATTTTATTGTCGCTGAAAAAAGCGTACAAATTTATTGTTTAGTGTCGTTAAAAAATATGTATATCTGTTTTTACTATTTTTAAAAATAGTTTATAAATTTATTTTTATTGTCGTTAAAAAAAGCATACAGATTTATATTATTTTAAAAATTTTAGTATTTTTTTTTTATTTTTGCTAAAATTAATTTTATAAACTACTTTTAAACTATCGCTGAAAAAAATTTATAAATTCATAAAAATAAAATATATTGTCATTAACAAAATATGAAAAATTATTATTGTTATTACATTCAAATATTTTGATTTTTATTTTTTGAAATATTTTAAAGGTGTATATAAATAATTATCATTTTAAAAATATAATTCATAGATTATATTACTTATTATTAATAAATTTTCATAATAATTTTCATCATTTTTAATACCTTCTATGTTGAAATCGACATTATTTATTAGATATTAAAAAATTTCTTGAACCTGAAATTAAAAACATTCAGGAACATCTTTCCATTCTTTATAATAATGTATATAATATTTCATATCAAATTTTTGTATTAATTCAGACCACTCAGATAATTTTTGTTCTTTTACATATTGATAATAATTTTCTTCATCTTCTATTTCTTGAAGATATTTTATTTCTTCATATTCATTAATTTCAGCATTTAAGTTAGACAATTCTTCTAATTCTTCGTTAGATACGGGTTCAATATACATATTATTAATTGGATACCATTCCATAATTTGTCAATTTGCGTTATTATCAACATTCAATTGTTCATTGTTTTCCATGTTTATCTAATATATAAATTTATTTTATATCAATTAAATAATAATTCATTTTATGTTTATTTTCTTATAAACTGTATTTATTTTTACAATATTTTTAAATTTAATTAACAATTAAAAATTTCTTCCCTAACAATATTTAATATTTCATATTTATTTTCAGATTCATTTTGTATGTATATTTTGTTAGGATTTTTACATCTCGACATTGCACTGTAAAGCTGTCCATGCGAAAATAAAGGTCTTTTAATAAATAATCCAATCTCATCAAAACTTTGACCTTGAGATTTGTTAATAGTCATAGCAAAAGCTAATGTTACAGGAAATTGTTTTCTATAAAGTATAAAGGGTAAAGACGATGATTCACCAGTATTTAATGTTATTCTTGGAATAAAAACTTTATTTCCAATTTTTTCTCCAGTAATGATTTCAGCTTCAAGATTATATTTATATAATTTTATAATTTTTTATCTTGTTCCATTACATAAACCTTCGGTAATACTTAAATTTCTTATTAATATAACTATAGCATTAACTTTTAATTCCAATATGTGTGGTGGTAAACCTTCTTTTATTTTATTAAGAGTTTCTATTGGATAATTCAATTCGATATTATCATCACTTTGATCGACTCCTTTATGAGTAGCATAATCTATGCTATAATAAGTTGTCGATTCGCTGTTAAGTAATTTTAATATTCTTTTATTTAAATTATTTATGTCATCGTTATGAGCTGCTAATATTACTCGATTTATGTTGTCATTATTATTAATGTTTTTTATATTTTTAAACAAATATCATTAGTTTTCCATTTATCAGGAATATGAAATAATTCAATTTGACCTTCACCTATTTGTAACAATAAAGAATTAAATGATTTATTATTGCAGCGGATATTTTTATTTAATTTTTTAATTTCAAATAACGGCCATAAAAAAGAATATTTTAAACTATTTTGTACTATTATATCTTTAAAACTATTTTTTATAACAGGAAGTATTTGGCGAAAATCACCTCCTAAAATTATTAATTTATCACCAAATGGTAAATCATTACCACATAAATCTTGTAAAGTTTTATTAACAATTTCCAAAGCTTTTTTTGGTATCATTGAAGGTTCGTCCCATATTATAATATCTGCATCTCGTAATTTTTTTTGTCACTTTCTAATTTGAAGAATGTGATTTCTACATTATCTAAATCTAAAGGTAATCTAAAAGTTCTGTGACTTGTCATTCTTTTAGGTAATAAAATTGATGCAATTCCAGTCTATGCCATTGATAATACTTTTTTATATTTGTATAAAAAATAATAAATTAATGTTTTATACAAAAATGTTTTTCCAGTACCGCCTGGTCCATCAATAAAATATAATTTAGAGGAATATTTTATTATGTCGTCAAAAATAAATTTTTGATCTTGATTTAATAATAAATACATTCCATTAAACATATGTTTATTATATTCAATAATTTTTGAATTTTCTTCCTGATTTTCATGGATAATTTTTTCTATTGGTTCTGGTAAACTAAAATTTTTACAAGACATTTCTTCTGCCAATAAAATTTTATTAATTTCATTTAATGCTTTATTTTCTTTATCATCTTCAAAATCTTCACTAAAATATTCTTTAACCCTTTGAGGGGCAGTGGTACGTATTTGTCCCACCTATTTGGTTTTGGATTTTTCCGTATTTCTAAAACGTATATGCCTTTTTAAGACATCTATAAGACTTTTTAAACTCTTGAATACCTGATTTATTAGATTTTATAGAGAAATTGCAAATATTCATTAATTGAAGTATTTGTTATAAACAATTAATCTCAAAAAACCCGTTTTTTTACAGAAAAATGTGCCCCTCAAAGGGTTAAGAGCAGGCCGGATTCGCTGTCCTTGTCTAATTGGCATTTTTGTTATTTACTCAAGTTTTAATCGGTGTATCTTCAAATCAAAGGTCGAGCGCAATAAATATTATTATTATGAACATCTATGCACAAGAAAAAAAATATCTACCGGTTTGTTTTTGAGAAAAGTAAGTAACACCAAAGTAAAAGTTTATGTTTATAATATTTTCGCGTTACTTACTTTTCTCAAAAACAAACCGGTAGATATTTTTTTTCTTGTGCATAGATGTTCATAATAATAATATTTATTGCGCTCGACCTTTAATTTGAAGATACACCGATTAAAACTTGAGTAAATAACAAACAACTCAATTGTTACTCGGTCAGTATCAGTTTCTACTCCGGCCTACCGTTAAATTTATTCCATATTTCATTACCTTGAATATTTTCTGATGAAAGTAACCATGCAAAATATTGACGCAACTGACTCGGTAGCATAATCGTACAAGTTTCAGAAAATATATCAAATATTTGCGAAGAACTTTCTATTAGCCCCATTGCAACTGCTGTTTCTTTAAAAGTATTATACGTTATGTTTTCGAAAGTTCTTAATTCTGTAAATGAAGTTATGCCTTTAACACGATTTAAAATTAATTTCAAATGAAATTTTTCAGTATCTTTAGGAGACACAATATTTAATCTTCCAATAGCTTTATGTTTTTTATCACGAGTACGTTTGATCCAACATTTATTGTCATTGAATACGTAATATTTAGGTATATTACTGTATTTTATTTGTTTTGCAAACTCATCTTTAATATTAAGATTAAACCATGCAGTTAATGTTGTTTTCCATTTGTCTGAAGCTTTTGATTCTTTATTTTCTTCGAATATAATTTTTTGCTGATTTTCTGTATGAACAGCTAATCTAACAACTGTATGACTTCTTCCACATATCGGAAATTCAGATAATCTCCAAGCTGCTTCCATAGGACTCATATATCTTCCATCTATAAATTGTGTAATTTCATCATAAGTCTCTTTTTCTCTATCATCATTTTTTTTTATTTTACAGAAAGCTTTATCTCCACCTTTACAAATATAATTATAAACATATTTTATACTGTGTATAGTGGCACATTTTTCAAAATTTATATGACACTTATATTTTCTGAGTAAATAACTATTGTAAGGTACAACCATTGAATTATCTACAGGAATAATTTGTTTATTATTTTTAATTTTATAATAATGATTTTCGTGTGAATTATTTATTCGTTTATATTCCGGAAATCCATTTTTTTGAATAATAGTATTATTAACAAAATTTTTTGGATATTTTTTTGTACAAGTATTTTTATTTTTATCGTAACATGGTGAATTATTGTTATGTGGTCCATGCAACATGTGTTTAATTACTAATTTTTGTAATTCCTTGTCATCACTATTTGGAATTTCAGCTGAAACATATTTATCTATTTTTTCTTGAGTTATTAATTTATCATCAGAGTGTAACGTTATAAGAATATGAGCATGTGGTAAACCTCTTTTTTGAAATTCAATTGTGTATACATAAGCAATAACTTTACCAAAAATATTTTTTTAACGATATCATCAAGTAATTTATTGAATTTGGTATAAAATAATCTAACTGTTATATTAGGGATATCATTAGGTGTAGTACCTGCTGGAAATTTTTTTAAAACTCTTTTTAATTTTTTCTACCTTGGATTACAAGTCATAATAATAAAAATATCAGGTCTACCAACCTCTCTATAAATGGCCATTGCATCTTGATAATGTTGTTGCATATATCTAGGACTTCCTATATAAGTTGATGGCAATATAAATAGATTACCTATTTTTTCTTTTTTCTCAAAATTATTTGATATATTACAAGCGCTATTTAATACATGGTATAATAAGCCTTGATAACATTCAATTCTTAATTGTCTTTGATTATTTCTTAGAAAATTCATTCTATTATTTTCAATTTGAATTGCAACATGTAGAAAATATTGTTGCGTTAATCGTCCACAATATAGTAAAAGATTAAAATTAATAGAATCTGGCCTATAAGCCAATCTATATGAATAATGTTGTAACATCGTTAAATTTTCTAAAGATTTAGGACTTTGAGTATGACCAATACTCCAACCTAAGTCCCCAGATGGAAAAAGAATTGGAAAAACTAACGGATCTACATGTTGAGATAATTTACTTAAATAAACATGTTTTGGTTCATTTTCGATTGTATTTTTAGGATAAATGCATAAATCATAATCTTCTGAAATTGCAGATTGTGATACTATTATAGCCCCACATTCAGATGTTAGAGGTTTATTATAATGATGCTTGTGTTTATCATTTTTCCTGATAAAATATAATTTATAATTTGGTAAATTCTCTAAGTTTGTTAATTGATGTAAATGTTTATAATATTTAGCATAAGGATTACTATTAAATACTTTTGTTAATAAATCCAAATGATCTTTTATTAAATTTTTATTAGTTTTAAATTTTTTTTCAATCGCAGTATTATCATCATAAATATAAAATTGACCACAACAAGGTTCTTGATTATGATTTGGTATTAAAGTTTTAGGAACCTAATGATGTACTTGACCTTGAAGTTTTAAATTATAAATTAATTTTTGTTTTTCATAAATTATATCAGCACTAAAAGTAGCAAAACAAAATAGGTTATTATAATACCTAATTAAATGTTTAAAAACATTATTATATAAGATTTATTCTTTTAATTTATTGTTATATAAACTCAAAGGTGATAATTTAATTTTTCCTTTGCGACAACAAGTAAATTTTTTTTTTCTTCTTTCCAAAATACTGCAGAACAGTAGGAACATTTAAAATTAATTTCATCAAAATCAGATATATAATCATTTTTTTTAGTTATTATTTGTATATTATCTGTCGATTTAATTATTTTGATCTTCTTACTTATAAGATTTTTTTTTTCATTTTTTCTTTTTAATATATTTTTATTGTTTATAATTTTTTTATTAGTATTATTTTCTATAGTTACATTACTATTTTCATGATTTGTAATTTTTATTTTTTTACATGGACTAATTTCTTTGTTACATGAAAATTTACGTTTTTTATAATTGTTTACATTTTTTATTTTATTTTGTTCTAATTTAAAATTAGTATTATATAAATCAATTATATCGTAATGACCATCATCATAATTTCTACTAAATAATAGTTTTAATTTCCATATACTTTCATTGTTACCAAAATAATGAATAATATTACAATTATTAAAACAAACTGTAATAAATACATTATAAATTTCACAGAAACTATATATTTCAGTATCTGTTCCATATTCTCCACATTTTGACATTAATTGTTTATAACAATCCATGTTTTCAATTTCAATTTCATTATATATTCTTCCTATAATAAAAGATTCATAGCGATTCCAATTATCAATAATATTATTTACGACAATTTTTCTTGTTACATTATGATAATTTTGATTATCATATAAGAAAAAAAGAAAAACAACGAAATAAACAATTTCCATCACCAATAGTTTCTATTTTTATACTATTTGACATGATATTTAAAATATATAAAAAATAAATATATATGCTTTTATTTAATCTCATACCTATTGTTTTTCCTTCTTAAAAATTTTTCTTATTCTTCTTTTAGAAAATATGTATAATTTTTTTTTAAACTGCTTTTTGTGTAAATTCAGAAGATAGATTGCATTCTATTTTAAAAAATATAAAAGAAATACATAGAAATAAATTAATAAAATTAATAATAATAAGTTATTTCATAACACAAAATATTTTTCAACAATATTTTTGTTAAAAAATATTTATAATGTATCGTAATCTTCATGTATTATACAAGCCTTTCATTAAAGTTCTATTAATTTTACAGCGAAGTTAATACGTGTAATACTATGATAATGTTTTAATGAAAAATACAAGATTATTATAAAAAGTTTTTGTAAGATTATCCCATATGGAAATAATTTCTGTGAAAAACTATTAATAATTGTGTAAAAATGTGATAAAATATGAATAACTGTTAACTATAATTTTATTATTAATATTAATTTTATTAATGTCTCAATTGCGGTAGTTTATTACAATTATTAACAGTTATTAACAATTTCTCACAAAAATTATTTTCATATGGGATGATGAAAAATTTTTCAAGATTTTATTAAGGAGATGTAAAACGGACAATACACCTGTACTTATAGATATTAGCTTCCTTTCTATTTTATTGCTGAATTTCCAGAAAAGAAATGCATTAGCTTGTAGTATGTACCATGATGATTATTTTGATAAGTTTTCAAATAAATTCATTCATTAGCTTTTAAGATATTTGGATTCCTGTACAAAATTGAAAAATTTTAATAAATAATTTTGGAACCCAAAATTCTCAATAACTAATGAATGAATTCATTTAAAAATTTAACTGAATAATCTTAATGGTACAAACTACAACTTAAGAGGAGGCCGTATCATTCTGTCCTTGTCTAATCTAAATTTTCGTTATTATAAATAAATAAAATATTTTCATAGAAAAGTAAGACAACCGCCCAATAGAGCAAAAGACAAGCAAACGATTCTTTTCTATGAAAAAATATGAAATTTTGATTATTTTTCGAGTGAAGTCTGAAACGGAAAAACAATCGAACTTGATTGAGTTGCTTTGACTGTTTTTTCGTTTCAGACTTCACTCGAAAATTAATCAAAATTTCATATTTTTTCATAGAAAAGAATCGTTTGCTTGTCTTTTGCTCTATTGGGCGGTTGTCTTACTTTTCTATGAAAATATTTTATTTATTTATAATAACGAAAATTTAGATTAGACAAGGACAGAATGATACGGCCGCCTCTTAATGCATTTTTTTATTAAAAATTTTGCTATGAAATGTAAAGATAGTAAATATTTATGAGTACAGGTGTAGTATCCATTTTACATCCCCTTAATAGCTTACTATTATAAAAACTTTAACGTGTCTTGTGTATAAATTTTTAGTAAAGTTTCATAAATTTTTGTGATAAAGTTATATATAACATTTTGATAAATAATTTCGTGAAAATTTGCAAAACGAAGATAATCGTAAATCATATATTCTAAAATCTACTTAATTCTATCGTATATCGAATGATGATAATTCTAGAAAAGCTTGAAAACTCTTAAGGGGAATCAGCATACCGACATAGAGTTCTACCTTATCTACATTTCAATTATGCATTTTAATAAATATTTAACTATTAATGACTGAAATTGATAGAAGAGGCACATTCTTAACATTCTAAAGAATTGATTGCAATGTTAAACGACAGCATAAAAGTGAAAATGAAGACGAAAACTGCTTAATACGATTAACTTTCCAATGTAGTTATGAATAATCGTATTTTGCAGTTTTCGTCTTCATTTTCACTTTTATACTGTCTCTTAACATTGCAATCAATTCTTTAGAATGTTAAGAATGTGCCTCTTCTATGAATTTCAGTCGTAAATAGTTAAATTTGTATTAAAATGCAAAATTCAAATTGTAGATAAGGTAGAATTCTATGCCGGTATGCGGATACCCCTTAATACGAAGCTGAGCAAAAATTAATTTCGTGTTGGACGTCTCAGACGTCGAGATATAAGATCCTGCTATACGCAGTTTATAGTATTTGATTACCCCGAGAGTAGAGTGGCGACACTTCAAGCGTCTGCATGTTTATTGCTGTTTATGAACGAAATTTAAACTGTTAAAAATAATAGAATTTTGTTTTGAGTGAATCACTGAAATTTTTCTTTTTAATTTCATGCAATTGTATAATTAAATTATGGTAAAATTTATAATTTTTATGGAACCGTACAAAAAATAACGTAAAATTATTCATGTTTTTCCTAACTGTGTACAATCGAAAAAAATTAAAATATTTATTTCATTTAATTTATATAGAAGTACATCATGTAATATAATTGAAACTTGAAAAGTGTCAATATAAATTTTATAATAACACTTTATGTACTTCAAATGAAAAATTTATAACTTAGATATATCATTTACATCATATGTTTAAGAAAAAAAATATAAAAATCACTAATATGTCTAAAAAAATGAATTTATTTAATCAATGATAATAGCAGTAAAATAAAACTTTTATTTATTTAAAAAGAATTATATTATTTAGAAGTTTAGTTTACTAAAATTAAAAAGAATGAATAATTATAAAATAAAATTACTATAATCATAAATATCATGAATTTTTGTACACTTATTCCAAACAACTTGCTCTAATACCTGTACTTATCTAATCGCTATTATAGAAGTCACGTATTCAAGAATACTACAGAAATCAAAAATATCGACTCAGGATCTGAGACGCCCAGAGCCGAATTTAAAAAGCTCGATCGTGCGTTTATGCTATTACGATGATCCGTGAATTCCATATATACGAATTTCGAATAATATCAAGTTCAATTTCATTTTTATTTTTAATATTCTATTTTATATTCTATTTTTAATTTATTTCAAAAATATATAAGTTTGATTCATTGTAAACTTTTGAATATCGCGTTAAACCATCTTTTTTCTATTAATTCTAATTCTATAACTTCATATCTTATATTTTTATGTATCGATGTTTTCTATTGAACTTTTTTCACATTCACAAATATGAAATTTCAACTCATTATGTCCTACTCTCTTATTTACTTTGGAATGTGTGTATTCGGGGGTTGGCGAGCGGGGCGAGCAGGGGGGAACCCTCCCCCTTAGTATATATATATATATACATAGAGAGAGAGAGAGAGAGAGAAAGAAAAAGAGAGAGTTCCAGTGAAGACGTAGTGACGTGCAGAGATAGAAAAATTTGAAAAAAATTATTTTAAGTTTTCTAAAAAAAAGGTAAGTGTAATAAAATATAAGGAATTATAGTATACGTATATGTATGTGAATATTGAAGACGTAACGACATGTGGAAAGAGGAACATTTAAAGAAAATTATTTTAAGTTTTTAAAAAAAGGTAATATAATATTATTGAGAATAATCATTTTAGCTTTTCAAGTAGTAAGGTGAGTTCAAAGTAATGAAATGAATTACAATATACAATATTATAATAATATTTATTTGAAGTATTAATTATTATTATGATTTCTATTCCACACATATAATTTATAAAAATGATGATGCAAAATTTTTTTCAGTATTAAATGAATTTTAATAATTTTTAAAAAATTGCTAATATTAATTATATAAGATAATATATTAAAGATAACACTAAAATAAAAAATTTTGTACTTCTTTATTAAATATAAATAAATCTCAAATTATTGTAATAATCAATACTTAAAATAAGTATTATTAAAATATTGTATTTTATTTAAAAATAAAAAATTTATTTTCCATTAGTCAATTACTCTTTTGTCTTGTAATAAATTCACTGAAATTCAATAAGATTTTTATTGAAAATTCGGTAACATTTTCACTAAAATTCAATAAATTTTTCACTAAAATACAGTGATATTGTCACTGAAATCCAAATAGTAAATATTTTACTATTTTATTCAGCGAAATTTTACTAAACTTCAGTGAAGCATTTTTCACCCACCTATTCAGTGGAAATTTCACTGGACTTCATTGGAATTCTACTAAATTATATTTAGAGATTAAAAAACTAAAATATAACCTATCTTTTTTGGTAGGTCTCATATTACTCAAAAACTACGTGAAAAAATAATTTGATTGTTATTAAAAAATTTACTTATTATACTAATATTTAGCGGGGGCTACTATTTTTTTCTCGCTACAACGGATGGTGTTTATATAAATAATGAAAAACGCTATTAGACAAAGACAGTCAGTTCGGTCCCCTGTTAACTGTTTAACTTTGAAAATTTGTTTAAACAAAACATTCCTTAGAGTTGAAATTTTATAGAAATTTATATGAATATTGATGTATCTAACGACATTCTTTTATTTTCACTAACCTATAAATTGATGTCACTCGCGTCATATACGGCAATGCTGAGTGATACCTCGATTTGTAAATACTCCCTTAGGGAGTATAGATCTGTCAATACTCTCTAAGGGAGTATTGGCAGTGAGAATATCGTCGAGATAATAGCATGAACTTATGCAATGCCTATACAAATTTAGCGTGTTTTATAGGTATTCCATCGAATACGGCCTACCGCGACATAAATATATATACGATTTAGGCAAGTGCTCTGGTCTTAACCTATAGGAATATTTTGCTACCAGTCTTCTTTTGTTTAACGTTTATTCGACTTATACCATCATTATTGATAATTACATGACAAACTTTTCTTTATTTATTTAAATACGTTTGTTCATTTATATGATTATTTATTTAAATATTTGTATATTTATATGTTTGTTTATGACTAAAACTTTAGTCTTTTTGGGTGTTTGCGAGCGCACCTTCAAGTTTTGTGCGGCTTTATAGCCGTACATACTCGGGCGCTCACATTGCCCCCCAAATTAAAGTTGATTTGGCACTTAAATCAATGCTCATTGATGAAAAAATCTATTTTATTACCATATACGCGACTATTATGAAGATGCACGCACAAACACCATATTAGGCACTTAAGAAGGGGCCGAACTATCTGTCTTTGTCTAATAACGTTTTTCATCATTTATGTAAACACTATCCGGTATAACAAGAAAAAAATAGCAGCCCCCGCTAGATATTAGTATAATAAGTAAATTTTGTAATAACAACCAAATTTTTTCACTGCGTTGTTTTTGAATAATTAGAGACCTACCAAAAAAAGATAGGTTATATTCTAGATTGCTAGTAGGTCTCTAATTAGTCAAAAACTATGCGGTAAAAAATTTAGTTGTTATTACAAAATTTACTAATTATGCTAATATCTAGCGGGGGCTGCTATTTTTTTCTTGTTATACCGGATAGTGTTTACATAAATGATGAAAAACGCTATTAGACAAAGACAGATAGTTCGGCCCCTTCTTAAACACTAACCTAGGTGGCGAGGTTTATCCCCTAAAATAAAATTACGATTTTTTCATGGAATAAAACTAAAATATATTCTATTTCTTTTCAAAACTAAAATTTACGAAATATAACATTTTTTTTTATTTAAACAAAAAAAATTTTTTTTATAATAAAACTTAACTAACAAATATTTCTTGTTTTTTTTTTATTTCTTTTTGACTTCTTGAGCATAAGACCCCGAAGCGGTTGGTCAAGGTGTACTTAAGAGGAGGTCACGTATCTCTGTCCTTTTCTAATCAAAGAAATGATTTTGTTACAAAAACTAATAATTGTATCAAAAAATGAAGAGAAAGCCGCATCTTGTATCAAAAAAAGCAATATTTTCTTTGGTAAGAAAAAATTAATTTTATTGCTTCGTTCTCAAGAAAACCTTGAAAAACCAAATTGTCCACCCTAACCTCTATGATTTAAGTTTTTCAAGGTTTTCTTGAAAACGAAGCAATAAAATTAATTCTTTCTTATCAAAGAAAATATTGCTTTTTTTATTACGAGATGCGGCTTTCTCTTCATTTTTTGCTAAAGTTGTTAGTTCGTGTAAAAAACTCAAAGTTTTGATTAAAAAAGGAAAGAAATACGTGACCTCCTCTTAACCATCTACGGGTTAGCTCATTTCCTACACTAATGGACATAACAAAATACATGTAATCAAAATTATACACAAATAAAACACATGCACGTGGTTGTGGCCGTGCAGAAACTTATATAATCTAATGATCAGCAACGTGACGGCTTCACTGCATAGATAAACATTGTGTTAATTTTGTCAAATTCACGTTGTAGTGTAATAATAAAATTGATATCAAGTCTTATTGATTGAATTTGCATTTATCGAATTAAAAGAGACACAACGTCTCGTTCTCTTAATACGAAGAGAAACGGCGTTTTTACTCACACAGCAAGCATAACAAGTGGCTGCTTGGTTTTTTCTTAATAAAAACCATGTATCACGTAGTTATTACAAGTAATCGAGGTAGAGTATTATTAACAATATTTTAATCGTAAAGTTTTAATCATGCATTCAAGCTAAGATTTATTCTAATTATTCTGTATTTAAATAACGCCTTAACTACGCGTGAATTTGACAGAATATAAATAAGCTTACGATAGCAGTAGCTTACAATAGATACGTATCTGGGACTATTATTTTTTAATTATATATGGGTCTTCATATATTTAAAAAAATTTGATTATTTGTCGTCCTCTGTATTCGATACATTTAACGATTTCAGAAGGACTTTATTATTCAATTTAAATTGAAAATGAGTATTTTTTGCGTTTCCAATTTTCGCTTCATTTTTTATTTTCTTGTGCATTTTTTCTTTAGCGAAGAAAATTTTTCTATCGTATGGGATGTCTTTTTTTCTAGTTCAAAGTATTTTTCCCATACTCTAGTTGGTTTTTCACCCATGTGTAATTTAATAGGCGTGAAACTTATTGTTTCATGGCTCGTTTCGTTCATAATGCTTTATATTTTCTGCATATATAAAGCCCATAATTTATGTGAATAATTCACATACGTTCTGAAGAATCTACCTGATTCTCGATGGATTCTTTCCACCATGTTACTTTGTGGATGTCTTATGGATGAATAGATGATTTTAATATCTTTATCTTCCAATTTTTTTATTTATTTTTTGGAAGTAAACTGTGAACCATGGTCTGTCATTATTGACTTTGGTTTTCCATAATTTGGTATGTAATCACCAAATATTTTCCTAATAGTTGTTAATGTGTTTGCCTTTTTGATAGGATACATAACAATATACTTGGAAAATACATCTATAGATGTTAATATATACTTAAGAGTAGGTTACATATCTCTGTTCTTTTCTAATCAAAGAATTGAGTTTATTACAAAAACTAATAACTTTAGCAAAAAATAAAGAGAAAGCCGCATCTCGTAATAAAAAAAGCAATATTTTCTTTGATAAGAAAGAATTAATTTTATTGCTTCGTTTTCAAGAAAACCTTGAAAAACTTAAATCATTGAGGTTAGGGTGGATAATTTGGTTTTTCAAGGTTTTCTTGAGAACGAAGCAATAAAATTAATTTTTTCTTATCGAAGAAAATATTGCTTTTTTTGATACAAGATGCGGCTTTCTCTTCATTTTTTGATAGAGTTATTAGTTTTTGTAAAAAAATCATTTCTTCGATTAGAAAAGGACAGAGATACGTGACCTCTTCTTAACGCTTCCTATAGAAGTTGGTAACGGACCATAAAAATTAATTGATAGTATTTTGTTTTTGTTGTTTACTACAATTGGTTGCATTTTTGCATTATATTTTACTGTTAGATGTTTTGTTTTTTGATACGTAACACATGGTTTTGAGAAGTTGTATGCATGCTTTTTTAGTTTTGGTGCTGTAAAACATTCCATCAATAGTTTGTACGTCTTTTTAAAACCGATATGTCTATAAAAATTATGTACTTCAATTATAATTTCTTTGAATATCAATTCAGGTATTATTATTTTTGATCCTGATTCGTTTATCTTATACAATAAATCATTTTCAATTTCGTAATGATTTTTTATTTTGATATTATTTTCTTCATTTAATTTCTTTTTACTTTGATGCAATATGCATCATCTTTTCGAGCTTTCTTAAAGCTTTTAAGAGGATATCGTAGTTATCCCCTCCTAATGATATTTTTATTCAAAGTTCATAAGTGAACGGTGCATCAAATCATATTCTTTCACTACAGAAAGAAAATTTATAAGATTGATCCTGAATGCGGACAAATCAAAAAATTTATTAAAATACTACACATAAAAAGTTATGAACAAATTTTCAATGTATAGTATTTTGAGGTTATGTTCATCGAGCTTGATATCTAATTTTCATTCAAAGTTCATGAAAAAATAACAAGTTTAAGTGATTTTCTTTTCAACAAAAATGATTGAATTAATGTAGCTTTAGCGTGGACCAGTCATTATATTTGTCTATATTGTCAATTTAAAGAGATATCAATCAGATAAAAAAAGCAAAAATCGATTCTAACAACTCTGATTTCCCGTTAACAATTTCCCCAATTGTTTATTTTCAATTTATTTTTGATAATAGCAATTAATACTTCGTTTTCATCGTATTTTGCTATATCTGATGCTTGCCTGCTTAAGAAATCTGCAGCAAATTTATTCTTCCAGGTATATGCTCTGGTATTATATTAAAGTCTTGAATTGACAAGGCTCATCTTCTCCATCTGTTATTATTAAATTTACATTTATTCAAAAATGTAATAACATCACGATCTGTTCTTACTTTTATTTCTTTGGCACCTCTTAAGTAAGTATTTAATTTATGTAGGGACCATACTACTGCCAATCTCTTTTTTGGTAATAAAATAATTAAATTCATTACCTTTTAGAGTTCTACTTATGAAACAGGTTATATTTTCATGATTACATTCATCTAACTGTGATAATATTGCTGCTATAACATAATCATTTATATCAGTTAGAATAAATGGTTTTTCCATATTTACGAATTTTAGGATTATATTCTCAGTAAAAAGAACTATTATACTTTCAAAGGCTATTTGTTGCCTTGCCCCCCCATTCATAGGGTACATTTTTTCTTAATGATCCAATCAAAGATAAAATTGTATTCGCATAACCTTTTGCAAATTCCGTATAGAAATTTACAAATCCTAAAAATGCTTGCAATTCTTTTATATTTTTTGGTCTTTTAAAATGTTTGATTGACCCTATAAATTCTGAGTCAGATGTTATTCCTTTAAGAGTTATAAAATGTCCAAGAAATTCGATTTTTTGTTCTAAGAAGTTGGATTTTTTAAAATTAAATGTTGTAGTATAATCGATGGCTTTTTAAAATAATTTTTCTAAATGATTTAAATATTTGTTGAATGTAGATGATCTGATATGCAAATCATCTACAAAAGCTAGTATGAATTCTTGCATATCTTCTATCACATTGTCTAGCCCTCATAACAATGCAACGCTGATTGTTTTAATGCCAAATGCAGCTACATTAAATTCATATACTTGGTTATTAATTTCCGACGCCGTATATTTTTTGCTTGGCTTGGTTAATTCTATTTGCCAATACGATCTTGTCAAATCTAAGCTACACACAAATTCTTTTACTTTACATCTAAGAAATATTTCTTTTATTGAAGGTGGCGCTTCGTAATCATCAATTATTTTTTCGTTTAATTTACGAGCATCTAAAAAAGCCTTACAGAACTATCTTTTTTTAAAACTGTAACTATTGAATTTATATGAGGGCTTTTTGACCTCCTTATAACTCCTAATTCTTCCATTTTTTCTATTTCTTTCAATACTTTTTCTCTGTCATTTATAGAAATTGGATACGATTTAGAATAAAATGGATGATCATCTTTTAATTTTATATCGTGTTGGTATGATTTCAATAGACCTGGAGATTTTCTAAATACTTTGCTATACTTTTATATTAATAACATTAATTCTTGTTTTTGGGTGATTGCGATATTATTACATTCGTTTAATTTTTCCTGAATCTCATCATTGATGAATTCAGTAATATTATAATAGTTTTCAGAATTGAGAATTCGATGATACTCGTTTTCTGTTATAAAGTTATATAAATTATGGTCATTTTCGCCTTCATATACTTGAGTTATTTGCATAGCAGAATGTGCTAAAGAATTCATTTGTTTTTCAGTGTAAGATAAATTTATATCTTTATTGTTTAATATTATTAATATCTCTTCTAGCATCGTATTTATAATTATTCTCAAAGCTTTTTGTGTATGATATCCAATGATAACATATTTAATTAATTTAGGAAAATTTAGATAAATCACTTTTATTTCCTCATTTTTAAACTTTGTTTTTAACAATATTCACCTTTTTATTCTTGTAGTTTTCGTACCAGTTGCAATTTTAACGCATTTTCCAGTTATTGGCAATAGAGGGCAATTTTTAAATCTTTCGTAATTTTCAAAATAAAACTGCTCGAAAACGCCAGTCACCTCGCTGCCTGATTCAATTAATGCTTCAACATTTATATTTTCTAATTTAATTTTGATTTCTGGACAACTTATAATGTTATTTTGTGCTTTGTGTGAATTTAAATCATGAATTAAATCGTCTCACATCTTGTTGCATGTGTGCTAGTATTTTTGGAGATTTTTCATTAGTTGCATCCTCACTTCTTCTTTTCTTCACATCAGGTGCAATTTTACTCAGCTTTCCTGATTTCTATCATCAACTTTATCATTTTTGTTTGTATTTAAAACATCTACTTCTTTGTTGCTTTGTTGTATAATTTTTTAATTCATAGGTGCTTTTAGTTTTTCACACAGTGAAATTTTTCGTTTATTATTATTTTCTGCTATTTTAGTTACATTTATATATATAGCCCAGGCTATATGGAGGTTTTTTATTTTCCTGTTTATAATTATTTTGATCTTGCTTATCATCAATTATTTGCTTATTCTTTATGTTTTTGTTTTCATATACGAATTTTTGTTGACTATTATTGCCTCTACAAGATTCATTTCTGATTAGCGTTCTCTTTTATTGAATCTTATCATCACTATCAAAATCTGACAAAATTTTAAATAATGTATATTTGTTTATTTTCTACGAAAATTGGAATTACGGACGCTTGGCCAAATCTCATTTGGCCGAAAGTTATTTGACCAAATTGGACATATGGCCGAAAGCTATTTAATAGAAAGTTATCTGACAAAAAAGGGTCATTTGACTAAAAGATATATTTGCTCAAATAAATAATAATCACAGCACAATATACTTCAGCATTTAGCAGTATGGTATTATATAATACTTTACAATATTCAAGAACAATAAAGTAAAATTATTATTTATTCAAAAAAGTGCATTGTGATTATTATACACAGATCTTGCTGGTTATCGGACGCACATCGCGGTTGGTTATTGACAGTATATATTACAAATAACACGTTAATCACAAGAAACGTATGTGGAAATTGTTATACATAGCCCTTTCCGTCAGATAACTTTCGATCAAATGTCTCATTCGGGCAAATAACCCTTTCAATCAAATGGCTTTCGGCCAAATGTAACACTCGGCCAAATGACCCATTCGATCAAATAACTTTCATACAAATAATTTAGGCCAAATAGGATTCGGTCAAGTAAAATTCGACGAAGTGTCAGGACACTGTTACCGAAAATTGCATCGCTTGCCTAAGTTTCTGCTAAAGTGTTTGCTGATTTTATCAGCTAGTTCTTCTTCAGTATACTGAAGATTTGATTCTTTAGCTAAACCATAGATTTGAGTGTCATAAGTGATACGACTTAATTTTCCATTCTCGTAGAAATGACCGAATTCAACTTTTCTTCTAGATGTTCTTTGAATATTTTCATTCCAATATCTTTCTAGAATTGAATCTTTGAACTCTTCAAATGTGATGAAGTCGTCTTGATGAACATACTACCACTCACTCGCATCTTTTTAAATAACGGTGTGTAGTAATTAGAGGGTTTGTTACTCTTCTAATTTTTTTAAAGCAATATATTTTTTATTGTGTACATTTAAACACCTAATCTTCTTGTTTCTTCGTGCGACCTTTAAGTCTTTCGTCTTTCTTATTTACGAATGACTTAATGAAGACTTTCCCATCAAATGAACTTTGTAATCGAACTTTTATTTCGCTTTTATTTTAAACAAAATAAATTCTTTTTACACAATTATATTAATTTATTTAGTATTTCATATACCATTTTTTATGCACTTTCATGCTCTTTTTTTTTTTTTTTTTAATTTTTAATTTTTTTTGTGTTAATCAACATTGATTATTTTATGTTTTCTTTTTAATCTTATACTATTTTAATTTTAATTTTATACATTAAAATTTTTCATTTTTATTGTGATTAAGAATATGATTGTCTCCAATTGAGTCATTCGCTTTCTTAGCTCTATATTATGTTCATTTGTTTTTTGGTCATTATCACTAACGTTTTTTTCTACTTTTTCTATTCTCCGGTCTATTTCTTTCATAAACTCTATTAAAATATAAAGATCATTGTTTATTCGTATTAGTTCGTCGATTTCATTCTCGAGAAATTCGATCCTATCATAGTCTGTTCCTTAAAACAAACCATTTGGGTAATTTGGAATCACTTTATCAAAAAATTTAATTTAATTTCAAATTATCATAGGAACAGCAAATTTTTAGTTATTTTAAACTAATAACTTTAATAAATGAACCTTATTAAATTTAAAATTGTATTTACAATGGGTATATTTACGTTGGGCACCAATGTAATGATCTTATCCTTCTACTCTAAATTTCATCATTGATAATATCAATTATTTAACAATTCTAAACATGAGTCATTCTTCTATAGCTAACTAATAGATTTAGAGAATAGTTATTAGCTAGGTCACCTTGCCTAGCTAATGCAGACTCTTTGTATTTTTTTATTCTTGATTTTTTTGTTATTTATTTTTGTTGAAAGCCGTTTCTAGGTAGCTCGCCTTGCCTAGCTATAGTAGATCTTTTTTTATGAAAAAATGTTAATAATTTTAGAGTATTAAATGAAAAGTCCGTTATTGTTAAGAACCACGTGCCTTAACATTCATGGCTTAACATGGGTTAATTAGATGGGAATGTTGTTTGGAGAAGCTCTTTATTTCGAATTTAATACAAAATATTCTTACAAATAAAGTGTATTAAACAGGTGTGAAAAATGCCTTGCTTAAAACAATTTAATGGCCCAGCGCTAGCAGTTATTCCAAGCAAGGTACCACCGCACGGTAGTAGAGCTGATCCAAGAAAACCGAGGCTTGCGAGCTCTACGTACTGCTTGCTTCAATTCTCTTTGGTATCTCTCCCACTTCTCTACTTTGGTAGAAGAGAGAGACTGATCCTTGTGCTTTCACAATACATTTTTTGTGATTAACTTGTATTATTGGTAATATATACTGTCAATGACCACCCGTTATGTGCACTGAATAATCAGCAAGTTCTAGGTAAAAAAATTTCTATATGCCTTTCTTGTGATTAACGTGTAATTTGTAATATATACTGTCAATATTTAATTTGTCCCATTCGGCCAAATGACCCTTTCGGTCAAATGGCTTTCGACCAAATGGCATTTGGCTAAGTGGAATTTGACCATTTTTTGCATATCAATTATTTATTGCAAAAATAATTTTTCAAATATTTTTTTACTTTTTCAAGGAAGCCTTCATAAATTCAAACAAAAAATAGTAAATAGGTTAATTTGTTGCTAAGATATTCTCTATTGTTTACTCTAAGACACGTAATGTTCGAAGCTATAATTTTTTGAGGTGTACATATTGAGTTGCATAAGGGCTTAAACTCTTCATGAAGGTTGAAATTTTCATATCCCATTAACCTTTTGAGGGGCACATTTTTATCTGAAAAAACGCGTTTTTACGTTAATTTTTTTTAAAAAAAAGCTTAAATTATATAAATTATTGACTAATTGTGCCGGGTCCTAATACGTTGGAGTCACAAGAGTCTACAAAGTGCTTATATGCATGTACACTCGACGGACACTGATTTGCGACCCCATTTTCGCGCCTTTAAACGTTATCCATTGAGTTTAGGATGGTTGCGCGACCATGTTTCAAAAATAAGTTTCCATCTAGATAAATATAATTCATGCTAACTATAAAACAAGGGAACACAAATAAAGAAATGGCGGTAAAATTCAAATGGACTTTAATTCAAATATAAAAAATGATAAATGATAAAACAATAAATAAATGTTAAAGTAAGCATATTTTTATAAAGCATTCTTATATATATTATGTAACCATATGCGATAACAATCATAAGAAATCATAGCTTTTTCATTACTTCAGTATTAAATATTTGCTCATTTAAATTTTACCACCATTTCTTTATTTATGTTCCCTTGTCTTATAGTTAGCATGAATTATATTTATTTAGATGGAAACTCATTTTCGAAACATGATCGCGCAAGCTAACCTATATTTCAAAAACTCAACGGATAACGTTGCAGATATTCAAAAAAGGGGTCGCGAATCAGTGTCCGTCGAGTGTACAAGTTGACAAAATGTTCTGCAAGTACGAGAAAAACCAAAACGAAAGAGGTGGTACATATATATACCACTGCCCCTCAAAGGGTTAAGAGCAAATGAGAAAATTCAATTGCAACCCTTTTTATAAGGCATTAAAAAAGGTGCTTTTTTTATAAATAAAAGAATCTGGAGCTTTATTTATAACTTTCAAAAGCCAAAAGGAGCTGAGACAGGATTTTTTTTTAAATCACAGCCATTTTGTTTATAATAATTAAGAAACGAACCAAGCGGCATTTATTAGTTGAAGACATATTTTCAAAATAAATGATTAGACTTTTAAAAATGCGACTCTTTATTATGAAAACCAACATAATAATGACATAATAATAATAACAGCAAGCGGGGCATCGTGGTGCGGATGTTTCTATTAGAAATTCTGCTTTATAAGCTAGACTCAGATGGCTCCAATACGCGTCGTAGCTATTATGGCCGCCACATGTAGGATGAATGAGCCGGTACCTGGACACCACGCGGTAACTGGACAAAATTAAAGATAAGTCTTGAAAACTCGGTTTCTTTATGTATAACTAATCTTCTGCATATAGAGTAATTACGTTGCGGAATTATAGTACAATAAATTGTGTAGTTAATACGATACTAGCTTAATTTACCTCGCTCCTAACGTCGCTCAGTTGAATTTTCATATATTATATTATCATGTATGAATTAGCCAATTTTAAAATGAAAAAGAATTGAACTTATGGATTTTGATATTGAAGTTTTGTACTAAATTAAAATTTTATATTTTTATAAAAAAGGATTAATTTAAGTTACAATTATTTTACTAGATTGCATTTAAATCAATGAAAAAATATGATAGGGATTCATTCTTTTCAATCACGTGTTTCAATCACGGAGAAAGGAAACTACTATTGAAATAGGTACTAAATCTAGTATATCTAATTTATGTACTAAGGTATTTAAAATAAAAGTTACGATATAATTTCAATTAGTACATAGCTTGAATTTTAGGGACTAATGTTAGTACTATTATACTATAAAGCGAGAGCATAAATTTTCGATGCTTAGTGTCTTTTTTTTTGGTAGTAAAACTGTCATTCCACCTACTCGATTCAAGGGCAATATTTTCCGGAAAATGAGATTGTTATTCTCTTTTGGTGCGGCTTTTTCTGTTACTAAAATTAAAAATTAATAAATATAGAATTATTAATATAATATATAACACTTTTAAATTACTAATAATTAATTTTCTAATTCGTGATATTTAAGGAATAGATCAATACATGTTTATCTGTCATACTTCGTTTTAAAATAGTTAGCTTTTAAGTTTAGAATTAATTATTGGTAATTTAAATTTGTTACATATTATATGATTTACATTATATTTATCAACTGTTAAAAATTGTTTTACAATGTAATGGTTTTTACGTTATTGAGTATTAATTATATTGAAGTTTCATACTTGACAGCGTCGCAGTGCGCATTATATAGGTAATATGTTAGTATAAGATAATTAAGTTCCATAGTACGGAAAAATTCGATACTATACCAAACAATTTTTGGGATAAGACGCGTTGAGAGATGTACTAATAAAGTTGTCTTAATTTATCTATTGAGTATCAATTAAAAAACGACTGGTAATGTTTTTTGACTACTGACTCAAGTTAGTACATTTTTTTCAGGTATTTTCCTTTCTCTGTGTGCGCATGTGCAAATTCAAGATTAAGATTGGAACTTGATAATCTTCAGTATTAACAAGATTAAGATTCGTCTATAAGGTTCGAATTCATAAACGTGATTTCAGTAATGAGTATGAAGCTATTGAGCTCAAATATTTATTGAAATTAATGTCGAAAAGTAGTTCTTAAGCTATTTACGTATAGATACATAGTATTCAGAGAATGTAAATATTTACATCGATGACATCTGTTAATATACACTTTAAGAAGGGGCCGAGCTATCTGTCTTTGTCTAATAGCGTTTTTAATCATTTATGTAAACACTATCCGGTATAACAAGAAAAAAATAGCAGCCCCCGCTAGATATTAGTATAATAAGTAAATTTTGTAATAACAACCAAATTTTTTCACTGCGTAGTTTTTGAATAATTAGAGACCTACCAAAAAAAGATAGGTTATATTCTAGATTGCTAGTAGGTCTCTAATTAGTCAAAAACTATGGGGTAAAAAATTTGGTTGTTATTACAAAATTTACTAATTATACTAATATCTAGCGGGGGCTGCTATTTTTTTCTTGTTATACCGGATAGTGTTTACATAAATGATGAAAAACGCTATTAGACAAAGACAGATAGTTCGGCCCCTTCTTAAGTAGTAATTTAAAACTTGCATAACTAATAAGGAGAGGTCCCCACACCTCTGGGAAACCGATTTAGCTAATACTGCAGGTTATGATTATTTGATGAAAAGAATGAATCCGTGTTGTTTCTTTTCCTATAATAAGCCCAGATACAAAGATTAGGTTGTTTCTTTCAGAAATATAATAACAAAAAGTGCTTATGAGAACTTTAATAACAAAAAAACTAAAACTCTTACAAAAAAGTGCATGGAAGATAAAAAAGTACAAGTTGAACACTTTCCTTTGAACCTTATTGTGTTAGAAAAGTTTTTGTAATTCGGAAATTATGCTAAATTAAATATTACTACATATTTTCTTAATATTTTTAGCAAGTAAAACATGATAAATTTTCACATTATTTAAGTAGCATATTTTAATCACCTCGTACACAGCATGGAATATTTATCGAAGCTTCTTGGAATAATAGCACGGAAGATTTAAAATATTTTTGGAATCTTCCATGGAATATTCCTGTAATATTCGTTGATTTTTCTTATATTGGAATATTCTATGGAATATTGTTGGAAGACTCCAAGAATGTTTCATTGGAAGATTTGGGTCATCTCACATCTTTCATTGAAACATTTCAGGAATCTCGCAGAAATATTTCATAAAATATTTCGTTGGAACATTCATGGAAGATTTTCGGAATATTGAAACGGAAGATTCGAAACATTTCATAAACCTTTTATGGAATATGTATGGAAGATTTGAGGAAACTTTCATTAAATATTTCATAAAATATTTCTGGAAGATTTTAAAAGTCCATCGTAAAATATTCTATAGAATATTCATGAAAGATTCGTAGAATATTAGCACGGAAGATTTGGAATATTTCAGAAATCTGTAAATATTTCATGGGATGATTTAAAAAATTTTTCGAGTATTCCCTTAAAATATTCCATAAATATTCCTGGAAGCTTTCAATGGTAGATTTCAGTGAAATATTTCGAAATATTCCGTAAAGACTTCCTAGAATCTGCATGGAAGGTTTCATTGAGATATTTCAGTGGAAGATTTTGCAATATTTTAGTGAAATTTTCCATGCAGTGCAAGCTATAACTTTTGAATTAGGCAAGACTTTCTGATGCAATAAAGCTAGAATCCTTCCTATATTATATTAAAGTAAAACCACTTTTTTTCCGTTTCTCCGATTCTCCGGTTCTCCAGTTCTCCGGTTCTCCGCATTTGTTAGATGTGTCTAATCTTTTGTTAATAAGAGTAGCAATTTTTTATTGGGCCCTATATAATTAGTCCTCATTAGTCATAAGCATCTTTTTGGGTCATATTTTTTTGGGTCATATTTTTTGGGCTTTATATTTTTTTGGGCCTTATATTTTCTTGCGCTCTATTTTTTTTTTGGGACCAATATTTTTTAGGTCTCTATATTTTTTTGGGCTTTATATTTTTTTGGTCTCTATATATTTTGGGCTTTGTATTTTTGGGCCTTATATTTTTTTGGGCCCTATATTTTTTTTGACTTTATATTTTCTTAGGCTCTATATTTTTTTAGGACCAATATTTTTTTGGGCCCAATATTTTTTCAAAATCAATATTTTTTTGAGTTTTATAATTTTTTTGGGTACTATATTTTATTTAGCTCTATTTTTTGGGCCTTATATTTTTCAGGCCCTACATTTTTTTAAATCCTATTTTCTTTGGGCCTTACATTTTCTTGGGCTTGATATTTTTTTGGTCTCTATATCTTTTGGGCTTTGTATTTTTTTGAGCCCTATATTCTTGACTTTCTATTTTCTTGGGCTCCATATTTTTTGGGCCCAATATTTTTTTGATTCTTATATATTATTGGGCTCTATATTTTTTTAGGACCAATATTTTTTTGGGCCCAATGTTTTTTCGAAATTAATATTTTCTTGGGTTTCATAATTTTTTTTGGGTACTTTATTTTATTTAGCTTTATTTTTCTGGGCCTTATATTTCCAGGCCCTACATTTTTCTGAGTCCTATTTTCTTTGGGCCTCATATTTTTTTTGGGCCTTACATTTTCTTGGACTCTATATTTTTTGGGCCCAATATTTTTTCGATTCTCATGTATTCTTGGGCTCTATATTTTTTTGGGCCTAATATTTATTCAATTCCTATATTTTCCTGTGCTCTATATTTTTGGACCAAATAATTTTTTTTAAATTTATATTTTCTTAGGTTCTATGATTTTTTTGGGTCCTATATTTTATTTAGCTCTATATTTTTCTGGGCCTTATACTTTTCGGGACCCACTTTTGTTTGAGTGCTATTTTCTTTGGGCCTCATATTATCTTGAGTTCTAATTTTTTTGGGTTAAATATTTTTTCAATTCTTATATATTCTCTGGCTCTATATTTTTTTGGTCCCAATATTATTTTTAAATTTATATTTTCATGGGTTCTATAATTTTTTTGGGTCCTATATTTTTTTTAGCTTTATATTTTTCTGGGCCTTATATTTTTTAGGCTCTACATTTTTTTGAGTCATTTTCTTTGGGCCTAATTTTTTTCGGCCTCTCATTTCTTGGCTTCCATATCTTTTTTGGTCCTATATTTCTCTAAGTCTTATATTTTTTTGGACCTACTTTTTTTCGAGTCCTATTTTCTTTGGGCCTCTAATTTTTTTAAGCTATTTATTTTTCTGGGCCTTATTGTTTTTTAACTTTTCTTTTTGGATTTATATTTTTTTAAATCTCATATTTTTTTGAACGCAATATTTTTTTTTATTATTATATTTTCTTGGCCTCTATATTTTTTAGGCCCAATATTTGTCTGATTTTTTCATTTGTTTGATCCCAATACTTTTTTGATTTTTATATATTTTAAGCTCTATATTTTTTTGGGCTCAATATTTCTTCGAATCTTATATTTTTTTGATTCTGACGTATTCTTGGCTCTATATTTTTCTGAGCCCAATATTTTCTTAAAACATTTTTTTGAGCCTAATTTTTTTTATCATTATATTTTCTTGGTCTCTATATTTTTTTTAACCCAATATTTTTTTGATTCTTATATTCATTTTATCTCTATATTTCAGGCTCTGAATTCTGCCATAACGAACTAAATTTAACTGAATTTTTAATAATATTCATACGGCTTGCATGTCATACGATTAGTAATGTTTGCCTGAAATCTCCTGATGCAATTACAGTTTTACCACCGAAAGGTTGGTTCCCATCGCATAAATCTTGAAAAAGACAATCAACTGCTTTAAAAGCAAATTTTGAAGTCATGGATATTTTATCTCAAATGATTATTTGTGTTCCCTTTGTTTGCTTTCTGCAAAATTAGGCTTAACATTAGACGTTGTACAATCTGTTATATTTAAGAGGACGTTGTATCTCTCTATCCTTTTCTAATCGAAAAATGTAGGTTTTTGGAAAAACTAGTAGTTATTACTAGAAATTAATAGTTTCCGCAACTTGTACAGTAAAAAACAATATTTTTTCTAATGAGAACAAATTAATTCTCTAGCCTCACTTATGATTTTGTAAGTATGTCAAACTTTTTTTAAAAACAAAGCATCAAAATAAATTTCATTATTAATTAATAAATTTAATCCAGCGGCCTCTTAACGCCTCATAGTTTAAATGTTGTATGCACGGTTTTCCCATCGACTAATGAATTCGCTGCTATACCCTAACAACATAAAAACTTTTCAAAAACGTTTTTGAAACGATTTCTGGTAAACTTATATACGTTTGTAAATTTCGACAAAAATACGTATTTAAAATGTTTTTTAAAACGTAAAATATGTCCGCATATTTTAGATTCTCAAAAGTAATGTAACGTTTATGGAACGTTTAAGAAACGTTTAGAAAACGTTTTTTCGATGAAAATTCACGCAAGCTCAAATATCCAAACGTTTCCTTAACGTTTAAAAAACGTTTTATTTGGTATAATTTTTCTCTCCATATAATAATTTTTTAAAATGATAGAATAAAACGTTTAAAAAACGTTTTAGAAACGTTTGGACATATAAGCCAACGTAAGTTTCTTAAACGTTCCATAAACGTTATATTACTCTTGAGAATCTAAAATATGTGGACATATTTTACGTTTTAAATACGTATTTTTGTCGAAATTTACAAACGTATATAAGTTTACCAGAAAACGTTTTTAAAACGTTTTTGAAACGTTTTGTGCTGTCAGGGATAGCTATCCAAGCTTCACATAAATAATGTATAGTATGATATTCAAAATAAACTATTAAAACGTTAAGGGGTGTCTTCATACCGGCACAGAGATCTACCTTATCTACATTTGAATTATGCATTTAAATAAAAATTTTACTATTTTTGACTAAAATTTATAGAAGAGGCACATTCTTAACATTCTAAAGAATTTATTGCAACGTTAAAAGACAGAATAACAGTGAAAATGAAGAAAAAAACCGCATAATACGATTATTCATAACTACATTGAAAAATTAATCGTATTAAGCAGTTTTCGCCTTTATTTTTACCCTCATATTGTCTTTTAACGTTGCAATAAATTCTTTGGCATGTTAAGAATGTGCCTCTCCTACGAATTTCAGTCATGAATAGTTAAATTTTTATCAATATTCGTAATTTAAATATAGATAAGGTAGAACTCTGTGTCGGTATGAGGATTCCCCTTAAGTAAATAACTTTTTTCATTTCCACCTGGTCCATCTATAGAAATATATTTTTCTTTACTTTGGTTGTTTAAACTTTTTATAGTAGAGTTGAATATTTGCCTTTGTTTATCATTTAAAGATATTATTTTCATTTCTAATTCATTAAGAATATTATTATTATAATTTGAAATTGTTTGATTATTATCTTCTTCTATAATTGTGCTTATGTTAGGTAAATTAAAATCGTTTGAAGAAAATCCATTGACTTGTAAATTATTTTTAATAACATTCAATGCAAGATTTTCACCTATATTTTTTTCGTATTTAGGATGGTGTAACTTATCTTTATATTTTTCATATAAGTCTCGTGCATTTACAGGATTATGAAAAATGCAAATGAAAGCAAATAATTCACAAAGAGCATAAAGGAATTCTGTTGAAGATGCTTCTTCCAAACATCTATCCCATTCTTCATCTTCATTAATTAATTGTTTTGCCTTAGCTACCTCATAAAACGAATCGTACATCACATCATCAACAGTACGCAAAGCTCCAAAATATGTGGCTCCTTTAACATGTAATAGTAATGGCCTAATGAAATAACGTTCTTTATCTTTCGGACTTACTAAGTACATTCTACTAAGGATTGCTTTTCTTTTTTTTTATTTTATTCTACTTTTTCAGTTTTTCAAAAATGTATAAAAATTTGGTATTTCTGAATATAAGTAATTTCGTGCTCCAAAATCTTCTCTATTCAATTCAAAATATGCTTTTAATATTGTCCCCACATTTTTTTTCATGATCATTTCTTCTTTTCCTTCTTTATAAAATACGTTTTGTTGATTTTCTTCATAAACACTTGAACGTTTTATAGTATGTGAAATAACATGTAAGGGATATTCTAATAATTTGTGCATTGCTTCAGGTGGACATAAATATCGTGTATTAATGTATTGATCGATTTCGTCATATTCATATTCAACATTTTCACGATTGTCATTTTAAAAAGTGTTTTTATTTTCTGATTAAAAATCCACACTTGATGTATTTTAATGTATGCACAATCATGACCTTTATAACAGTATTTGAATGAATATTTAATGCAGTGTACAGCGGAACAAACTTCTACGTTTATGTGTGTATTAAATTTCAATAATAAGTAAGGATTATAAGGAACAAATCCATTATCTGCAATTCTTTCTGTAAATTTATTTTTGAGAATTATTTTGACGCCATCATTTTTACGTTTGTATAGTGGATATCCATTGGATTTAAATGTTGTTGTCTTATTAAATTTTCTTGGAAAATTTTTAGTACATTGTTTCGTATTTTTATCCATACACGGACAATTTATATTTTGCATACCACAGGGACCACGTATCATAAATTGTTTAATAATACTAAATAATTTTGGATAAATATCTCTATTTGGGATTTCTGCACTTCTTATTTTATCAACTTTTTCGGGAATATCAAATTTATCATTTTTATCCAAGAGTAAGTTGTTACTAACATTAATAAAAATAAAAAAGGTAATATTACCATTTTTCTAATTTTTGAAGAATCTAATTTTTTTTGTTATGTAAATAGTCCATAGCACCTTTGTAAAAATCACTTCTTAATACGTTTTGGTTTTTTCTTATGAAATATAGTCTGGAGGTTTCAACTTTTTCAAACGCATCAACAATCAATTGTTGAGATAATTTTCCCAAATTAAGGAATGGATTAAATTCATTTCTAACACTGAATCTATAATTATGAAATTTTAAATTTGAAATATTAGATTTTCCAAATTTATTTTTCATATTTGACATCCATTCAAAACCACCATTAGGATGAATAAGCGGATATGTCATAGGATCTGTATGTTTGCTAATTGTCGGTATACTAATTGGTTTATCATACTTAGAATAAATGACAATATCATGTTTAATAGGAGGAAGATCGTCTTCTCCAACATATACATAACTTCATTACAGGTAGGTAGATTATATCTATTTTTATCCGAATCGTTATTGCGGACAATAGACATAGTAACAGTTCTTGGAAAACAATAGATTTTTACACATCATTGTAGTTCTTCTTTTACTTTGTGCATTATTTTATAGGCTTTAGCATAAAGGTTAATGTCTCTTATCAAGATATATAAATGTTTTAATAATGTTAAATTTATATTAATCTTATTCCGTTCAATCGTTGCCATTTCATCATCTAAAATATATAATTGTCCATATTAAAGTGCTTCATCTTTATTAGGATGTAACGCATATACATTATGGTAGATTTTTTCACATATTCTAATAACGTGTGGTCCTTTACCCGGCAATGTATCAAAATTGGCACCAAAATTTGCAAATGCTGAAGCATCATTGTACAACCTAACATTTCGTCGAAAATCAATAACTTCTTCCGGTAATTCAGTTGCTGAAAACTTTAATTGTTCCGGGTAAGGAAGATTTTCTAACAATTCTACTTCACCTTCATGACAACAATTGGAAAAATCGTTACTTTTAGTATATTCGAAAGCAAAATGTTTCGCATCACAATAAACACAGGTATTTATTATGGAACCAATGTTATTTTCAGATATGAGATTTTCATCGAAATATATATTTGCTATACAACCAATCAGTTTCGAATTAATTTTTTCAGTTAATATTTTTTCATTTAATTTCTTTAATTTTTTTACTACTTTGCCTTTTGTTTTATCAATAACTTTGTTCGATACAATATTATGATTGTTATTACAATTATTATTATTGTAATTTTTATTATAATTATTGTCTTCAATTTTTCATCGTTTACACTTAATAAATAATATCTTTGATTGATAAGAATCATATTTATGTTTTTGCTTTTTTTCATCTATTGGTTTATTTATTGTAGTATCATTATTAACATGTTTATTGTCATCAATTTCTATTTGTTTACACCTTGTGCGTGATTCTTTTAATTGGTAACAATCATTTTTTACTTGTGTTTTCTTAATAATATCGGCATTATCCAATGTTTGATTTTTTATTTGTACCATTCTCTCATATTCATTATATTGTTCACTAACTTTCCTATAAGTCTCTTTTTTGCGTAATATTTCTTTTTCATACAATTTTTTTCAACTTATTTGGTTGTTCTTCTCTTATTTTTATGTAAGCTTTTTTCTTACGTGTAGCTTCATTTGTACGTATTTGTTCTATTTTATCAGTACCCTTTTTTATCTTTGATTTTATTTTTGTTATTTTAGTATTTTTTGATTTTTCTTTATATTTATTGGGTTGTTTTTCTTTAATTTTCATATAATCTTCTTTTTTACGTAAAGCTTCATTCGCACGTATTTGTACCAATTAATCAATACTCATTTTTTCCTTGAATTTCAATTTAGTTATTTTAGTATTTTCTAATTTTTCTTAATATTATTTTGTTTTTTTTTTTTAATTTTTATATAAGCTTCTTTCTCACGTAAAGCCTCATTCGCACGTATTTGTTCCAATTTATCAGTACTCATTTCCTTAAATTTCAATTTTGTTATCTTACCAGGAAAGGTTATGAGCTTCGGGTCACAGATCTTGATGAAACTGGGATATGTTTTTAGGTACCAAAATATGAGTAAAGCTAGAAGGGTACGGTCTAACGCTTCAAAAAACTGAAATTATAGACGTTTCTAGTCTTATTTTAAGAAAAATGTAAAAAAAAGCTCCTAATTTAAGTGTGAATAATCCGGTCTAAAAATGTCTTTAATAAATTAACAGGGACTAAAATAAAAGTACAAAAAGCAAGCTTTAATTTACCGTTTTCAGAATTGAGAAATAATAATTAGAACCAGAGATATGTTTGTTCAAAGTTAAGAAGCAAGAAAGTACCAAAAATCACAAAATCGTTGTCCTTTAGAATTTAGATGATTTTTGGTACTTTTTTGCTTCTTAACTTTGAACAAACATATCCCTGATTCTAATTATTATTTTTCAATTCTGAAAACGGCAAATTGAAGCTTGCTTTCTGTACTTTTATTTTAGTCCCTGTTAATTTATTAAAGACATTTTTAGACCAGATTATTCATCCTTAAATTAGGAGCTTTTTTTTACATTTTATTTAAAATAAGACTAGAAACGTTTATAATTTCAGTTTTTCGAAGCGTTAGACCGTACCGCTCTAGCTTTAATTATATTTTAGTACCTAAAAACATATCCCAAAGTTTTATCAAGATCTGTGACCCAAAGCTCATAGCCTCTCCTGGTTAGTATTTTCTTATTCCTCTTCATATTTATTTAGAATTTTTTCTTTGATTTTTATATAAGCTTCTTTCTTACGTGAAGCCTAATTTGCTCGTATTTGTTCCAATTTATCAATACTCATTTTTTCCTTGAATTTTAATTTTTTTCATCTTAGTATTTTCTAATTTTTTTTAATATTTTTCTGGTTGTTTTTCTTCAATTTTTATAAAAGCTTCTTTCTTACGTACACCTCATTCGCACGTATTTGTTCCCATTGATCAGTACTCATTGTTTCCTTGAATTGCCATTTTGTTATCTTAGTATTTTCTAATTACTGTTTATATTAATTCGGTTGTCCTTTTTTCATTTTCACATAAGCTTTTTTCTTACGTAAAGTTTCTTGAACACGTCTTAGTTCTAATTTATCATTACTTTTTTTTCTTGCATTTTCATAATGTCGTTATTTTTTTATAAGCTTGGGTTGGAAATTAAATATCAAATTCGATAAACCTAACCATAAAATACGATACATTGAAAGTTTTTATTATAACTTTATATGTATAATATTTTGGTGGATTTCTTGAGTTGTCCGCAGTAGAGTTTAATCTTACAAATTTTTACTTCGTAGCAAAAAAACTCGAGTAAACGCATCGTTTATTCACAAGTTAGGATTGGGAATATTATTAGAAGGTGGGCAGCTTCATCATGCTCTTAAGTCCTGTTACAAATAAAGCTTCTTTTTCATATATTTCTTTTAATTTTTTTTCCTTCATTTAATTAAATCTCAACTGTGCTAATTTTATTATCGTTATAATTCAAGTGGATATCATCGATTCCCATTATATAATGATCCGGTTTTTAAAAATTTGTATCTGCAATGTCATTGTCCATTTCAATCAAAATTGTTTCATGATTCGAATTCTTTTGTTTACGATACATTTCCATGATCTTTTTTTGTTCTGCTGTTACGTCAGAAACGTATCTTTTTTATTAACATTGGTAAATCGAAATTCCTCAGTTATTGAACAGTCGCCTTATTTCATTACCAAGCGAAATTAAGTAGATCATAAGAAAAGAATCAAAATGTATATTTCGAAATTACCAAACGAATCCTAAAAACCATTACGAAACATATTATCAAACTTTAAGAAAGTTCATAAATAAAAATTGATTTAAAAGATAATAAATCTTATAAACAAATATGAGTATAAAAGCCAAATGAAACAAATGATATTCGGGACATTACCCCGGGTTTCTTATTGGTAATACGTTTACACTGCCCGTCAAGTTCTATATTTTAAAAGCAATTGCTAATACTTAATATACATATATCGATTATTAAAATATATACGCGCATAAAAATCAATTGTATTAAAAGTGTTAACAGAGATTGATAAACCTCGAGGATCTATTTACATATCGTGCCTATTCATTTGTCTGCCCATACCCAGCACCAATCTACTTAAGAAGTACTACAAGGTAAGAATATATAATTATTTAATAAACTCATTATTTCAAAGTATTGAATTTATCCTTAAATAATATTCAATTGTGAGAGCGATTTCGTTCAATTAAATATTGGTGGAGCTTTCCCATCACTAGATTCATAAATCTTTATCTTTATGACTACATTTTTATAAATAAGTTAAATATTTCAAAAGAACATAATTCACATATAAAATTAATATAATTAAATAACATATTCACTTTTATTTAGTCCTAGTGCAAGTCAGGACTTAACACTGCCAATAAATGCATATGTGAGTTTTTTTCTAATAGTTCAAGCTCGGCGAAATCTAAATTTATTGGTATTTGATTTAGACGTTGCTTATGACAAAAACTCCTCCTTATTATGTCCGCTGGATTATCGTAATTAATATTTGCATTATTATAATTTTGCAAAACTAGAAACATTCTTATTTGTTGCGTTTTGAAAATTCTTGATAAACGTAATCGCATTTAAGAAACCTCATATCTTAAACAACATGGACCTAAATTATAAAGTATTACAATAGCAGAAACAATTGCAAAAACGCTACAATCATAATTATCTGTTTGTGTACTGTTGTTGTACTGTTTCGAATACTATGCTCAATTCTGATTTGTATAGAAATAATCTGTTTCTATAAATCTTATGCTCATCTCGTAGATATTCAAGATTTAAACTGTCATATATATGAATTACCATATTATTATAATACACACAAATCCGGTGACCCTTTTCCAAATTTCCGGAAAATAATAACTGTATATATTCTCCATCAATCGGTACTGATTTAATATATTGTGGTCTTTGAATGAGTGAAATCAATTGCATGTTGAATGAGGTGTGCCGGTTTGAAATATTATTAAATTCTAATATATGAATATCAGTTAACATGAAAGCCATTCCACTATACAATCCCTGTCCTTTAACAATCAATTTATCTTTCTCAGTCAAAGCCATTATTGAAAATTAAAATTCTTTTCAGAATTTTAATTCATTTTTAATGAACTTTTTTCAAAGATATTCACAAAAGAATTGCTTTTATGTTAACTAATTTAATTTACTGCCTTTTTACTTTAAAAGCTGAAAAATAAAAGAAATTAAGAAAAATACTATGAATTAATTGTTATATGATAAATAAATAATAATAAAATTTGTAAAAATAATATAACGATAAAAAATGGTTATTTTCGGCAATTATACATTTATATATATATATATATATATATATATATATATATATATATATATATATATATATATATATGGGATATTTCACACCAACTGGAAGAGCAAAAAAATAAAAATTGCTGAAACTTTGAGAACATATTCTGTTTGTTACCCAAAATGTGTAAAAATTTTCAAGGATTTGGATTGGAAGGATCAAGAGCCATAGATCCTTGAAATTTAAAAATTTTTCAAAATTATTGGAAAAGTACCAACTTTATTATTTTTTTTCTGAAAATCCTGATGTTTTAGAGAGAAATTCATAAGAATACTTCTTGTTGTAAATAAAGAGGAGACTTAGCATGATTTTTTACAGATCTAAATTTTGGAGTTTTCTATTGGTTCTTACATGTATTACATGGTAATTGAAATTACTCATTGTTTGCCATTTTAAAAATTGCTTTTCGAGGGCTTATTTTCTTTTTTATTAACTTCAAAATAAATTTTTGATTGTGTAAGAAAGAGCCTTCAATAAGGAGTTATGACAGTTTGAAATATATATTTTAATGTATGATTTATTTTTCATATTCAATATGAATGTATATTTTTATATATGATTAGTTTTTATATTGAAAATAAATTATACATAAAAATATATATTTTAAACTGTCATAATTCCTTATTGATGACTCTGACTCACATGATCAAAAATTCATTTTAAAGTTCATGTGAAATAGAAAAAAATAAGCCCGCGAAAAGAAATTCCTGAAGCAGCGAACAATGAGTAGTTTCAATTACCATATAAGACATATAAGAGCCAATAGAAAACTTCAAAATTTAGGTCTGTAAAGGATTATGCTAACTCTGCTCTTCATTTACAACAAGAAGTATTCTTATGAATCTCTCTCTAAAACATCAGGATTTCAAGGAAAAAAAATGATTAAGTTGGGACTTTTCTGAAAATTTTGAAAAATTTCCAAATTTCAAGGATCTATAGCTTTTGATCCTTCTAATCTAAATCCTTGAAAATTTTTTGACATTTTTTGGGTAACAAAAGAAATATATTCTTAGAGTTTCAGAGATTTTTATTTTTCTGCTCTTTCAGTTGGTGTGAAATTTCCTACATATATATATATATATATATATATATATATATATATATATATATATATATATATATATATATATGTGGGACGTTTCACGTCAACTCACCTAACAAAAAAATAGAATTCATCGAAAATCTGTGAAAATGTTCTATGTGATACCCAAAACATACAAAAAAAATTTTAGAGCTCCAGGTCAAAGGGGTCAGGATTTAAACGTGATGGATTTTTTCGAATTTTCCAAATTTTTTGCTAAATAAATATTTTAATGAATTTTTTCCTCAAAAACGATCAATTTTTCGTTAAAACTTAATAGAATACTTTTTCTTGGAAATTAGATGTAGAATTCACCTGAATTTCTGCAAATTATAATATACTGATTTTTATGCTTACTTGATCGATTTAAACATACTATTTAGTATATCTAAAAATCGAGCAGGTTAAATTGGCTTTTTAAGGTCTTATTTTTTTTTTTTTTCATGAGGAAAAAATATACGAAGCCTCCAGTTGGGCAGCCTTCTCAAAGTTACTTAATTGTGCAAAAAAGTCTGAATAAATCGTTATTTTGGATCAATGATGAAATTCGTGTTTTTTTTTCTGAAAAAGTATTGATTTTTGGGACAAATGTATGAAAATGTTTTTTATTGGAAATTGTATGTAAAATGTATGTGAATTTTTGTAAACCATTATTTGCTAAACATCACAAATTATAAATAAAATTTTGAAATTTTAAAATTTATTTTTTGTTAAATTTTTAGTATATATGGTTCATAATGTCTTAAATTACAATTTGTAAAAATATGTTCATATTCCACACATGATTTCCAATAAAAAACATTTTTATACATTTGTCCCAAAAACCAATACTTTTCCAAAAAAAAAATCACGAATCTCATCATTGATCCAAAATAACGATTTTTTCAGACATTTTTGCACAATTAAGTAACTTTGAGAAGGCTGCCCAACTGGAGGCTTCGTATATTTTTTCCTCATGAAAAAACAAAAAAAATAAGATTTTAAAAAGCCAATTTAACCTGCTCGATTTTTAGATATACTAAATAGTATGTTTAAATCGATCAAGTAAGCATAAAAATCAGTATATTATAATTTGCAGAAATTCAGGTGAATTCTACATCTAATTTCCAAGAAAAAGTATTCTATTAAGTTTTAACGAAAAATTGATCGTTTTTGAGGAAAAAATTCATTAAAATATTTATTTAGCAAAAAATTTGGAAAATTTGAAAAATTCCATCACGTTTAAATCTTGACCCCTTTGACCTGGACCTCTAAAATTTTTTTTGTATATTTTGGGTATCAAATAGAACATTTTCACAGATTTTCGACGAATTCTATTTTTTTGTTAGGTGAGTTGACGTGAAACGTCCCATATATATGCATATATATATTTATATATGTATATAAATATTTATATATTTAATCATTAAAAAAAGTTTGTTGTAAAAAGAACTAAAATGAAAATTATTTCAAGTTATTTCTAATAATTGTATTCTTTAATTTATTTACAGTTATTTACGGATATTTGCAGTATCTACATTTAAAAAATGTATAAATGATAATAAACAATCATTATTTATCTCCAGCCTATACGAATTTTTATTGTTATTTAGTTTTCAATATTTTCTTATAATCATTTGTTTTTTCACAGTATCATTCTACTTTTAAAAAAAATTTTCATACAAGGTGATAAAATATTTTACCATAAGATAATATATATATATATATATATATATATATATATGTTGCATATCACAAGAAAATTTCAATATCAAAACTAATTCTCTAATGTAAAGAATAAAAAATTAAATTAATAAAATTTTGAAATTCTGATATGGGAATACTTTTTATAAATAACTTTTTAATAACTTTGAATAATGGTAAATTTTTTAAGTAACTTATGGAATTGAATGCTAATTAAATTTAGTTTTAACATGTAGATAATTATTCAAGTTGGAAATGTACCTTAGTGGAAATCGAATCGGTGAATAACTGTGAATAACTGTTATAAACTGTTCAGTTTGAGACAGGAATAACAGTTATTCCCAGTTATTCCCAGTTACTTCCAGTTTAGTTAAAAAATAATTTAAAAAATCAGATGTACGAATAACAGTTATTCCCAGTTATTTTCCGTTTAGTTTGAAAATAATTTTAGAAATTAGAGACACGATAAGACTTATTCCTAGTTAATTTCAGCTATCCCATTTATTTTCAGTTATTCTCAATTTAGTTAAAAAATAATTTTTTTTATGGTTATTTTTTCCACTTCTCTTTCCATCTCTTTATTCCAAAATTTCGAATAAAGAGATTTATTAACATATAATATGTATCACGAAGATTATTCAGTTAAATTTTTAAATAAATCTATTTATTAGTTATTGAGGAGTTTGGGTTCCAATTTTATTTACTAATATTTTTCTATTTGGAATCAGAAATCTAAATATCTTGAAAACTAATGATTAAAATAATTAGAAAATTTAAATTAACAATCATCATGGTACATACTACAAGTTAATACATTCCTTTTATGGAAATTTAGCGATAGAATGGTAAGACAGTTAAATATGACAGTTAATTTTTATATCTTCTTATAGTGAAATATAATCAAACTTTGACAACAAATTCAACATAATAAGATAATTGTACTTTCAATGATCATATTAAATACAAATTTTAGAGTGATATTACAGAATATTATTTTTTTCCGCATTTATAATAAGTGTTTCGCAAATAATAAGTAAAATTTCTTTTGAAATGTTCACTTTTTTAGGGAAAATTTTACTTCTATCTAGACAGTTCATAAATATAAATTTATAATTATAGACATAATCAGAAAAATTTATTTATATTCCATATATTTTCCTATCTTTATAATTGACTATTAAAAAAAATTTAATATCAAATAAATAATTTTTTTGAATTGTATTTCATAAAATTTATGTTCAAACGATATTATAAAACATATTTTTATATCATGTGATGATGATTTTTCATATGAGGTAATTTGATGTATTTTGAAAATTAATGTGTTTCTCTTATTAAAAATATTATTGCTTCGATGAAATAAATTTTAATATATTTAATTGTTAACAATTTTTACATGAATAACAATTCATTTAAATACTAACACGTGCACAAATGAAAATGTAATTAGGGTTAAATGTATCTTATTTATAAAAAATTGTTAACAAGTAACTTTTTAAATAATATATTTTCATGAAAACTAATTTAAATACTTTATTCTCTTAATGATAACTGAATAAAATTTTAATTTAATAAATTTAGTCATACAATTATAAATATATAATATTTGTATAGCTGTTAATTAATATATATATTAAAAAAATAATTATTACAATAGATTGTAGTTAAATAAAAATGTTTATTTTAATAATTATAGCGTTCAAATTTATTTTGATGAAAATGTTATTTGATTGACATTTACAGTATTATTTTAACTATATTTGAAAGGTTACTTGTCATCAATGAAAAGATAATTAATTTTTTAAATTAATAATCTATTAATATCAAGAATTCTAAAAATTATAATATTTATGATATGCAAACCTCACTTGTAATACATACACTTTGGAATATTTGTATCTAATTTTATATTAGATGCAAAAAGGATTGTTAGGTAATTGTAAATAGTTATTTTATTATTCTGAAATATTCAAATTTAAAATTAACCAAAAATGTGTATTTTTATCTTATGGTTTTTTTATTTAAATTTCGTATTTCATATATATAAAATACATTTGTGAAGATATTTTTATTAGAAACTAAAATTCAAGCTATAGTACTAATTGAAATTATATCGCCACTCTTTTTTTAAGTACCTTCCCTGTTAAAAAAGTTCATACTGATTCAGTACTGATTTCACATTGAAATCAGGACTTAGTTAACATTGAATCAGTGTAAAATCAACATAAAATTTACACAAAATCAGTACTGCGCATGTCCTGAAAATGGTTCTATAACACAACGCAAATAAGGTACAAAATTCGAGCCTAATCGATATTGAATCAGTGTGAAATCAGTACTGAATTCTGGAAAGAATATTCGTATACGAAATCACAGAATCGACTCACTAGGAGAGTATCAGACCTCCGGATCACGGATTTTGCTCAAACGTTGGGATAAGTTTTCAGATGTCAAAATATGAAAGGAAACAGAATTTTAGACCCCAACGCTCAATATTTCCCTAGTTACAGGCAATTTAAGAAAATCACTAAAAAAGTTACTAGATTTTCAAACGCTTACAGTTCCTTAGCATTGATCCTTAGGAGCATGAAACTTTTTTTAAATTAAAGCTGAGCTCAAATCCTTTCGAATTAGTAGTTATAGCATGTAAAAATATTATTTTTTCCCAAAGTTAGAGCGTGATAAACATTGGACCTGATTTTTCTTTTAAAAACATTAATTAATAATAAAAGCTGAAATTAGGTCCAATCCTTATTACGCTCTAACTTTGGGAAAAAATAATATTTTGATACGCTGTAACTACTATTTCGAAAGGATTTGAGCTCAGCTTTAATTTAAAAAAAGTTTCAAGCTTGTAGCTATCGACGCTAAAGAACTATATGCTTTAAAAATCTAGTAACTTTTTTAGTGATTTTCTTTAATTGCCTGTAACTAGGGAAATATTGAGTATTTATGACTATAACTTTAGCTTTTTCCATATTTTATCATCTGAAAACTTATCCCGAAGTTTGAGCAAAATCCGTGATCCGGAGGTGTGACACTCTCCTAGTCAGTACGAAGTCAGTGCGTAAACAGTACACCTTTTCAACAAAATTCGTACGAATCGTTTTCGAAATACGTGACTTTTCAGTTCTCAATCAATGCCAAATCAGTACTGGATTCGGGAAAGAATATTCGTATACGAAATAAGAGTCAGGACGTAATCATGATTACATCCTGATTTTGTACTGACTAGGAGAGTATCAGACCTCCGGATCACGGATTTTGCTCAAACTTTGGGATAAGTTTTAAGATGTCAAAATACGGAAGGAAACAGAATTTTAGACCCCAACGCTCAATATTTCCCTAGTTACAGGCAATTTAAGAAAATCACTATAAAAGTTACTAGATTTTCAAACGCTTACAGTTCCTTAGCATTGATACTTAGGAGCATGAAACTTTTTTTAAATAAAAGCTGAGGTCAAATCCTTTCGAAATAGTAGTTATAGCATGTCAAAATATTATTTTTTCCCAAAGTCATAGCGTAATAAACATTAGACCCCATTTCAGCTTTTGTTATTAATTAATGTTTTAAAAAGAAAAATCAGGTCCAATATTTATCACGCTATAACTTTGGGAAAAAATAATATTTTGACATGCTATAACTACTATTTCGAAAGGATTTGACCTCAGCTTTTATTTAAAAAAAGTTTCATGCTCCTAAGTATCAATGCTAAGGAACTGTAAGCGTTTGAAAATCTAGTAACTTTTTTAGTGATTTTCTTAAATTGCCTGTAACTAGGGAAATATTGAGCGTTGGGGTCTAAAATTCTGTTTCCTTTCATATTTTGACATCTGAAAACTTATCCCAACGTTTGAGCAAAATCCGTGATCCGGAGGTCTGATACTCTCCTAGTGAGTCGATTCTGTGATTTCGTATAAGAATATTCTTTTTGGAATTCAGTACTGTTAAATATATGCACGCTCAACCCGGTTTATTCTTAAGTAAGGTAGCGCCATCTATTACAGGGTGATACGGCTGGTGACTCTCCGTTGTCAGTCCATGGATATCGGTTGGATAGAACAGACCGAGTTACTTAATATAAACTATATTCTTGTATTTTATTTAATAAAGACTTTTTTTTATCTTATATAAAATAAACTCGAGTACTACTCGAGTTATTTTATTTCAATATAATCTAATCTAAATAATGAATAATTAAAAGCTTTTAAAAACGTGTAATGACTTTTCCGAGTGCTGTTGAAAACTCTTTGTGTGTGCCCGAAGTGCAGGACAGTTTTATCTGTCTTTCGCAACATAGGAAAAGATGAGTGCACAAGAGCAGGCACAACGACAGGAAAGCGATCGCAGTACAAAGGAGGGTATGAAAGAAAATATGTTTATTAGTGCCAGTGATTAATGACGCAAGTGAATTTTTAAAATCTTTGAGTGGCGAGTAATGACCGGCTCGCGATAAAATAAAAATATCCAAAAGAGATTTATAAATCTAAGCCGCAAAAATATATATCTATATATACATAAAGGCGGAAGATTGTACGACAGATATCATAGGAAAATCTGATTAATTTGCAAAAGCGGTAAGAAAAAGTGTGTGTGCTTTTTTTGTATTAATAATTGTTCATGCGAGTGAAAATCCTTTGTGTAAAGACCGGCAAGCAGTGAATTCAAAATTAGTAAAACACAATGATTTATCGAATGAAGTGCGATACTAGTATAAAGACGAAAAAGTACAAGAAGACAAGCAGTTTGAGAAAGAAAAACAATAATATTCATAAGTGAATAATTAATTTTTAATGTTTCGAAACAATAGTGAAAAGTTTTTTAGTAAAATATTTTAAGAATGTTAAAATTTGATAAAATGAATGCATAGAGACGGACGCGTTTCTACAAGTTCATGAAGGTGTGTGCAAAGCGTGATTTTCAATTCCAAGTAACCGAAAGACCGGGACGCGCACAAAAATGGCGGCCTGAGTGAGAATAAGAAAGACGATGACAGTAAGACTCCAAACCAAACGGAGAAAAAATGCGCGCGCATGCAAGAAAGACGGAACGACAGCGTCTATAACACGATACAAGTATACGTGTATATACGTGTATATACGTGTACGAACATAAAGACTAGCTAATAAAATGACAGCGCGACTGTATATGTAAAATAATACATATATGCGTATACGTATGTGCTTAACAAAAAAAAAATTACGATAAAGATGACGCAATGCCACACACTTTACAAATAAAAAGACGGCAATAAATAAAAATTAAAATAAATATAAACATTTATAATAAATTAAAATTAAAAGCATGCAAATAAATCCAAATTAAAAGATAGAAAAATACAGAGAATAAAATACATAATCGAATGAACGAATGAATGCATATGTGTATAGTTATATGCTTACATATGAATTTTAGTGTGCACGAGAGTCGAGACAAGTGCATATGTATACAAATCAATGAAAATCAAAATTATACGCGTTTGATTTAATACATGTATATGTGTATATGTATGTATGTATGTATGTATGTATGTATGTATATATATATATATATATATATATATATATATATATATATTAGGGCGTCCCTTATTTCCCAAAGTTGAAAAAACCTTGCTCCTAACCCTTAAATCATTAATGTGTCACTAAAAACTAAGAAATATATTGATATATCCCTATTGAATAGAGTGTAACCTACCGCACTTTTCAAAAAACCATTTTTTAAAATTTTTTTGCTGTTTTTCAGTGTTGTCATTTATTTGACACCCCTAACATTTTTCAATCTCTACCAGACTGTTTAAATAGTTGATTATGCTGATATATAAGCTATTGAAATTCTATTCAGACCCAAAAAAATTTTTTTAGAATAGCTGCAAAGTCGAATTATGGATGAAAAATTAAAATAATGTACCTAAAATGTAATATTTTTTAATTTTCAATGGCCTTATCGTATAGTTGAATATTTCGCACTTATATGATATTAAAGTAAAGATGATGACCTTTAATTTACTTTTTTTCAAATATTTTCAGCTACACTAGAACCAGAGATATCGTCTTTTAAATTTGATAAAAAATTTGAACCATCAAATTAGTGAATATGTTGATTTAAATCTATAAATTTTTTCTGCTTTTTTTGTATAAACATGGATCATAAAGTATCATCAAAAGAAATCCCTTTAGATTTTTATATTGTATGTAAAAAAAGTACATACAATATAAATACTTATAAAGAATTTTCTGTATTAACGGCATGTCGCAGTTTCCCCTCTCCTGAAAATATTTTCATTCAAAGTTTGTGAATACACGATGCGTCAAATCAAAATCTTCTACTATAGTAAGAAAATTCGTAAGATTAATCCTGAGCGTAGACAACTCAAAGGATTCACTAAAACACTATGTATAAAATGTTATAAACAAACATTCGATGTATAGTATTTTGAGGTTAGGTTTACCGATCGCGATATCTAATTCTCATTTATACACTCCGCAACAAAATTTTTCATCGAAAAATTGCCATTTTTCAAATGCTTGGAACTCGGTCAATTTTCATCTTATTGAGATGATTTTTTTTAGTTTTGTAGGGAATCATGTGTACTTTTAGGAAAAAATGATGTCCAATAGCTGCGAGATAATGTCACATTTCTACGTCTTAATCAGGTCTACCACCTTTTTTTTCTTAAAAAACGCAATAGTTTGCACGTTTGTCTGGATCACCAAAAAATTTTTTTTTTTAAATAACAAATACCATCATTAATTACATTTTCCAACGAGTATTTGGAAAAAAATAGACCCTCTACGATTTTTTTTGACCGAGTTATGTCATTTCAAAGATATCCCAATGTTTTAGCTAAATACCGCCAACATTAGCATTACCCGATACGTACCGCGAGGAGGTTGTTGGTCGGACTTACGCATCATTGTGGTCCTAAAAAGGGCCCATTGTATGAACCGTTTCTTACATTAGGGACCCCGCGACTCGTCACTTCCGCAGTATTTTTTGACTCCAAACCCTATGCGCCCAAAATCTTTAATACTATGTATTGCCACCTCGCTGACGAATAACTTCTCCTACACCGAGAGAGTTTTGCCTCATCAAACATGATGCGCGACGCACTAGAAAAAGGGATGCGTTTCGCATCGTAAATCGCGACTACTGCTTCGCATTTCATAATTCATGCATCACTTTTTCTCGTGCATAAGTCGAAATACATTTTGTTGCGGAGTGTATAAATGAAAATTAGATATCGCGATCGGTAAACCTAACCTCAAAATAGTATACATCGAATGTTTGTTTATAACATTTTATACATAGTGTTTTAGTGAATCCTTTGAGTTGTCTACGCTCAGGATTAATTTTACGAATTTTCTTACTATAGTAGAAGATTTTGATTTGACGCATCGTGTATTCACAAACTTTGAATGAAAATATTTTCAGGAGAGGGGAAACTGCGACATGCCGTTAATACAGAAAATTCTTTATAAGTATTTATATTGTATGTACTTTTTTACATACAATATAAAAATCTAAAGGGATTTCTTTTGATGATACTTTATGATCCATGTTTATACAAAAAAAGCAGAAAAAATTTATAGATTTAAATCAATATATTCACTAATTTGATGGTTCAAATTTTTTATCAAATTTAAAAGACGATATCTCTGGTTCTAGTGTAGCTAAAAATATTTGAAAAAAAGTAAATTAACCCTTTAAAGCACACATTTTTTTATTAGGAGTTATTCGCTGAAAATTGGTAAACAAAGATTTTTGGGGTAGCTGATCACGAATCTGAAGTCAGATTTATTAAATTCTGTATCCAATATGGCGGATTAAAGATGGCGGACAATGATTTTCCTCCGCTATTTTGAATTTCTAAAATCTGATACCGGATTCATATTCAGCGATCCGAAAAACCCTTCTGTACGAATTCCCAGAAGGATTAGACCAAAAACGTGGTCAAAAATGAATTTTTCTCAAAAAATCACGTTTTTTTTGCATATGAATGTTTATAAACAAAAAGCCATTGTTGTTCAAGGTATGTGTAATTTTTCTACATGTTCCTTAATATCTTAGAGATGAACGAAAAGCGAAAAACCCATTTTAAATCCGTTGTAAACAGAATAAATAATTGAATAGTGAAAAAATTTAGGTGGTAAGTATACTTACCACTATGCTCAAAAGGGTTAAAGGTCATCAACTTTACCTTAATATCATATAAGTGCGAAATATTCAACTATACGATAAGGCTGTAACGTCAGCACAATTGTGACCAAATTTTTTAAATTTTATTTTTACTATTTTTAATATTTTTCTTTTATTTTTCTTAATTAGGGTGCTCGAATAACGCATAAGGTGAAAAAATGTTTCCAAAGTGAGAAAACACATTATGATTTTATTTTCGAGACATTTTCTCACACATTTTAAAATAGTTATATTTATTCCTATGTATTTTTAAGATTAAGTTAGTGTACCTATAGACCGATATGACCAAAACGATTGTACGAGACCTTTTCGTTAATTACACCCGAAATATATTACAAAACTCATACAGCCGTTTCGGTACAACACCACCTGAAAAATTTTACCATCACTCATTAAGGAACAGATTCCATACTCAAATTCGGAAAAACCCTCAGACATAATAAAAATTGGCGACAGTCTTTATGACCCATGCCAAGCTGAGAAACAAACTTGATACTAAAATATACATACATATACATAAAAATATAAATATATAATAATTAATAATAAATATAAGTTATGTGTATTTTTGTGAATTTCTCATTTGTTAATAAAAAACTTTAATAAATGAATTGAACATGAACAACCTAGTAGTTAAATATTACATTTTAATATTCGCATTTTTCTTTAACGTACATCCTGAACTACGACATTATAATTTCTATATATATATATATAAACAATATTAGCAACTATAAGCATACATACTGAAATTTCCTTTGTTAATTAAAATACTTTTTTTAAAGTAATACAAAATAATGTTTTGGATAAATAATTTGTATCAACAAACTTTTAGGCAAATATAAAAACCGTTATATAAATAGACAATTATAACAATTATATACACGAATAAAATTACTTATTGTATAAATTTTATTTAATAACATAAAAATTTTCTTTAACTTTGATTTCGAATAATTGCCAATATAATTTGTTTATTTTACTAAACCGTAATTTGTTACACAGGAATCAAATAATTTCATAAATAAAGACTTTAACATTTCTTTTTAAATAAGGTTTGAGTGTCTTCTTCTTTTTTTCTTTTTTTAGCATATATTTTTAACTGCGTTGATTTTATGTATTTGTTGCGTTTATTTCTATTTCATTTATTCTTTAACAAATGTAATTAATTATTAATATTTCTTTTTAATATCTATTTTTTTTTTTTAATTTTCCTTTTCTTTTATCACATGATCAAAATACATGTTTACTTGGAATACTCGAATAAATAAAATGTAAAATATATGTAGCTTATTTTCGAAAGAGAGAGAGAGAGATGCATTGGAAAGATAGAGGGAAGAAATCTATGTCAACATAGCCAAGTGACAGTTTGCAAAACCCTTCTGCGAAAATTCATCAACCAATGAGAAAATTCCAGTACACCGAAATTTACCCAAACGGGGGTGAATAGTAACCGCCCAATTTTAATGGTACAAAATACTCCAACGGAGTACTGACAGTCAGTCCCGCTTGGGCACTCGCCAAGCAATTTACTCATCAAGTATTCTACAAAATAATCTAGAAATTTTACGAGTTCAATTTATTCATCAAGTATTCTACAAAGTGTTCTACAAGTTTTACAAGTTTAAATTATTCATCAAGTATTCTACAAAAATAATTCTACAAATTTTACAAGTTCCAATTTATTCATCAAGTATTCTACAAAGTGTTCTACAAATTTTACGAGTTCAAATTATTCTACCAAATTATTCAAAAGAGGAATTCTACAATTATTCTACAAAGGAATTTCACAAGTCAATCCAAGAACATTCTCTCTCTCTCTCTTCTTATTGGAAAAGTAAGATGAAGTTTTTTTTTAATAAATATGAAAATTAAAACATAAATTGAATTTGTTTTTATTATTTTTTTTTTAATAATCATTTTTATTTCAATTTTCATTTCCACAATTTTACCTTATAAATTTTATTTCAAAATTTTACATTCTTTTAATTTCTATTTTATTTTATTATTATTATTATTATTTTACTCATTTCTTTTTACTAACAATAAAAATTCATTAAAAATCAAACTCACTCTGATTCTGGAGAGTCCTCTAAAGTTTGAGACGCCAGTAAGGAGTGTTAAGAGCAGCCTTTGAGCCGCATTTAACACTAGGAGTTTAAAAAGAAAATATATAAATAACTAAGTTCCAATAGGAATAAGCACGCTGCCAATAATTCACCGCAGCTCTGCCTGGGAAAATGATTCCCCGCGAAATAAACAACCAATTAAGCAACAGCGCTTATGTAACAGAAAAAGTTAAAAGTCCGGACGTTACAAGGCCATTGAAAATTAAAAAATATTACATTTTAGGTACATTATTTTAATTTTTCATCCATAATTCGACTTTGCAGCTATCCTAAAAAAATTTTTTTGGGTCTGAATAGAATTTTAATAGCTTATATATAAGCATAATCAACTATTTAAACAGTCTGGTAGAGATTGAAAAATGTTAGGGGTGTCAAATAAATGACAACACTGAAAAACAGCAAAAAAATTTTAAAAAATGGTTTTTTGAAAAGTGCGTTTGGTTACACTCTATTCAAGAGGGATATATCAATATATTTCTTAGTTTTTAGTGACACATTAATGATTTAACAGCAGGCTGGAGTAGAATCTGATACCGACTGAGTAAAAATTGAGTTTTTTGTTATTTACTCAAGTATTAATCGGTGTATCTTCAAATTAGAGGTTCAGCGCAATAGATATTATTATTATAAACATCTATGCACAAGAAAAAAAAATTCTATTGCTTTGTTTTTTAGAAAAGTAAGGAACACCGAAGTAAAAGTTTATGTTTATAATATTTTCGCGTTCCTTACTTTTCTCAAAAACAAATCAGTAGATTTTTTTTTTCTTGTGCATACATATTTGTAATAATAATATCTATTGCGCTTAACCTTCAAATAGCAGATACACCAATTGATACTTGAGTAAATAACAAAAATCTCAATTAGACAAGGACAGCGAATCCGGCCTGCTCTTAAGGGTTGGGAGCAAGGTTTTTTCAACTTTGGAAAATAAGGGACACCCTAATATATATACATATATATATATGTATGTATATATATATATATATATATATATATATATATATATATATATATATATATATATATAGATTAAATAGAAAATTATAAAGATGGTACAACGGCAGTATGTGATTAAGACAAATGTGTATAACTATACAAACAAATAAAAAATTAACTCATTTTAAATCAAGCTTGTGCGTATGAGTACATATAACATAAAGTGCACTAAATATGTTATATGGAAGGATATGCTAATAATAATTAAATGATTATCTTAAATTAATAAGTTAAAAATCAACATTAAATTTTTCTTGCTGAATTCTCACGCATGATATAGCTTGTGTTCGGTGTATCACTCTGAGTTTATAACCTCAAAAATTAAACTCGATTGATATAGCTTGCGTTCAGCATACCATTCTGAGTTTATAATCTTAAAAATTAAAATCGATTGATATTACTTGTGTTCAGTATATTAATTTGATTTGCCGCTGGAATAATTATAAAGGTTCAAAGAATTATCGATGAACTAGTATTCGGTATTATTTTGAATTTTTAATAAACTTATTATGTTCAACAAGTAAAACTAAATTCTGAATCAATTGCTACTGCTTGTGTTCAGCATATAAAATTGTTTTTTTTTAAATTGTGATAGTAACTTAAAGAATAATTAATTAACTAGTGAATCATTTTTTAAAATCTTAATTAATTTGTGTTTGAATTTAGTAAAACTAAATTCTGAGGTAAAATTAAGAGAGATATAGTTTGTCTTCGGCATGTCGCTCTGAAATCATAACCTCAAAATTAAAACAATTAAATATACCTTCAGTTTAAATTAACTTGAATATTAAATGTTCATTCGTTTTCTAGATAACCTATATATAACCAGCAAGGAATTCAATCTCGTTATAAAGACAGTAGAAGAGAAAGAGAGAGACAAAAATTGTTTACAATTCATTGCTCGGACCAGAAATTTTGTCTTAAAGGGAAGAAAAAGAAGACCGATTGTACGTGCTCTACTGTACGTCAGGTGGCCACATTATGGAAGACGGAGCGATGAATATGACTGAGAGCGAAGACAGAGCCAAAGAGACAGAGGGGCATTACAACATGACAGAAAGTAATAAGAAGACAGAGAATAAAGACGGAGAAAGAAGACAGAGAATGTATACAGATAGAATGGAAACAGAAGAAAAGGAGACAGAAAGAAAGAAGGCAGAAGAAAAGGAGACAGAAAGAAAGAAGACATAAGAAAAAGAAAACAAAGAAAATGAAGACAGAAAATTCAAGGCAGAAAAGAAAGACAGCTCAAGAGACAGAAGGAAGCATAAGATAGCTAAAGAAGAGTGTAATAAGTCAGCTCACAAGACAGAATAAAAAGTACGAGATTCAAACCAAACTGAATCGAATCGGAAGAACTTGGTTCTGTAAAGAAAACACTAAAAGAAGTTGAAAGAAAAGAAGTTAAAAGTTATTTCATGATATAGGACAGATGTTGATAGACAGCTTAATCGCAGCATTTATCAAAGAAAAGCAAGCGATGGTAGCATAGTTTGAAAATTCAATGATGGATAAATTAAAACTCATATATAAAGAACGACTGATGTAAATGAAATGCAGACGGCAGAAAAATTGACAGGTGAAGCTAGAACATGTGATATAAGAGATAGATAAACGAACGATGAGACAGGAGGAAGAAAACCAATTGGTAATTCAACTAACAATTTCAATATAGATATTTCTGAATCAGAAAAATTCCAAGGCCCGACTATTTTAGATAATGACAGTGAACAAATGAATAAATCAGAAATGTCACTTTTAATTTAATCAGTAGCAGAAAAAGGATTTAATAAAACGATGGATGATTTAAAAACACTTCAAAACAACATCAAAAGGTACAAGCAGTACAGAAAATATTGAAAGGTAGACAACAGATAAAATGATAGACTGCGAGGATAAAAGAAAATCGCCTCAGTAGCTTAAAAGGCGGAAACAATGACAAGACATCTACGGAAGAAAATGAGACAACTTAAAAGACGTAACAAAAATTACGAGATTTAGACAGCAAGCTGAACCGAGTATTGGAGGAATTTAGTTTCGTTAAGAAAACTATCAAAGAAGTCAAAAGAAACGATTAGATACCATAGAGAAGCACAGAAGTATATCGACGATGTATTGGCAACATTTATCAAAGAGAGGGAAAATATGGGAGCCTACTTTGGTAAAACAATGGATAAACTTGAAACTAAGTATAAGGAGATGCCACTAGTGAAGGAAATACTCGAGACACAGCTGACAGATAAGAGGTCAGACTCTGAAGCTAAATAGAGAAATCACTCTAAAGACAGAAAAACGATAGTTGACACAAAAGTGAGAAAATTAATGGATAATGTAAGTAATGATTTTTAATATAAATATTATTGAGTCATAATAGTTTAAAATAACGACGGTGAACGTATAAACTGACCAGAAAATTATGTTCAATTGAAAATCTGATAAAATAGTCAATAAAAATGACAGTAAAATTAATGATATTTCTAAACAGCTGACAGTTCTTTTCTTATAAGAGAAAAAATGTTACTTCCAATAAGTTTCAACTTTGCAATTAAAAACAGTTTCCTTTAATCATTTGCTAAACTTCTTGCTAATTTTATTTGATTAATATATTCTCTGGGTGGCATGTTTTTACCACCAAATATTGGTAAAACTTCAAAAATATCATTATCATTCCCCTCCATTATGATTTTTATCCTTTAATTTTTCATCAGGAAAATTTAATATGTTTAATTAATGTTAGCATTAAATTAATATAAAAGATAAATTATGATTATGAATATTTTAAGATTGATAGATATTCATTTGATTCTATAACAGAATATATACTATTCTTATTTATCAAGATATATGTAATTCATGTTGCATCAATAATGTTTAAATGGTCTTATTAATATCATGTTTTCTATTTTCCCTTTTCTTTTACACCGTATACAATTGTGTTTGTAAACAAAAAATACTGCAAGTGTTATTTATTAAAATTCTTTGAAACTGTCCTACTATTCTTGCATGAAAATTAAGAATATTGCTGATCTATGTTTTGAAATTTTTATAATGACCTACTGTTGTTGGAATTATACAAGAGCGTACCGCGAGAATTTTCGCTGAGCTTGTCTTTTGCGAGTTTAATAAACTTGCAATGTTTTGATGACGACTGTCTATTTTTTAAATGCAGTCTGTTTACTTTATTTTGGTATCTTTAAATTTTTCTTTTTTGTATATTATTATATAATTTTATATTCTTTTCATAAAAATTAAATAAATATGTTTTTAGTATTATTTAATATTATTATTAAAACTCAATATTTTAAATGATATTGAATGTTGACTATTTAGCGAAAATTATTGATATATATTGTAATTTCTCAATGTACTAAATAAATGATATTATTTGAAATCGGTTCATAAAAGAATTTGTAATTTTTACTTGATTTCTTATTTATAATTATTCTTGCTAAAATAATTGATGTATAGATTTATTTATTGATTTAATGATTTTACATTTATTTTTATTGACAATTTTTTTTATGTAAATTGTATTATTTATTTGATATACGATTTTTAATCGCGCAATTTCGCGTATATAAAAATTATTACAATTACGCACTTTGCGTTTAATATTTTAATTTTATCTGTATAATATTTTTATTTTTTTTAGGACACCATTCGTATTTAATGATACACTTCGTGTTTAATATTTTATTTTTAATAACACTATTCGTATTTGATAATACACTTCGCGTTTGATATTTTATTTTCAATGACGTTATTCGTATTTGATAATACACTTCGCGTTTCATATTTTTATTTTCAATGACGCTATTCGTATTTAATAATACACTTCGCGTATAATATTTTTATTTTCAATGACGCTATTCGCTTTTAATAATGCACTTCGCGTTTAATTTCATGTATATTTATTTGATTTGTGCCTTTAATATATGGCTGATTCCATTCAGATTAATGCAAGCCGTCACTAATCGAATTTTTTTTTTCTTCTAGGTAATTAAAATACCTTCTATTATGTATATAAAGATAAAATTTACCTCGTAGAACGCTCAAAAAAAATTTTTTTTTCTACTACAACAATTCTAGTGTTAGATGTAAAAACGAAAATTCAAAAATTGAAAATGAATCTCTACTTTTAAATGACTATAGCTCCGTCAATTTTTAACCTTTTTGAGCGTTCTTTTAACGAAAGAGTGCGGAATTTTGTCTAGTTTAAAATGCAATCTCGATTTTTGTAATACAATTTGATCTCACTGAGTTATTTACAAAAAACCGAAAAAAGCGATTTTTTTCAAACACAATTTTCTCAAAAACTATATTTTTTTTGAAATTTTTATATGATTTTATACATAAAAAATACTAACTTTTAGGGTAGGTGAGAATATGCGATTTTGCCTTATTTTTTTTAAACAGATTTTTAAACGTTTTTTTTTTTTATTTTCGATTTTAAAACATTGATACCATGGCGCATTATACTATTTTTCCAACTTTACGTGTTCTTACAACTATTATTATGCTTTTATTCATTAATATATCAAAAGTATCAACAATAATCTTTAAAATAAACCCCGAATCGAATATTTTGATCAATTAGAACATAAGTTATGACGATTTAAAGTTTAAAAAAAATGCTGAAACTTTAAATAAATATATTTACTTTGAATTTTGAATTTTGAATTTTGAATTTGAATTTTGAATTTTGAATTTTGAATTTGAATTTTGAAAAGGTGAGTTTTTAAATAATAAAATATATTATTTGGTCATTTTCAATGAACAAATAATATGCGATCCAATTAAAAGAGAACACTAATGAATTGAGAACTAATGTGAATAAAAAAATCCGAATTTAAATAAAACCTTTCATTTTACTTCTTGCCACTCATGTCTCGAAGTTTTGGCAGTGTAGATTTGGTTTCGTTCACTTTTCCAACAGTAAATCTTTTGAATACCTTTAATTTCTTTTGCATTTCCTAACCATTCCATTTTTTTTGTCAGTCGAAAAACTTCGAACCCATCCTTGCGGATAACAAGAATGTTAATCGACGGAGTATATTTTGATACGTGAGTGGCGAAATTTTCAGCGTTTCTAATAAAATCTGCACTCTTCTTGGACAGATTATGCGTGGTAGCATAATGTTTAACTAAACCACCAATACCGTCACAAGCGCCTTTACCATGACCTCTTGCAGAAGAAAACCATTTTCTGTTTACTTTTGAGTTTTGAAGCTCATAGAATTGATATCTATTTTAAAAATGACTGGCAGCTCCATCGGAAATGGTTATGATTTCATCAAGATCTTGCGCAATATGTTTTTGTTTTTAGTTATCGATAATTAAATTTATAGCCATTAGGGCATGAGACGAATCATGTTTAATATCGTGAGAGACGGTGACATAACTGACTGTTTTATCATTTCCAAAATAGCATACCGACGTAAATATTGATATTTGGTTTTTACTCCAATGATAGCTTTGAATTTCATTTTGAAGCAGAACTGTCCAATTTTCTGCAAAATTGACATGAATAACTAACTGGAAGTCATTATTGTTCGCTAAAAGTTTAACCTCTTTAATTGCTATACGTTGAATTTCTTTGACCAATTTATGAGCTCTTACAGTGAGAGCGCGCTCTCTTAACTCTCTTAAGAAATTTTCAATTGTGCTAGCTTTATTCAGTAAATTTGGTTTTTCCCAAACACCATAAACTATTTCTTCATATAAATCTTCTTCTGTCAAAGAAATTACTTGTAAATCAATAGAATCTCCAATGGGACATTCTTTACATTCTCTTAGTACACATTTCATATCATCTTTTGAACAAAAAAGTGAAGAACATATTTTCAATTCCAAATCTGCAGTGTCTTGTTTATTCTCTTTTTTATAATTATTCAAAGCATCTAACATAAGTTTAAGATTCTCGCAGTAAACGCAAAGACACGAATCGGTGGGTGGATGTGGTATAACCCACTTCGGTCTTAAAGCGTAGAATGTTGATTTACCAATTTTTGTTTTCATTTCAGGATTTTCGTCTTTAAATAATTGATATATTTCTTTTATACTTCGCGTAAGAAAGCGTTTGACTGTTTTAGTTTTTATACCATTTTCTTTGATAGATACTGTATCGCTTTTATTCGCACTTTGACGAGAACAATTAAAATCATCGTTCAGATAATAATCCTTTACTTTCATTACAATTTCACTATCTAAAGAATGGCCACAATAGTTCTCAAAATGCTTGTAAATTTTTTTGTTATTTACCAATAATCGTGCTTGATCAATCATATAAATAGTTACATTTGGTAAAACTGATAATAAATAATCTTTGGAAATATCACTTGGTATAATACTCAACAATCGCACTTTCTCAAGAAAATTTGAACAATTATCTAATGCAATTTTAATATTCTCAAGCCATCATCATTTGTTTTACATTCATTATTTTCATTCAATGCGGGCAAATCCGTTATATCGTAGACTTTCATCATTTTACTTGCTATTTGTGAATCAAATGCATCGTTTATTTGTTTTCTTTTTCGGAGAGCATAAGATTCTCGCATCTTGATATTGATACTTTGAGGCATTTTAATTGGTGAAATATTTAATTTCAAATTACTTGAAGTCTCGTTGAGCTGTTCTACCACAGCCTCACTATGAATAAAATCTTCCGAAGATTGTTGACTGCTTGAAGTCGATGAAATAGGCGCATTTTTCACTTCATCTAATAATATTTTGTAACACGAAGGGCATACTTTATCTTCTCTAGAGAAAAAAGTATTTGGATGCAAGCGCTTCAAAGACTCCGTTAGATCTCTAAGCGGACTTTTGGAGCAATCATAAACAACTTTTTTGTGCCTTTCTTTTAAATCCTTGCACTTCATTTTGACAATCAGTGATGCCATTATTGATATTCTGTTCAATGACAGATCGAAAAAAATAATTTTTCTTAAACAACTTTATTATTTATCTTCCTTTTCTTATATTTTTAAACGCGTCAAGTCGTTGATGAGAATGCAAAGAACGAATCATCGCCACCTTGTAGTGACATGCGTCAACTCCCTACAAAATAAATTAAAAATTCTAGGTGCAAAATTCAAACTGATAAAAAAATTATATTCTTCAACAAAAAAAATGTTTATTATAATAATGTACCATAAAAAGAGGATAAATGGTTATATATTCTTTCATCAAAATAACTTTTTTTCTAAATTAAAAAATTTATATCTTCAGATTTTAATCTTTAACGAAAATTGCGTTTCCTCAATGTAAATATCATATTTATTTAAAGTTTCAGCATTTTTTTTTAAACTTTAAATCGTCATAACTTTGGTTCTAATTGATCAAAATATTCGATCCGGGGTTTATTTTAAAGATTATTGTTGATATTTTTGATATATTAATAAAAAAAGCATAAAAATAGTTGTAAGAATCCGTAAAGTTGGAAAAATAGTACAATGCGCCATGGTATCAATGTTTTAAAATCGAAAATAAAAAAAAAAAACGTTTAAAAATCTGTTAAAAAAAAATAAGGCAAAATCGCATATTCTCACCTACCCTAAAAGTTAGTATTTTTTATGTATAAAATCATATAAAAATTTCAAAAAAAATATGGTTTTTGAGAAAATCGTGTTTGAAAAAAATCGCTTTTTTCGGTTTTTTGTAAATAACTCAGTAAGATCAAATTGTATTACAAAAATCGAGATTGCATTTTAAACTAGACAAAATTCCGCACTCTTTCGTTAAAAGAACGCTCAAAAAGGTTAAAAATTGACGGAGCTATAGTCATTTAAAAGTAGAGGTTCATTTTCAATTTTTGAATTTTCGTTTTTACATCCAACACTAGAATTGCTGTAGTAAAAAAAAAAATTTTTTTGAGCGTTCTACGAGGTAAATTTTATCTTTATATACATAATAGAAGGTATTTTTATTACTTAGAAGAAAAAAAAAATTCGATCAGTGACGGTCTGCATGAATCTGAATGGAATTAGCCATATAATATTTTATTTGACGCACTTGGCAGTTAATTAACATACTTTTCAACACTGTGTTTATTATAAGCCCTTCATATTTTTATGTACTTTATATATAAATAGGTAAAGAATTATAAATTTCCTTTGATTATCCTTCAATAAATTCAATACGATTTCTTAATTAAAAAGTTTGTACCGGAACCAAAATGTTACGGCCAAGCTAATTCGTACCAAAACCAAAATGTTAAGTCCTGGCTTTACCAGAACTAAATAAAAGTGAATATGTTATTTAATTATATTAATTAATTGCATAGAATATATATAAATTATGTTCTTTTGAAATATTAAGTTTATTTATAAAATGTAGTCATAAAGATAAAGATGTATGAATCTAGTGGTGGAAAAACTCCACCAATATTTAATTGAACAAAATCGCTCTCACAATTGAATATTATTAAAAGATAAATTTAATACTTTGAAATAATGATTTTAATAAATAATCATATATTCTTACCTTGTAGTACTTCTTAAGTAGATTGGTGCTGGGTATGGGCAGACAAATGAACAGGCACGATATGTAAATAGATCCTCGAGGTTTATTGATATCTTTTAACACTTTTAATACAATTGATTTTCATGCGCGTATATATTTTAATAATCGATATATGTATATTTAGTAATAGCAATTGCTTTTGAAATATAGAACTTGACGGGCAGTGTAAACGTATTACCAATAAGAAACCCGGGGTAATGTCCCGAATATCATTTGTTTCATTTGGCTTTTATACTCATATTTGTTTATAAGATTTATTATCTTTTACATGAATTTTCATTTATAAATTTTCTTAAATTTTGATAATGTTTCGTAATGGTTTTTAGGATTCATAAAATTCATGTTGAAATTTCGAAACATACGTTTCGATTCTTTTCTAATGATCTACTTAATTTTGCTTAGTAATGAAATAATGCGACTGTTCAATAACTGAGGAATTTTGATTTACCAATGTCAATAAAAAAGATACGTTCATGACGTAACAGATACACTTTACAATGCAGTTGTAAATAAAACACCTAAAGTAGGAAAAGACTTTATGACAGAGTGTATGATAGAAAAAGGACTGATATTTTATAAACAAAAATTATTTATTATGCAGGTGGAAAGCCGAACGACGGAAAAACCAAGCACGACAACCAAGGCAGCTAATATTGGTGTAGTTAAGAAAGTGAGATGCTACAATTATATACACGGCTACACAGATGAGTGTGATGACTTGAAACAATAAGCCGATAACTGCACATACAGGAATGATGAAGTATCTCTACAGTTGTAGTTTACATAAAACCATGTTACCGCAATGTATCCAATATGACTGAGGTTGTAAGACAGAATAGCCAAGAACAATAAGGAAAAAAATTATGTAAGACCAACGAAAATAAAAGTTGAACAGGTCGAATTGGTTTTTAGCGTCAACAGATTGACATGAAAGACTGTGATAAAAGAAGAAGATAAAACGAGCGAGATTTAACAATAAAGAAAGATGCATAAATATCAATAACTGAAAATAAATAAAGATAAAAATACAAATCTTGAATCGGAGGGAGAAGGAAGTGTAAATGGTAATACGACTGAAAATAAAATTATAATATTAGATAAGTCAATGGTGAAGAAAATCTGAATGTAAAATTAACAATATGACAGAAAACAATAATTTAAGACAAAGACAGACTACAGATTATTGAACATCAAGAGTAAAGATAAAAAGACAGTTTAATTGAAAAATCTGAATAAAACAAATTTATTAGAAATAAAATTTTATAACGTTTGAAAATATAACTTTTGACAGAAAACTACACAATTGAAACGAGACTGAAATTGGTGAAGAATGTCATTGTGAATCTAAAAGTTCTAAAACATTAGATAACAAGAACAAATAAAAGACTAGAAAATTTTGAAAAAAGAACTATTGATGAAAATTAGAACTCCATAAAAATAGAGATGCAACATTTAACAAAAATCAGTCAACAAAGACGGTTATAAAAGAACAAATAAAAGACTAGAAAATTTTGAAGAAAGAAATATAGACAGACACATGCTTTGCAGATTTTAATAAAGAGGTCAAGAAAATTGACTCAGAAATACAAAGAACGGAGGGAAATAAAATAAAATAAAGAAAATAAAAGACTGAGAAAAGAACATAAACAAAAATTGAAAAACCCAGAAGAAATAAAAGGACGGAAAATAAAAAGATTAATTAGACTACTGAAAAAAAGTCAAAACCAATGCAGTAAATCAGACAGATAAAGAAATTTATACATTATTGACAGAAATAAATGATTATTAAAGCAAATATATGGATGCAATGAAAAGGAAATCAGCAATAAACTGAAGCAATTAATGAAATATTAGAATCTACGAATAAAATCAATGTTTGAAGACTGATAGACCTAACGTCAGCTGAAATGGAAAATAAGATTAAATGCAAACAGATATTTAAAAGAAATACAGAAGCTAACACTAGAAAAAGATACAAAGACAAAAATAATTGCGATTTATAAGAAATCTGTGCACTTATGTCACCACTACTTTTGATAAAGTCGATATTAGTGACGGTAAACAAATTGTATTTGAAAATATGTCGAATGGATATCAAGACAGCTTTATTGGATGGTTACTTAAATAGTGAGGTATACATATAAATACACGAAAGAAAGAAATTAAGAAAACAAAATTTTCTAACAGGAAAAAGCTTTATACAGCTTAAGGGTAAGCACAATATGTTAAAACGAAATATATGAAATGACAAAAGAAAAGTATGGGCTGTAACCATTTAAAAATGAATCATGTTTATTTATTAAGTACTACCAAGACAGTCTTCTGATTCTGATTACTTATGTAGATAATATCGTATTAGTATGCAACAGCGTATAAATGTTAGAAAATAATGAGATCTAGCCTAAAACAGAAATCCGAAATGACTGATATGGAGAGCCCGAAAATATTTTAGGCTTAGAAATTAAAAGAGACAGACAGAAGGGACTACTAAGTCTAAAACAAGAAAATCATATGAACAAAATGCTGACAAAATTTCACTATGATCAAGTATATACTTAAGAAACACCTATGTTAACAAACCACGTGGCTAAACGAAAGAGAAGACAGCAAAACAGACTGAAGAGATGAACGAGAGATCAATGACAGAAAATCAAGGCAATGGACCATTATAGTGAAGTAGTGGACACACTGATGTATTTTGAAAAAGCAAACAGGCCAGACGTCAGTTATGCTGTAAGTGTCTTGAGCAGACATTTAATCCGACAGAAATAAATGTCATGAAGAAACATTGAATATAACTATCTGATAAATGGTTGAATGTGTTTTCACATGATTAAAAGGAACCGAACATCTTATAGGTGAACTTAAGGGATAAAATGACAGCTGATAGGGACTGATATCATTGCATTTAATGTTAAAAGAATTATTGCGACGAGAGCCGATACCAATGATATTTTGGTACAATAATAAAGCAGCTAAATTAAATATAACGATAGGTGGTGAAAATTAGCTGAGACATATATGACAGAAATCAAAGAACTTTAATTAAAAGAATCTGTAAACAAGGATCAACAAATGCCAGCTGGATCTTCTCTAAAATTCAAATAGCCTATATGCTTTAGAAACTATTGTTGTTTGAGTTGCAAGAACGATTGTGAAAATTATCACTAAACGACTGATAAAACTGACTATATTTTTGCTAACCATTTAAATTTGTATGTATTTTAGATTTCAAGGGAAACAATATCAAAAGGATGGCACGATCTATCTAGTCTAGGAGCCCAGAGGGTTTCGTATGAAGTTAGATGTCCCACCAAGCAAGTAGGTGATTTGTATCTATTTTGAGTTGCTGAATCCGAATTTGCAACTTGCTTTTAGCACAAGTGGTCGAGTAATTTGTTATAAACAAATTGATTGTTTAAATGGCTATAGTTTATGAACTACAATAGATGCAGTGATTTTCTCTGCGAAAACTTGTTCTTTAATAAAAAAAACAAAAAAAATCGTTTTTGTTGCATGTCAATTCGATGATTAGAACCAGAGATATGGCAAATATATTGCAAAAAAACATAGAGACGTAACGCTAGCACGGAACGCCCTGGTAAAAAACCTTATAACTCGACTACTAATTAATATTTTTTGAAGTTCAACATGTGTTTGAAAAATGTCAGAGTCTCAGCTTTAATGATAAATTGTTATATATTACTTTCAAGTGTTAATAAATATGCTAGAATGATTTGAAGCAGAAAAAATTTTCAATTTTCCAGAATCTTGTTTGTTTATAACGAAATGATATAGGTTAGCGAACAAAATATTTCTATATTTTTTACAAAGAATGATAGGAAATTTGATCTAGTTTAAGAATCTGTCTGGTTTTTCAAATTTAAGTAAGTAGAACCTGAGATATCGCAAATTTCAGCTGTAGCGCCAACTCCTTGCAATACGACATATGTAAGCAATATGGCGATCGCTTTCCTTATTGAAAATTCTTTTATTATAAGGTAAGTAATTTCATTTTTTTGTAATACAATTAATTTTAACTCTGTATTAGGAAATTAAATAAAAATTTAATAAAAAAGGATTCAGCTAAAAATAGATGACTCTAATAAATCAGAAGGTTAAAACAAATTTTTTGAATAAAATAGATTGTTGTTCTTTTTACAATTGCAAAAAAATAAACAAATGTAAAAATACTCCATAAGTTGAGTAAATTGTTTACTATTATAGTAGAAAAATTAATGATTATTTAAAACCCTAAATCTACTTCATTTAAATGTATTATACACTTCGAGCATATACTACTGGAGGAAGCCTCCGAATGGCAGAAAGCGTTACAAGGCGAAGAGAGAGAAAGCCTCTATTTTGGTACGTGCTGTCTCTCTCTCGCCTGATTTGATTGGCTGCTTCTGTTTCCCACTAAGAAAGTGAGAGAGAGATAGCACGTACCAAAATAGAAGCTTTTTCTCTCTTCGCCTTGTAACGTAGTTATTAGCTGGGATGCTTCCTCCAGTAGTATATGCTCGAAGATTATACATTATTAATATTATGACAAAGTATATAAAATAGAGTCGAGTCAGAAGTGATTTTATAAGAAAAGGATGAGATTACTTACCTTATAATGAAAGAATTTTTAATAAGGAAAGCGATCGCTATATTGCACACATATGTCGTATTGCAAGGAGTTGGCGCTACAGCTTAAATTTGCGATATCTCAGGTTCTACTTACTTGAATTTAAAAAACCGAACCGGATAAATTAGATCAAATTTCCTATCATTCTATATCAAAAATATAGAAATATTTTGTTCGCTAACCTATATTATTTCGTTATAAACAAACACAATTCTGAAAAATTGAAAATTTTTTCTGCTTCAAATCATTCTAGCTTATTTATCAACATTTGAAAGTAATATATAGCAATTTATCATTAAAGCTGAGACTTTGACATTTTTCAAACACATGTTGAACTTCAAAAAATATCAATTAGTAGTCGAGTTATAAGGTTTTTTACCAGGGCGTTCCACGCTAGCGCTACGTCTCTATGTTTTTTTGCAATATATTTGCCATATCTCTGGTTCTAATTATCGAATCGAAACGCAACAGAAACGATTTTTTTTGTTTTTTTTATTAAAGAACAAGTTTTTGCAGAGAAAATTACTGCATCTATTGTAGTTCATAAACTATAGTCATTTAAACAATTAATTTGTTTATAACAAATTACTTGACTACTTGCGCGAAAAGCAAGTTGCAAATTCGGATTCAGCGGCTCAAAATACATATAAATCACCTGCTTGCTTGGTGGGACCTCTAACTTCATACGAAACCCTCTGGGCACCTAGACTAATCAAAGAATGAAGCTGATCCAATATTAATCAATGTATTTGTTTGAACGATTTGCGAGTGGGAGGGAGTGTTAAATATATACACGCTCAACCCGGTTTATTCTTAAGTAAGGTAGCGCCATCTATTACAGGGTGATACGGCTGGCGACTCTCCGTCGTCAGTCCATGGATATCGGTTGGATAGAACAGACCGAGTTACTTAATATAAACTATATTCTTGTATTTTATTTAATAAAGACTTTTTTTATCTTATATAAAATAGACTCGAGTACTCATTTATTTTATTTCAATATATTTAAAACTGATATATTAATCTAATATATTTTACTGATTTAAAACTGCTTAGGAACTAAAAAGTCACGAATTTCGAAAACAATTCGGACGAATTTTGTTGAAATGGTGTACTGATTACGTACTGATTTCGTACTGAATTGATTCTCTTATTTCGTATACGAATATTCTTTCCCAAATTCAGTACTGATTTGGCATTGATTGAGAACTGAAAAGTCACGTATTTAGAAAACAATTCGTACGAATTTTGTTGAAATGGTGTACTGATTACGTACGTACGTGCGTGCGTGCGTGCGTGTGTGTGTGTGTGTGTGTGTGTGTGTGTGTGTGTGTGTGTGTGTGTGTGTGTGTGTGTGTGTGTGTGTGTGTGTGTGTGTGTGTGTGTGTGGATGTGGATGTATGAATTCAGTTAGTAAACTCTTCAATGGATTTGCTTCTAATTTTGCATGAAATTTAGTTTTGTGACTAACTTGCTGGGAAGCTATTGATAATTGGTTCTTCTAGCGTAGTTTTCATTTTAAAGTTTGAAAAAAAAAAAAAAAATTCGATTTTTCGTTTTTTGGTTTTTTTTTGTTTACTACTCGATGAATTTGCTTCAAAATTTGCATGGAATTTATTTGTGATTGCCCGGATAAAATAAATTTCTAAAAACTGATTCTCTTAGCTTCGTTTTAATATTAGAGCATTTTGAAATTTAAAAAAAAATGTTTCTATTTATTAAGCCAATAAAATCTTAAAAACTACTCAATGGATTTACTTCAAATTTTCCATACAATTCAATTTTTTGATGAACTGGTGCGGAAGCTATTGAGAATTGGTTTTCTTAGCATAGTTTTTTTTTTTAAATCATTTTAGGAATTTTAAAAAAATTTCGATTTTTCATTCTTTTTGTATTTTACGTTAACTGCTCGAAAATTTGTATGGAACTTAATTTCGACTGCCAAAAGTATAAAAAATTTTGTAAACTAATCTTCTTAGCGCACTTTTAATCTTAAAGCATTTTTAAAATTTTTAAAAAAATTTTTATTTTTAATTTTTTTCTATTTTACGAAAACCATTAGATAGATTTGCTCCAAAATTTGTATGCAATTAATACGCTACTGTCTGAAGAAAACAAGCTTTGTGAAACTAATTTTCTCAGGGCAGTTTTAATTTTAGAGCACTTTGAAAATTTTCAAAAAAATTTTTATTGTAACTGTAAGTTTGAAGAATTACCTTGATAAAATAATAATTCATAGTGATATTGCAGAAGAAGAAAAAATTACAGATATTAATAACTACAATGTTGAACAAGTGAAAATAACGCTCATTTGAATGTGCAAATTTAATGGAAGAAGTGAAAAAAGTTGCCATCTTTTGAAAAATAAACGAATTAATTTGAATTATTAATAATTTTTTTTAATCATAAAATTAAATTGATTAATTATTTGCTATTAGGAGGCTAATATGAAAAAGAAAAGAGAAGAAGAAGAAAATTAGAATAAGAAGAAGAAAAAATTACAGATATTAATAATTACGAAATTGAATTATTAAAAAAAACGCTCACTGAAATATATCTAAAATACGATTCTCTCTTTCGATCAACGTAATAATGAATCTATCAGTTTATTTTAATTATCATCTTGTTAATTTAATTACCGTTACTAAAATTGACTACTTGGATATACCAAGCTTAGTCGTGATAAAAAGATTTTCACAAGATACTAAATCATTAACGTGAAAACGTAACTATATATTGAAAAATGAATTTTTTAATTATATCTTAATAAGTCAGAAAAGATATTGTAACATTTATAGGATATAATGTTATCGATGATAATACTTGTATTTCATTGGATAAAATGTAGTGGTTAACATTCGAATTAACCTAATTGAATTATAATTTTAGTGATACAGAAAGAGTACCAGCATTATGCCAATATACACATTTATTGGCATTTACTTATTTGAAATTTTGTTAAAAAATGTCTATCAATGTTGAAAGTAATTTGTTGTAAAGTTGCTTCAAACATGAACTGTAAGTTTGAAGAATTACCTTGATAAAATAATAATTCATAGTGATATAGCAGAAGAAGAAAAAATTGCAGATATTAATAACTACGATGTTGAACAAATGAAAATAACGCTCATTTAAATGTGCAAATCTAATAGAAGAAGTGAAAAAGGTTGCCATCTTTTGGAAAATAAACGAATTAAGTTGAATTATGAAGAATTTCTTTTAGTCATAAAATTACATTGATTAATTATTAGCTATTAGTAAGCTAATATTAGAAAGAAAAGAGAAGAAGAAAAAAATTAGAAGAAGAAGAAGAAGAAATAGGATATAATGTTATAGATGATAATAATTGTATTTCATTGGATAAAATGTAGCGGTTAACATTCAAATTAACCTTATTGAATTATAATTTTAGTGATGCAGAAAGAGTACCAGCATCATGCCAATATGCTCATATATTGGCATTTACTTATTTAAAATTTTGTTAAAAAATTTCTTACAATGTTGGAAGTAATTTGTTGTAAAGTTGCTATAAACATGAACTGTAAGTTTGAAGAATCACCTTGATAAAATAATAATTCATAGTGGTAGTGCTGAAGAAGAAAAAATTACAGATATAAAAAACTACGAAGTTGAACAAGTGAAAATAACGCTCATTCAAATGTGCAAATCTAATAGAAGAAGTGAAAAAGGTTGCCATCTTTTGGAAAATAAACGAAGTAAGATAAATTTTTCAAAATTGTGTTTAGTCATAAAATTAAAATGATTAATTATAAGCTTTTCGGAGGCTAATATGAGAAAGAAAAGAGAAATATATAGAAAAAAAAGATCTAAATAGTAGCAACTCAAATACAACATATACCATTTCAGAAACGTCAGATTCATATAAAACTACGTTTCAAGATTCTTTTGAATTGAACCAACAAACGAAGTGAGAAATATATTAATGTTTATGCTGAAATATAAAAATAAAATTTTTTTTCATAACAGTTCTTTAACGAAAAACCTTACTTGTGTATCCAAGTAGATAAGAAACTTCGACAGATTCTTCATCATAATTTTTTGTTGTTTTGAATTAATTTAAGTAAAATTTTAATCATTTCTTTTATAATTACATGTATATTAACGACACTTCCTTTCAAATTTATTGTAGATTTAAAACATATAAAAGTAATGTTTTAATTTGCATAAATGAATTATAAGAAAAAATCATCCTCACTTCGAGAGGTTATAATTCTTTAATACTTTCTTAATGAATTGTGTTATTTCTAGTAATATTAATGTTGTAATAACTCAATTTAAAATTCTGTAAAATATTGTTAGGTATTACAATTATATAAAAATAACAGATTTCCACACCACCCAAAGAGGTACTGTTATTTAAACCTTACATTAAATGATTAATAATAGAATTTAAATAATAAATAATGTATGGTATCTTAAGGCGCGTTGGTTTTTTTTTATTTTATTTAAAAATAATTATATGAAATAAACTTGATTATTTAAAGTAATTTTAAGACATGTTAAAATTAATTAAAATTATCTAATTATTTTGTGCAAATATATGCCCACTAGTTATATATTAAAATCACATTTGAATAAATATAAAAAAATTAATAAAACTCGAAGAGCTCTATGAGAAAGCATTCCACCAAAGCACTTGGCAGCGTTCTTGCTTTCTCATAGAGAAAGCATTGTATCGATAAAAAAAATTTTTTTCTATTTTTTCAATAATTTGTACGTATTCAGACTCAGGGAGTCGGAAAATGTAGTTTCCAGAAAATGTCTGTCTGTCTGTGTGTGTGTGTGTGTGTGTGTGCGTGTGCGTGTGTGTGTGTGTATGAATTCAGTACGCCAAAAATATCTCGAGAACTAATCGATGGATTTGCTTCAAATTTTGCATGCAATTAATTTTTTTGTCTAACTGGGAGAGGGGGGGGGGGAACTATTGAAAATTGATCTTCTTAGCTCAGTTTCTTTTTAGAGCCATTTTAAGAATTTAAAAAAAATTTTGATTTTTCATTTTTTTGGTATTTTACGTAAACTACTAAAAGAATTTTCTTGAAAATTTGTATGGGTATTATTTGCAACTGGCAAAAGAAGAAAAACTTTTACTAACTGATTTTCTTGGCGTACTTTTAATTTCAGAGCAATTTGAAAATTTTGAAAAAAAAATTTTTTCTTCATTTTTCTTTTATTTTATGAGAACCATTCGATAGATTTGCTCCGAAATTTGTATGCAAGTTATTTGCTATTGTCTGAGGAAAATTAGCTTTGGAAAACTCATTTTTTTAGAGCAGTTTTGATTTTAGAGCATTTTGAAAATTTTTGAAAAAATGTTAATTTTTCATTTTTTTTATATTACACAAAAACCATTTGTTAGATTTGCTCTAAAATCATTATGCAAATTATTCGTTATTGCCTTAATTAAACAAGCTTTGGAAAACTTATTTTCTTAGCGCAGTTTTAATTTAAGAAAATTTTGAAAATTAAAAAAAAAAATTTTCCATTTTTTTTGGGTCTTACATAAACTACTCTAAGAATTTGTTTAAAAATTTGTATAGAAATTATTTGCTACTGTTGAAATAATAAAAACATTAAAAAACTGATTTTCTTGGGATACTATTAATTTTATAGCGTTTTTAAAATTTAAAAAAAAAAATTTTTTTAATTTTTTTTCTATTTTACGGAAACCATTCGATAGATTTGCTCCAAAATTTGTGTGCAAGTTATTTGCTACTGTCTGAAGAAAATGAGTTTTAGAAAACTAATTTTCTCAGTACAGTTTTAATTTAAGAGAATTTTGAAAATTTCCATACAAATTTTTATTTTTCATTCATCTTCTTTCTTAGCGTGGTTACGATTAGGAATTTCGTTGTCATCGTTCTTTTAAAGTACAAATTTATAAATAAATATTAATGTTAGACAATTTTCTTATATTAAAATCACATTTAAATAAATATAAAAAAATCAATGAAACTCAAAGAGCTCTATGAGAAAGCATTCCGCCAAAGCACTTGGCAGCGTTTTTTTATATTTTGGTTTGAGAATTTCAGTTCTTTGGTTAATCAAGGTTTTATAAGCGCTTCTTCTTACTATGTTTTCGAAAAATGGCTTTATCTTAGCCTCTGGGTTCATTAGACGAAAATAAAGAACCCAGGTTCATTTTTTTTATCAACGAATCATAATCTGCAGTATCAGCCAAATCTGTTTCCTTGAGGTGAGGACCTCTCCTTGTTAGTTAAGCAAATTTCAAATTACGACTGAATTGCTCAAAATCTGACTGATCATATGAGCTTCAACAAATTAAAGAATATATTAGAAGATGGCATCGATGTAAATATTTACATTCTTTGAATACTATTAATACAGTAGCTATAGAATTATTTTTCGACAATATTTTTAATATTTAAGCCCAATAGCTCCATAACATAAGGCCAATATTCTTCAATTTTGTTATATTTTTACTATTATACCTACGGTCCGATCACTTTTAAGCATTTTTTTTTAAATGAAATAAAATTGTTCGGTTTTAAATTATTCTTTTTATTTCTATCTATTTTTCTCCAAATTAGCCATGTAAACCTATTTTAAAAATGATACCTAAATGTTCGTAAATCATTCTCAAAAAGAATTTTGAAGTGACATTAAATTTTTATTTTTATTTACACCGGAGCACCGTAATTGTCAAGATTGAACTTCTTGAAAAAAACTGACGAAAAAAAACCGCATTTATTAGCATAACAAATAAATATCATGGATATGTGTCGTGATTAGAAGAATTCAAATTTCGAAATGATCCAGATGGAAATTGGCAATTACATATCAGATACAATTTTTTTTAAACGAAATGATGAATTAATGGATTTCGATGATATCCACATAAATTATAACGATATTAAAATTAGGACTGATGAGATGAAATTAAATAAAGAAAAAGAAGAATTAAAAGAAATAGACAACAAAGGAGCTGTATGTATAACAAGATTTAATATGAAAATGGTAACAGTACTATTAAATGAATATAAAGAAAATTCAGAAAAAGACATGATTATGAAAATGCGAAAAAAAGTAATGATAAATTAGAACTAAGGCGTGTTCATAGTGTTTACGTAAAAGAAAAAAGTATTTGAAAAATGCGGAGAGCCGGAGAACTGGAGAACCGGAGAAACGGAAAAAAGTGGTTTCACTTCAATATAATATAAGATTATTAATTTCACAAGACTTTCAAAAGTGTCCATTTACCGGCTCTTTGATTCTATACACTGCGCCGGAAAATAATAGTTGGTATAACCCTGTAAAGAGTTTTCGAAATAGATTTTTGTTTTTGTCTCTGTTTTCATATTTATGTAAAAAATAAAGTGTAGCATAATAGGCTGCAAAAATAGAGTAAAGTTCAAATTCCTTCAAATTCTAAAAAAAAAGAAAATTATTGTAAGGCCTACGTTTATACCTCGGATGGAGTTTCTATTATATCATCTGTTTGTATTTTTCCATACCAAAAAATATCATTTTTATTATAGAATATTAATCCAAAAATAACTAGCAAGTACCGCATAAGTAATCAAATTAATCTGTCTAGTAAACAATATATTAAATAAAATATTATTTCAGCTTGTCTTTCCTCAAATCCTGCTTTTCCTATTGAAAAATACCACTGGAACATCCACTTAACACGTACGTACTTAATACAGTCAAAGGTCGTGTTAGTGCAGCGGCCATTTTTAGCCGCGACACATACTGGCGCCATCTGAGTCAAGCTTCCAAGGCAAACTTTTGAATTTGCGCATGAGGAAAGTTTACGGAAGACTTCGTTTCAATTAAATTCGTAGAAATTAATTGTATCCTAGTGAATGATGGATCAATTTCGATATATTTTCTTAATTTGGGGTACCTCAAAAAATTATGAATATTGGTGTAAACAGTTTTAAAAAATAAGGTATATTCAAGTTCAAATAACTGTACCTAATACGGACACTCTAAACGCAAATTATTGTTGTGCCTTACTAAATCAATATTTTTGGACGTGTAATATCTAATTTTAAAGCTGAAAAAAGTAACTTTAAAAATGAAATGTCATGAGTTTTGTGTACTCCGGTATACTGAAGGAAGATGAGGATCAGATACAAGTAAACAAATTCTGTAACAAGATATTAAGAAAACCTCGTCTTTATTAAATGTCGTTCTATATGTCACCTAAAGATACAGAAATTAAAGAGAAAGCAGGACTTATCTCTAGTCCACAATACTGCCCTCTATATAACCAGCATAGTTATTTACCAAAAATGATGTTTATTTTTTATTTTTATTACATGTAAAAGATACATTTCAACACTCGCGATTACAATATAATCACTATCTTTTACATACTAGTTTATACGCAATGAATACATTTTAATTACTCTTAATACACACATAATTAGACTCCCTGTATACACACTTTACATCATAATTACTTGCGCAATTAATAAATCGCACTTACAATTTGTGCATTCTCAATCATTATACATATTGTACATGAATTTATTACACTGTTATATATGGTTATCATATTCTTTTTATACCTCTGTATTTTCTTTTTTTATTTAGCAACTGTACATATCTAATTTCAGGTACTTTATACGCATTTGCGTACATCTATTTACAATCATCTCGTTAAATTAATATTTATTTGACAATATTGCGTTCCTTTAATAATATAGACTATATGCTAAATTTTAAATATTTAATAAATAATAGCTTCTTTAATCAAATTTAACAAATAATAAATTTAACAGTTTACGTATATCGCATTATACCAACGTCTGTTAAAATGATAACAGTTTTTTGTACATAATATATATATCCCACACAGCATAAAATATTTATGGAAGCTTTCTGGAATATTGGCATGGAAGATTTAAAATATTTTAGGAATCTTCCATAGAATATTCCTGTACTATTCGTATGTCCTTAATTCTTCCTACATTGGAATATTCCATGGAATATTGTTGCAAGATTCCAAGAATATTTCATTGGAAGATTTAGGACATCTCAGATCTTTCATTGAAATATTTCAGGAATCTTACAGGAATATTTCATGAAATATTCCGTTGGAACATTCATGGAAGATTTCCGGAAGATTTGAAACATTTCATGAACCTTTCATGGAACATGCACGAAAAATTTAAGAAATCTTTCATGAAACATTCCATGAAATATTTCTGGAACATTTTAGAAATCTATCCTAAAATATTCCGTGGAATATTTATGGAAGTTTCGCAGAATATTGGCACGGAAGATTTGAAATATTTCAGACATCTTCCATGAAATATTCCTTTAATATTCATATGTCCTTGATTCTTCCTATATTGGAATATTTCATGGAATATTCTTGAGAGGTTTCAAGAATATTTTAATAGAAGGTGTAAGTAATCTCTCATCTTTCATGAAATGTTCCTAAAAGATTTCTGGAAGATGTGAAATGCTGTGAGGGGGTAGTATATATATTATATAATAACACATTAAACTTATACACCAATACATATGCGCATACATAAACATTTAGTTATAAAATCGCATTTTCATATTCGCTTCGACTGTACACATCAAAGCGCCGATAGTGAGGTGTCTTCCAACCGCTTGGGGATAAAACTCCCATTTAACGAACATCCCTCTATCGGCGTCACTGAAAACCTCCCGTAACGTTCCGCGCAACCTTCCAACGAAAACTTCATGGAATCATTCTAGAATCTTTCATGCAATATTCAACTGGAAGATTACTTAAATCTTTCTATGAAATATTTCGTGGGATATTTCTGGAAGTTTTATGTAATATTCCGCTGTACGATTTTGAAGTTTATCGGAATCTTTCAGCGAAATATTTATGGAATCTTCCTGAAATCTTTCATGAAATATTCCACTGGAAGATTACTTAAAACTTTCTGTGAAATATTTCATGGAATATTTATGGAAGATTTATGTAATATTCCGCTCTACGATTTAAAAGTTTTCCGGAATCTTATAGTGAAATGTTTATGGAATCTTTCTAAAATCTTTCATGGAATATCCCAATGGAAGTTTACTTAAATTTTTCTGTGAAAAATATTTCGTGGAATATTTATGGAAGATTTATGTAATATTCCGCTCTACGATTTAAAAGTTTTTCGGAATCTTTTAGTGAAATGTTTATGGAATCTTTCTGAAATCTTTCATGGAATATCCCACTAGAAGACTGCTTAAATTTTTCTGTGAAAAATATTTCGTGGAATATTTATGGAAGATTTATGTAATATTCCGCTGTACGATTTTAAAGTTTATCGGAATATTTCAGCGAAATGTTTATGGAATCTTCCTGAAATCGTTCATGAAATATTTCACCGGAAGATTACTGAAATCTTTGCGTAAAATATTTCTTGGAATATTTATGGAGGATTTGTGTAATAATCCTCTGTACGATTTAAAAGTTTTTCGGAATCTTCCAGCGAAATGTTTATGGAATGTTCTTGGAATCTTCCATGAAATATTTCACTGGAATATTTCATAAACATTATACCGAATATTTCATGAAATATTTCAGAAATCTTCCGTGAATATTTTATGAAATATTTCGAAAAAGTTTTTGAAAATTCCTTTGAAATATTCCTGAAATATTCCTGGAAGCTTTCAATGGAAGATTCCAGTGGAATATTTTGAAATATTCCGTGGAGACTTCCAATAATCTGCATGCAAGGTTCCATTGAAATATTCCAGTGGAATAATTCGAAATATTTCAGTGAAATCTTCCATGCTGTGTGGGATACCAATATAATTATTTACATTACTATTATCTTTACAAATTCCTTAAATCTATTTACATAGTTAGGATAGGAAATTGTACAAATTCTAATTATTATCGTTCGCATTACATTTTTTTTCTTCACCTACGCTTCCCGCTCAGTATGGAAGATTTCACTGAAATATTTCGAATTATTCCACTAGAATATTCCAGTAAAACCTTCTATACAGATTATTGGAAGTATCCACGGAATATTCCAAAATATTCCATTGAAATCTTCCAGGAATATTTCAGGAATATTTCAAAGAAATGTTCAGAAACTTTTTCGAAATATTCCATGAAATATTCACGGAAGATTTCTGAAAAATTTCATGATATATTCTATGTTATGTTTATGAAATATTCTGGTGAAAAATTTCATGGAAGATTCAAGGAAGATTCCATGAAAATTTTGATGGAAGATTCCGAAAAACTTTTCAATCGTACACCGGAATATTACATGAATCTTCCAGAAATATTCCACGAAATATTTCACGCAAAGCTTTGAGTAATCTTCCGATGGAATATTTCATAAAAGATTTCAGAAAGATTGCATGAACATTTCACTGAAAGATTCCGAAAAACTTTTAAATCCTACAGCGGAATATTATATAAATCTTCCTGAAATATTCCACAAAATATTCCACAGAAAGATTTCAGTAATCTTCTAGTGGAATATTTCATGAAAGATTCCAGAAATATTCCATAAACATTCCACTGGAAGATTCCAAAAACTTTAAAATCGTACAGCGGAATATTACATAAATATTCCATAAGTATTCCACGAAATATTTCACAGAAAGATTTAAGTAATCTTCCAGTGAAATATTTCATGAAAGATTTCAGAAAGATTCCATAAACATTTCACTGGAAGATTCTAAAAAACTTTTAAATCCTACAGCGGATTATTACATGAATCTTCTATAAATATTCCTCGAAATATTTCACGCAAAGATTACAGTAATCTTCCAGTGAAATATTTTATAAAAGATTTCAGGAAGATTCCATAAACATTTAGCTGAAAGATCTCGATAAACTTTAAAATCATGCAGCGAAATATCACATAAATCTTCCAGAAACATTTCGCATAATATTCTACAGAAAGATTTAAGTAATCTTCCAGTGAAATACTTCATAGAAGATTTCAGGAAGATTCTATAAACATTACAATGAAAGATTCCAAAAAAAATTTGGAATATTACAGCGGATTATTACATAAATCTTGCATAAATATTCCACAAAATATTTCACAGACAGATTTGAGTAATTTTCCAGTAGAACATTCCATGAGAGATTTCAGAAAGATTCCACAAAGATTTCATTGAAAGATTTCGAAAAACTTTAAAATCGTACAGCGGAATATTACATGAATCTTCCAGAACTGTTTTGCGAAATATTCCAAAGAAAGATTTAAGTAATCTTCCAGTGGAATATTTCATGAAAGATTTCAGAAAGATTCCATAAACATTTCACTAAAAGATTCCGAAAAACTTTTAAATCGTACAGCGGAATATTACACAAATCTTCCATAAATATTCCACGAAATATTTTACGCAAAGATTTCAGTAATCTTTGGGTGAAATATTTCATGAAAGATTTCAGGAAGATTCCATAAACATTTCGCTGAAAGATTCCAATAAACTTTAAAATTGTATAGCGGAATATTACATAAATCTTCCGGAAATATTTCAGAGAAAGATTCAAGTATTCTTCCAGTGGATTATTATATAAAAGATTTCAGGGAGAAGAAGCTAGAAGATTCCGAAAAACTTTAAAAACGAAAGAGTGCATAAATCTTTTAGAAAGATTCCTCGAAATATTTCTCAGGAAGATTTCAGTAATCTTCTAGTGACATACATCATGAAAGATTTCAAGAAGATTCCATAAACATTTCATTGGAGGGTTTCGAAAAACTCTAAAATCATACAGCGGTATATTACATAAATCTTCCAGAAATATTTCACGAAATATTCCATAGAAAGATTTAAGTAATCTTCTAGTAAAATATTTCATGAAAAATTTCAAGATGATTCCATAAACATTTTGCTAAAAGATTCCAGAAAGCTTTGAAATCGTACAGCGAAATAATACATAAATCTTCCATAAATATTCCAGGAAACATTTCACAGATAGATTTAAGTAATCTTCCAGTGAAATATTTCATGAAAGATTTCAGAAAGATTCCATAAACATTTTACTCGAAGATTCCGAAAAACTTTTAAATCGTACAGCGGAATATTACACAAATCTTCCATCAATATTTCATGAAATATTTCACGCAAAGATTTCAGTAATCTTTCGGTGAAATATTTCATGAAAGATTTCAGGAAGATTCCATAAACATTTCGCTGAAATATTCCGATAAACTTTAAAATCGTACAGCGGAATATTACACAAATCTTCCATAAATATTCCACGAAATATTTTACGCAAAGATTTCAGTAATCTTTGGGTGAAATATTTCATGAAAGATTTCAGGAAGATTCCATAAACATTTTGCTGAAAGATTCTGATAAACTTTAAAATTGTATAGCGAAATATTACATAAACCTTCCAGAAATATTTCAGAGAAAGATTCAAGTATTCTTCCAGTGGAATATAATATGGAAGATTTCAGGGAGAAGGAGCTAGAAGATTCCGAAAAACTCCAAAAACGAATGAGTGCATAAATCTTTTAGAAAGAATCCTCGAAATATTTCTCAGGAAGATTTTAGTAATCTTCCAGTGATATACATCATGAAAGATTTCAAGAAGATTCCATAAACATTTCATCGGAGGATTTCGAAAAACTCTAAAATCATACAGCGGAATATTACATAAATCTTCCAAAAATATTCCACGAAATATTTCGCAGAAAGATTTTAGTAATCTTCGTAGTAATTTTAGGAAGATTTCATAAACATTTCGCTGGAAGAATCTAAAAAGTTTTAAAATCGTACAGCAGAATATTACATACATCCTCCAGAAATATTCCACGAAATATTTCACAGAAAGATTTCAGCAAGATTCCATAAATATTTCGCTGGAAGATTCCAAAAAGTTTTAAAATCGTACAGCAGAATACTACATTCATCTTCCATAAATATTTTACGAAATATTTTCGAGGAAGAATTCAGTTATCTTTCGGTGACATATTTCATGAAAGATTTCAGGAAGATTTCATGTGTATTTTATTGCAAGATTTCGAAAAACTTTAAAATTTTCCAGAAATATTCCGCGAAATATTCCACAAAAAGGTTTAAGTAATCTTTCAGTGGAATATTGCATGAAAGATTCTAGATTGATTCCATTAAGTTTTTGTCGGAAGGATACGCGGAACGTTACGGGAGGTTTTCAGTAACGCTGATAGGAGAATGTTCGTTAAATAGGATTTTTATCCTTAAGCGATTGGAAGATACTTTACTTACTATATAAGTGAAAGTGTATCGGCGCTTTGTTATGTACAGTGGAAGCGAATATGTTAATGCGATTTTATAACTAAGTGTTCATGTATGCGTATATGTATTGATGTATAAGTTTAATGTGTTATTTTACAATATATATACTATCCCTCATAGCATTTGACAACCTTTTATGAAATATTCCAAAAATATTTCGTGGTAGATCGGAAACTTTGAATCTTCCATTGAATATTTCATAGAAGATTCCTGAAATATTCCAAATCTTCCGTGCCAATATTCTGCGAATCTGTCATAAATATTCCAAGGAATATTTGAAGATGGATTTCTAAAATCTCCCAGAAATATTTGATGGAATATTTCATGAAAGATTCTTTAAATCTTTCGTGCATATTACATGAAAGGTTCATGAAATGTTTCAAATCTTGCGTTCCAATATTCCGGAAATCTTTCATGAATGTTTCAACGGAATATTTCATAAAATAACCCTGCAATATGATTTTAGATATTGAAAAGTAAGCAGAGATAGAGCGGTACATTACGTACACTTCAAAAAACGTGAGTTATGGATTCCTAAGGTCTTATTTCAACACAAATGTAAACAAAGTTTCTAATTGAAATCTAAATCATTTAGTCAAGAGATGTCTTTAATAAGTAGAGAAAGCAAGCTTCAATTTTCTATCTTCAGGAATAATAATTGCGTGAGTGAGAATGAGAGTGGCATCAGTCACATTTTCAAAAAAATTTAATTAGCAATAGATTTTGTTTTTTCAGCAATTAAACAACTTGTTTTTGGAAATAACGTGGCCTTTTTTTTGTATTTTCCCTTTAATATTATGAGCACTGCAGGCATGGCACTCAACAGAAATGTAAAAGAATTAATTATGAAAATGGCATAAGTCACATTTCAATGGAATTTTAATGTTAAATCACATTTATTGTTTAAAGCTGTTCTAAATAAATTTAAAGTCCATGTATACATTATTTCATAGCCTTTAATGGAGGACATATAAAATAAATTGATATAAAACAGTACGTTTAAAGTATTTTTAAATGACATAAGTATTTAAATAAATTATGCCTTTGAATAATAGCTGTGAGTACATTCCAAGTAGTGATTCAGGATCACAAAGTAATAAGGCGAATAATGGTTTAAAAAAACTACAAGTCGTAAAAAGAAACTAGAAAAAGACAAAAGAATTCCGAAAATTATAGTCAACAAAAAAGATATGTTACACTTACTCCAATTCATTCCACTGGTACATCATAATTTTTTCCAAATCTTACTAACAGTAGAAATAATCATAGTACCTCAATTTCTAATGAATCAGATATGGAATAAAATTTTTGTGTTATTACTGCGTCATATTAAAATTGTGTTATTTTAATAAAGTTAATCGATTGATGTTAATTATTAAGAACATTTGTGAAATAATATTTGTTTAAGGGGATGTAAATTACCACCATTACAGTTTTCCAAATGTTTATTCTAAATCAAAGTATTTTAAAAATATCTCTATATTATATAACCTTCTATTTTAATTAATAAAAAGCATGATGTAGAGATATTTCAGAAAATTTTTGAATAAAGATTAAAAATTTGAGAAACTGCAATGTCGGTAACATTTATCTAACATATATCGTATTACATTACCTTAAATAAAAAATATGATTATAAATTCACAATTGAATTATTTTGTTTTTATTATTAAAAATGATAATGCCATAAGTCCATGAACACTTACAACTTTGAATTTTCTAATTAGGATAAAAATGGCTTAACGGCAGGCCGGAGTAGAACCTGATACCGACCGAGTAACAATTGAGTTGTTTGTTATTTACTCAAGTATTAATCGGTGTATCTTCAAATTAAAGGTTGAGCGCAATAGATATTATTATTATGAACATCTATGCACAAGAAAAAAAAAATATCTACCGGTTTGTTTTTGAGAAAAGTAAGGAACGCCGAAGTAAAAGATTATGTTTATAATATTTTCGCGTTCCTTACTTTTCTCAAAAACAAAGCGATAGATTTTTTTTTCTTGTGCATAAATATTTGTAATAATAATATCTATTGCGCTTAACCTTCAATTTGCAGATACACCGATTAATACTTGAGTAAATAACAAAAATGCCAATTAGACAAGGACAGCGAATCCGGCCTGTTCTTAAGTCACAAATAGTGAAATGTTTTTTAATATAATAAAAAAAATCGAAACAAAACTTTCATGTTTGGGTGAATTATAAGTAAAAACGTTATATTCTATCAATCTAATGCACTATAATTTAAAAAAAGTTTTTCTAAAAAAAGAGTTAAACAACACTAGAGTTCCAAAAATCATATAACAAGGAAAGGTTCTTAACTTTCCTTTGTATTACCCTGTTGAAAATAATTAGGTAACTTTATCATGTAACAAAATTACATACGTTGTCATGTGACAAAGCGTCCCAATATATCACATGATTATGTTATTTGATTTTGTTATGTGACAAAGTTATGAAATAAAAACACATAAGATCTTATGTGATTTTATTTAAGAATGAAGTAACTAGCTAAATATATAGTATTTTCATAGAAAGCAAAAATAATAGAAACGAATAATAGTTACAAATACTGGTTAAAAATATTGATATATTTAAATGTATTGTAGCTATATTCATGTATACTTTACTTATATGATTGTACATTTACAAAAGAATTCAATTACAAAAGTTCAAATTAAAAATTTAAGAATTATAAAAATTTATATAAGTATATAAAAGTTCTGAAATAAAATATATTTCTTGATTTTGTTTTTTTTTCTTTAATATCTACAATATAAAATATTTAAGGTTCTAATATGAAACTAAAAAAAAATAATCATCAGGTATATGTTTGTAAAGAAGGTAAAATAATTTAATTCGTAGACCTCATTGTAAAGTATATAATAACGTATCATTGTATGTCTTATAATATATATAATCTTTACATTGAGGTGGATCATCCATCTAAGACCGTATCATGTTTTGGGTGCCTTGGTGGTATTTGTATTATTGCAAATTTTTATAAATTAATACACTCTATATGTCTCAATTATAACTATCAATATTTTGAAAACTAAAATCATTGCATAAGGCGTGGAAAATTTTTTTTTTCTTGAAAAGCTCCTTGTGATTATTTACTTATATACGGCACTATACAGCGGACTACGTAATATATATACATGCTATCTAAGCATCTTAGGATTATCACGCATGCGCAGTATATACAAGCTGATTTACTCGATTCTACGTTATTTTAATATTTTTTTCATTTACGCGTGTGTATAATATCTTTTTTTCAGACATTGATTACTTGAGATTTTGATGGTTTACCTTATGTTTTTATTATACCAATGAAAAGATGGGTATTTCAAGATTATTATAGTAAAGTTTCGTAAAAAACTTTTAGGCTTACAAAATATCATTGGGAATGGATAATCCACCTTAATTATTAACTATAATATAAACAAAATGCATTAATTTTTAACTAAATAAAAAATATAGAAATGTTAAAAATAGTTGAACATCCATCAACAATGTTATTATTTAAAAATAGCGTTACACTAATTTCAATGAAGATAATGAGGAAATACCGCTGTCAAGTTTAGTTGATCATACAGGTAAAATATAAATAAATCGAGCTGGAATACGTATTAATATGCCTATTTACTATATTTTTATACCGCATTTTCACTTATTATTTGTAATTCTATTTTGAGTATTTTATAAAAGGTCCATAAAAATTTCACTAGTTACCTGATTCTGATTTGTGATTTTATTACATAACTTTGTCACTTAATAGATTCATGTTACAAAATTACGTAGCAAAATCACATAAAATCTTTATAAAATTAAGTTGCATATACATCTACGAAACAAGTATATATAAATATATAATTATAATCGTTTCTACTTTAAAATATATCAAATATAAAAAAAAAAAATTGATAAACAGTCTACATAACATGGAAGCTATATTATTATCTGCATTCCTTACGTAAATGCACTTAATGATATAAGTAACGTATACATAAATATAGCTGGATATATTTTTAGGTATTATTCGTAACTCTATTTTTAATATTTTATAGGTCCATACAAATATAATTAGTTACCTGATTTTTTTATGTGATTTTATTACATAACTTTGTCACATAATAGAATCATATAACAAAATCACATAACAAAATCACATTAAATTCTTATAAAATGAAGTTGCATGTACATCTGGGAAACAAGTGAATAAGTATAGAATTATAACTGTTTCTACTATGAAACATAAATAATATTTTAAAAAACTAGATAAAAAGCCCACATGACATGGAAGCTATTATTATCTGCATTTCTTTCGTAAATGTACAATCATATAAGTAAAGTATACATGAATATAGCTACAATACATTTGAATATATCAATATTTTTAACCAGTATTTGTAACTATTATTTGTTTCTATTATTTTTGCTTTCTATGAAAATACTATATATTTAGCTAGTTACTTCATTCTCGAATAAAATCACATAAGATCTTATGTGTTTTTATTTCATAACTTTGTCACATAACAAAATCATATAACATAATCATGTGATATATTGGGACGCTTTGTCACATGACAAGGTATGTGATTTTGTTACATGATAAAGTTACCTAATTATTTTCAACAGGGTAGTCCTGAAAAACAGTGATTTTTGGCATTTTTTTTTTTGCTCAATTTTAACAAACATTACATAGGTTGTAATTATTATTTTTCAATTCTGAAGAAAGCAAAAGTTTACTTTTTCTATTTTGATTTCTGTATTTGAAAATTAATGAAAGGTCTTATACCCTGTCGGTTAATGATATCCTAGTTAAAATTATTCAACTGTGATTGGATCAATCGATTTAGAATACTAATCAAGATCAATTGCAACATCGATTAAGCACTTCAATGAAAATGCGGTGAAAATAGCAACTTATATTTTATTAAAACTATTACATACCTGAAATCCGAGACTGCTAACATTTTTGGAAACTCCTTCATAATTTATAATAGGATTTGGATTGGTAGAGTTAAGGTCATACATTCGAATATGCTGATAACCTGCAGCAGCAACCACATGTTTATTAGGAGTGATAGATAAAGCATTAACTTGCTGTATAAGATATATTAAGTCAATATGAATCAATGTATCTTAATAAAATAGTTTTATAAAAAAGCAATTATAATGCATAGGTGAAAATATTTTTTGACAAATTTACTATGAAATATTACTTTTATATTATCTTACTTAAATATTACAAATTTATAAAAAAAAAGTACATATATTATGAGAAGGCAGATCAAGTCATTTCTCTATTAGTAAATTAATAGAAAATCTAATTTTTTTACGAGTAGTGTTGTTTTTGTTACCAAAATGTAATTTGCATATTATACCTATTTTGTGGTTAAAATACTTTATTGCTTCTCTAGTAGAAGAAATATAAAAGTTTGTAGCGGATCGAAGTTTACTTGAATAAAATTTAAATGACGCGCGTCAAATTTGAAAAAAAAGAATATAATTAAATTTATAAAAAGAGAAAGGTGGTAAAGCTTAAAACAGAATAATTTGTAATATGTTACAGCGGTTGAAAAGTGCACACAAAATACTTCAAATAAAAGGAATATTAGACAACGCTCCGGAGCAAGAACGTTTACAGAGAAAAACGGGACGTCTCGACTTGGTTAAGAGAAGGTCACGCATCTCTGTCCTTTTCTAATGAAAGAATAAATTTTTTGCAAAAACTAATAACTGCAGCAAAAAATGAAGAGAAAGCCGCATCTCGTATCGAAAAAAGCAAAGTTTTCTTTGATAAGAAAGAATTAATTTTATTGCTTTATTTTCAAGAAAACCTTGAAAAACCAAATTGTTTATCCTAACCTCTCTGTTTTAAGTTTTTAAGTCTTGAAAACAAAGAAATGAAATTAATTCTTTTTGCTTTCTCATAGAGTTGATCAATTTCTTCATGAGTTGATAAATTGGATTGAAGATTTTAAAAATTATAAAATTCCTCTTATAATTGTTTAGTACCATTCTTTGTTATTTAATTGTAAAGTTTGATTACCCTGTCTAGAGCTTTTCAAATAATATTTCCTAATAAGGATTTTTTTCCCATGCCCCGGCCAAAAACAAGTCGTTATTCTTAGAAATCATACAGTAAAAACAAGGCATTCTCCCCCGGCGAATATGCTCACTCAAGGTGCGCAGTATGCTTGGCGCCGGCGCAGATCCCTATACTGCAGTGAAGCTATTCAAGCCGTGAGTGAGACAATGAATAAGAGACAAATGGTATAGTATTACTATAAGGAAAAAGTTGGTTTCTCACTGTCTCACACACGGCATGAATAGCACCACTGTGTTTTCAAGTCTCTTTTGTGCGCGTTAAGAGTAGAAGGGATATACGTTTATCCTTTTCTTTTCACCGGTTATAAGTATGAACTCTCTCTCTCATATGCATACTATAGTTTATTCTTTTCTGTTCATCGGCCACATGCATCGACTCTCTCTCTCTCTCTCCCTCCCCTTCTCTCTCTCTCTCTCTCTCTCTCTCTCTCTCTTTCTCTCTGTCTGTCTGTCTGTCTGTCTGATATGTGTTATAAACTAGTGTACCAACAATTTTCATTTGTTGTAAAGTTATAAAATGTAAAATAAACAGTTGATTGTGCAGTTTCATTCGTTTTATTTTTATGAATTATAATCTGTTGTGTATTATAATAAGAGTGATATACAAATGGTTTATTTTAATAAATTATCATCAGTGGCAGTGGGGCAGACGGAGAGTATCAGAAGATTCTTTGCGATACATTTTTATTTATTGATCTTTCATCTATAAATGAATTATCACGAACTTTAAGTTGTACGTGTTTTTAGCCTGGCATGGGAAAAAATCGTATACGCCACTTGGGATAAAAATTCAACACTTCAGGCCGGCATTTTAACTCTCTCGCCTTCGGCTCGAGAGCTAAATCCATACCGGTCTAGAATGCCGCATTTCTACCCCACATAGCATAATATACTATTTTTACAGAAGACATCAATAATCTATTAATAGAAAATGATTAATTTCAATCATTTTGAAATTTCAAATATTTTAAAATAAATTTTAGTGATTACAATAAAATAAATAAGGCAAAATAAAATCCTTTAAGAGGAGGCCGTATCATTCTGTCCTTGTCTAATCTAAATTTTCGTTCTTATAAATAAATAAAATATTTTCATAGAAAAGTAAGACAACCGCCCAATAGAGCAAAAGACAAGCAAACGATTCTTTTCTATGAAAAAATATGAAATTTTGATTATTTTTCGAGTGAAGTCTGAAACGGAAAAACAATCGAACTTGATTGAGTTGATTAAACTGTTTTTCCGTTTCAGACTTCACTCGAAAAATAATCAGAATTTCATATTTTTTCATAGAAAAGAATCGTTTGCTTGTCTTTTGCTCTATTGAGCGGTTGTCTTACTTTTCTATGAAAATATTTTATTTATTTATAAGAACGAAAATTTAGATTAGACAAGGACAGAATGATACGGCCGCCTCTTAAAATTTATTCTCAAACTTAAGCAAATTACTTGTTTTGTTTTACGAAAAATTTTTTCATAAACCAATAATGAATGCTAAAACAAGATAAATATGAATTAATAAAATTGAACATTATATACATTATGTTTTAACAATCAATTCTATATAAATATTAATACAAAATAAACAAATTAAATTTATAATTATTTCGTGAACTACTTCATAATTAATTTTTATGACTTTATAGGCTAGAAAACCATTTTAAATCAAACTTAGAAAAGTACGTAATATTCAAAGGAAAAAACGCAATAGATGAAATTCAGTTCTTATAAAAATATTATAAAGTTAGAAGTTCGAATTTTGATACATTCATGTACAGATACTGAAATATCTCATTAATGTATCAATAATAATTTTTAATATTAAAAGTAATAATTGAATTATAAACTTTCTACCAATTAGGCACTAAATAAAATCTTCAATATATTCTTCAAATAATCTTAAACATTCATAGAATGTTTTATGCTAAAAATGTTAATTCCAGAGTACATCTTTGATTATAAGAATCGTCTTGATTTCATTCAACAAGCAAATCAATTTTATCACTTATCTCCAAGTGCCTATTTCTTAAATAAAAGTCTTGTTTATTGAAATTAACAAAACAATCATCGCTGTACTATCAAATGATATTAAACAAGCGTACTACTTAAAACATTATGATTGCAATCCAAAAAGTATTCAAATTTAATTTTGTTGAATGACAAATTATTAATGAATTATGAATAACCATTAGTACTTCATGTCTATTTCCTCCACATAATAATTCAAAAGTTAGACGCATGTAGCTGCAAACAGCTATAGTACCAGCGATAACCATACTTATATATTTACATAACCTCATATACTCGTATTTGTCCATACAAAGAATATGGCTCGAATTTATAGTCGAACTCAACACTCAGATCTCAAATTTTTATTGTTCCGTGTTCCCTATAAAGAATGAGAAATTGAGATATGAGTGCTAAGTGTTGAGTGTCGACAATAAATTCGAGCCTACTTATAAGGCTAGCTGAAGTCGACCATATTAAACCCTTTAAACGCTAAAATTTAACCCCAACAAAAAACTGATAGTACAAAATTTTATTCACGATGTAAATAAAGAAGGACGCCCTATTGAAAATAATGACGTCTTTTTTATCAAGATTTTAAAAATAATACCTACTAAAATGTTTAAAAAAGAACGTACGTTAAGCTAAAGTGTATATACTTGAAGTACGTAATTGAAGTATGTATACTGATTTTCAACTGAATAAATCTGCAAAATTATAACCTTATATACCTGCATCTCTGAAATTTCGATAAGGGATTGCAAAGTTAAAAAAAACGGCACCTCACAGTTAAAAATGTAACAACTGAAAAAATTATTCGAATCGACTATTAATTCTGTCTTTGACTGTTAGGTGGCGTTTTTCTTAATACACGAACTCCTACGAAAATTTTAGTGACGCGGGTATATAAGGTTATAACATTTCCAGTTTGTTCGCTCAAGTTTTTCGGTCCGCAGAGAGCTGATGCTTATTTTGTTTTTATATCTTTCTTTAGAAAGGTACCCTATTAAAATAGTAACGGCTTTTCAAAATGTCTTTTGTTGTATTGGGATTTGTAAATACACATCCAATGATATCTTTCAAAGACGTCTTTATATACACTTTAGCATAAGTACGTTCTTTTTTAAAACATTTTAGTAGGTATAATTTTTAAAATCTTGATAAAAAAGACGTCTTTTTTTGTTCCGAATCCAGACACGTCCAAAGACGTCTTTTGAAGACGTCTTTAAAAGACGTCATTATTTTCAATAGGGCAGCGTCAAAAACTCAGGTTCTCTATATACATAAATATATCGATGATCCACATTTAAAAAATAAAAATAAAATAAATACCAACTCAATTAGCTCTTTGAGAAAGCATTGCGCCAAAGCACTTGGTAGCGTTTTTATCAATGAAAATATTGCTTTTTTTGAGAGGAGATTCGGCTTTCTCTTTATTTCTTGATAAAATTATTAGGTTTGTAAGAAAATCAATTCTTTGATAAAAAAAGACAGATATACTCGACCTACTTTTAAAAAGTTCGTAAGAACCCATGCATGAAGCAGAAAAGATTTTTCTTATCAGTGACTGCTCAAGCATCAATTTCAACATCACGCAAAAAATCCAAAACCCCAGGTCATCATGTATGCCTGTGGAGATCGCCATGTTGTAATACAGTATTCAGGTATTGAATGTACGTTGACGATACGTGAAAACAGTCATTATTTCACAAGGTTTATTTTCTTTTATCGGTCTATCGTTTTCTTCTTATTTTTGCAAATATAATATTATCAAAATAATTAGTACGAAAATGAATGTCAACTAAAAATCTAGGCCGATAAAGCTTTCATTAAAAGAAAGAAAAAAAAGATAAAATCGTTACACGTTTAAGATTATTCTAAAGTTGTAATCTGAAGGAATCTGCCATCCAATTGTAAAGGGTACCCCCATTAAGAGCAGGCCGGATTCGCTGTCCTTGTCTAATTGGCATTTTTGTTATTTACTCAAGTATTAATCGGTGTATCTGCAAATTGAAGGTTATGCGCAATAGATATTATTACAAATATTTATGCACAAGAAAAAAAAAATCTATCGCTTTGTTTTTGAGAAAAGTAAGGAACGCGAAAATATTATAAACATAATCTTTTACTTCGGCGTTCCTTACTTTTCTCAAAAACAAATCGGTAGATTTTTTTTTTCTTGTGCATAGATATTCATAATAATAATATCTATTGCAATCAACCATTATTTTGAAGATACACCGTTTAATACTTGAGTAAATAACAAACAATTCAATTGTTACTCGGTCGGTATCAGGTTCTACTCCGGCCTGCCGTTAAGATAGGTAAAATCCTCCCCCCCCATCGCGAAATTTAAATTCTCGTCCAAAATGAGTTAATACATACTGAAAAATGAAATATAGCTATGACTTGCTACCCCCTCTCCCTCCACTACTCCTAACCTCAAAAAAACATGTTTTTTCAAAAATAATTTTTTTCGGCACCATATTAACGAATAGGAGATTCGAAAAAATTTGAACATATTCTATATAAAAATACGCATTTAAGATAATTTTTTCAGCTATTTTTGGCCTCAAAAACTAACCTAAAAAACACAAAATATTCTTAAAATTGGTCTCAAAACTTGTAAAAAGAGGGTGCCGCCTCAAAAATTGGCGAGAAGTTGAGAATTTGTGTCCTTAATCTGTACTTTTTTTTCAGACTCATTGCAGTGGTGCGCCATATTTAAAAGTCCAAAAAACCTATTTTTTAGACATTTTTTAATCCATTTTTGGCTATTTTCGCCTTACCGGAAATAATTAGAACAAAACTGATGATACCATCGGATTCTACGCCAAAAAATACATAAAAAATATGTGTAATACTGCGTTTTAATATTTTTAGATCACTAGCTAGAAAACGAAAATGGAAAAGAGGCTGCTATGAGTATGTTAGGGCGACTCACTTTTTCTTTGGGATTTGTGAAAAGTTACTTAAGAGCATTAGCAACAATTATTATATGTATTTTTACATATTTTTTGACGAAGAAAATGGTGGCGTAGCTATTTTTTCTATAACTGTTTTTGGTAAGACACCAGAGCCAAGTAAACAGCTTAAAATAGGTATTTTTTAGTAGGTATAACACCTGAAGCGTCCAGCAAAAGGAGAATAAATAATTTCTGTTATTTAATCATTATAAAATAATATTTAAATAAAATAAAAACGTCAGAATATATATATATATATATATATATATATATATATATATATATATATATATATATATATATATATATATATATATATATATATATATATTCTGACGTTTTTATATATATGTACTTCAATTAACTTCTTCATGTAGCTTTAGTATAATAAATATTTAGTAACAACTGATACTCAAGTAACGATACTTAAGTTTTAAATCATACTTGATACTCAAGACACGACTATGAATTCAGGCCTTACGGAAGACTTGGTTCATGAACTCGCTATATGAATAGATGATTAAGAATAAAAAAATAGCAATAGTGCTATATCTTATGTATTAAAAACAAAAATAAAAACATTTTTCTTCAAATATATATGGGACGTTTCACGTCAACTCACCTATTAAAAAATTAGAATTCGTCAAAAATCTGTGAAAATGTTCTATTTGATACCCAAAATATACAAAAAAAATTTTAGAGGTTGAGGTCAAAGGGGTCAGGATTTAAACGTGATGGAATTTTTCGAATTTTCCAAATTTTTTGCTAAATAAATATTTTAATGAATTTTTTCCTCAAAAACTATCAATTTTTCGTTAAAACTTAATAGAATACTTTTTCTTGGAAATCAGATGTAGAATTCTCCTGAATTTTTGCAAATTATAATATACTGATTTTTATGCTTACTTGATCGATTTAAATATACTATTTAGTATATCTAAAAATCGAGCAGGTTAAATTGACTTTTTAAAATCTTATGTCTTTTGTTTTTTTAGGGGGAAAAAATATACGAAGCCTCCAGTTGGGCAGCCTTCTCAAAGTTACTTAATTGTGCAAAGATGTCTGAAAAAATCGTTATTTTGGATCAATGATAAGATTTGTGATTTTTTTCTGAAAAAGTATTGATTTTTGGGACAAATGTATAAAAATGTTTTTTATTGGAAATTGTATGTAAAATGTATGTAAATTTTTGTAAACCATTATTTGCTAAACATCACAAATTATAAATAAAATTTTGAAATTTTAAAATTTATTTTTTGTTAAATTTTTAGTATATATGGTTCACAATGTCTTAAATTACAATTTGTAAAAATATGTTTATATTCTACATATGATTTCCAATAAAAAAAATTTTTATACATTTGTCCCAAAAATCAATACTTTTTCAGAAAAAAAATCACGAATCTCATCATTGATCCAAAATAACGATTTTTTCAGACATTTTTGCACAATTAAGTAACTTTGAGAAGGCTGCCCAACTGGAGGCTTCGTATATTTTTTCCCCCTAAAAAAACAAAAGACATAAGATTTTAAAAAGTCAATTTAACCTGCTCGATTTTTAGATATACTAAATAGTATATTTAAATCGATCAAGTAAGCATAAAAATCAGTATATTATAATTTGCAAAAATTCAGGAGAATTCTACATCTGATTTCCAAGAAAAAGTATTCTATTAAGTTTTAACGAAAAATTGATAGTTTTTGAGGAAAAAATTCATTAAAATATTTATTTCAGCAAAAAATTTGGAAAATTCGAAAAATTCCATCACGTTTAAATCCTGACCCCTTTGACCTCAACCTCTAAAATTTTTTTTGTATATTTTGGGTATCAAATAGAATATTTTCATAGATTTTTGACGAATTCTATTTTTTTGTTAGGTGAGTTGACGTGAAACGTCCCATATATATATATATATATAAAATTTTTTTTGTATATTTTGGGTATCAAATAGAACATTTTCACAGATTTTTGACGAATTCTATTTTTTTGTTAGGTGAGTTGACGTGAAACGTCCCATATATATATATATATATATATATATATATATATACATTCATAAATTAATTTTTCTTTTACCCCAAAACATATTCTCACAGTCCTTATGAGTGTATTCAGATATAAAAATTATTAAAAGCATCTATATTAAACTATTTTCAGTTCAAAACATAAGCCTGAAATTTATTTATATTATATTTTACTTCAAACCGCATAGTATAAGATTTAAATCAAAGCCATTGAATCTTATACATTATAATCACAATGAAGAATAATTAAAATCTTATTTTATAGTTAAACATATCTATAGAAACAATTAAAACATCATTTTAGATGTATTAATATCTATTTCAGAATTTTTAGCTTTTATATAGCAATATAATGAATTCATTTTTAGCTATAACTTTTTTGAATGAAATTTTAAAGTTTATAAGTTGTGTCATAAACAAGTATTTTATCTTCTTCTATAAGTTGAAACAAACTTTTAGTAAAAATTTTAAATCTCTATGTTCTCTAGTTTCAGAGATATAAGATATTTACTATTTCAATTTTGAAGGATTACAGCTATATTTTGAAAAAAATTAGTTTTAGTGTTTGAAACATATTACTTAATCTTATAAATCATTGATTATAATGTATAAAATACAATAAGTTAAATCTTATTGTTTATAACTATTCTAAAAAGATTTGAGTATAAATTTTGTATAGCACTATAAATGGATTCATTTTTAGCTATAACTTTTTGAATGAAATTTTATAGTTTATAAGTTATGTTATAAGTAGATATTTTATCTTCATCTATTAGTTGAAACAAACTTTTAGTAAAAATTTTGAAGCTCTACGTTCTCTAGTTTCAGAGATATAAGATATTTACTATTTCAATTTTGAAGGATTACAGCTATATTTTTGAAAAAATCAGTTTTAATGAATTTCTACCATTTTAATGCTTGAAACACATTACAAATACTTAATCTTATCGTTAATAACTATTTTATAATTAAACATCGCTATAGAAACAATTAAAACATCATTTCAAGTGTATTAATGTTTATTTCAGAATTTTTAGCTTATTCGGCCTTTTCCACTACTATTCATTTCTCATATCACAGAAACTAAAAGAGATAGAGATCTGAAAATTTATATATAACTTTTTTATGTTTAAAAAATAATATAGAAAGTTATTCCAAGACTCTAAGCTCATTATTTCATCATTATTACTTAATTCGAAGAGATGTACTAGACTAGCGAAAGATTCAATTTCTTATAAAAGTCATTTATTAGACCAATTTAAATTTATATTTGCATGAAAGTTGTAACACTTTAAATATATTTATTGAAAATCATTATTTAGTCTTAATAAAATTCTAAATTATTAAAAATTAACCTTGAAAAAGAAATTGTCTTTGTTTTTCAAGTCTCAAACTGTTTAAGCTTTAGAAATTTTTTTATTTTAACTAATATAAATAGGTTATGAAAGGAAAGTTCATATTTTTATTAATCTAAAGTTGAATTTATTGAAATAAAAATATAAATTACAATAATAGTTCATAAGTGGTGAGAGTTCCAACCAATGTTCTCACTGGCATAATCAATCATCCACATAACCTCAACAATCATTCCTAACCTTGAAAAATCTATCATGTATTTTATCTTTGTGATGAACCTTGCTGACTGAAGCGAACCAAAGAAATGAATTTCAGAATCAAGCTCACCTTCTTTCATACTCATGAAAAAGGTTAGGTCGAAAGTGGGGATAGAACTTCAACGCGTTTCTTCCCTCTTCGCGCGCATACATTCCCCCACCCAATCCTCGCGTACATAAGAAGGCGCTTTCGAGAGAGCAATGAGTCCGGCTATTTGCCTTGCACATCCATTAAGTATCTCATCCTAAATGAACCTTTTACTGAAGGGTCAATCTTTTATAATGATTCTCCCACCATTTGGGTCTCCCACTCACACATGTTTTCAAACGTTATCACTAATGGCGCTGACTATCCGATCGGGTAAATGTTTCAGATAGAAAATATTCTCTCTGTTTCAATTCTGGAGGGACGTTCAGAAAGCAAAGAAACTTTTGATTTTGTATGGTTGATGCTTCAACATTTATTTGAAGCATATCACCCCCAAGTTAATATACATAACTAGCTTCTCGTAGTTCGTTAATTATAAAGTCTATCTCCTTGGTAGTATACGGATTTGTATTAGTTGGAGATGTAAGAATACGAAGGCGATCAACTAATACATTGGGGTCGTCCCATTCTCCAATTCCATAATCTTTCAACAGGAGATCACTCATGTATTTAGATGAAGATGCGTTACTAATAGAATGATCTGATGAAGTATCATTGTAAGAATCTATGGAACTAATATTGCTTTTTTAAATCTATATACTGGTAAATTTTTAAAGTTAGATTTCGATTTACAGTTTTCGAGTTGAAGAAAAGTATTATTGGAAGAATCTGATGATGTATCACTATTAACATCGTTAGAACTAACTTTCGCTTTTTTACATCTTGATACTGATGAAGCGTTATTACGAAGTTTCCTTTTATAACTTTGAAATATGTTGTACTTTTTATTCTTTTGATAATTTTCTATTTCATCATCAGAGCTAGAATAACTATCTTCAAGTATTTTTGATTCTGGATACCTTAGCTGATTGATGGAATCAATATCATCTCTCCTCGTGAGTTTATCATTTGTATGATGTGTATTGAGAGCATCATTAGACTCGCGTTTTTCCTTAAAAATCATATTTCTTGTTACACTTTCTTCCTTCATAGATGTTATTGTATGGTTATGTGATGTACAATTTACAAGTTTCATGTATATAACCAGACACTTCCAGTGTATATTACCATTCTTCATAACTTTATCCTTATAGAAAGAAATGCGATTCAAAAGAAGTTTATCTTTTCCTCTAGAACTTTTTATAAGTTGAAGAGATGTATTAGGCGTGAATTCATCAGTAATATTCGAAACAACATCAATCTTCGAATCATTCGTAAATAGAGTTTTTTTCTCTTGATTAGAATCAAATATTCGACAAATATTTGTATCCAATCGATTTGGAAGTTTGGATTTAATCATCTCTCTTAATTTCTCTGTTTCGAGAAAGTTTGCCATGTTGATAGCTTGAGCTTATCATGCATACTGTTCGTTTTCTATAAATACAAACTCAGCTGTATTTATAGAAAATAACGGGTCATGCAAAACCTTTTTAACAAGATGATTTACAAGATACTAAGATGATTTAGAATACTAAGATGATTAAAAAAAAAAATCTAGAAATTATAAGAAAGTCGATGAGAGTCGATGAGAGTCGATGAAAGTCGATAAGAGTCGATGAAGAGTCGATGAAGTATCGATGAAAAGTCGATGAGAGTCGATGAGAGTCGATGAAGTGTCGATGAGAGTCGATGAGAGTCGATGAGAGTCGATGAAAAGTCGATGAGAGTCGATGAGAGTCGATGTAAGTCGATGAAAGTCGATAAGAGTCGATAAAGAGTCGATGAAGTGTCGATGAAAAGTCGATGAGAGTCGATGAAAGTTGATGAGAGTCGATGAGAGTCGATGAAGAGTCGATGTAAGTCGATGAGAGTCGATGAGAGTCGGTGAAGAGTCGATGTAAGTCGATGAAGAGTCGATGAAAAGTCGATGGCTCAAGAAATATACTGACCTGAACAGCGAGAAGCGGAATAATGCCAAGAATGAGTTTGAGAAGATGCTCTTCAAACTTTTCAATAACGCTGTTTATAGTAAAACCATGGAAAACGAGCGAAAACACGTTATATTAAGCTCGTCAATAAGTGCGAAGGACGCTACGGTGCTGAGGCGCTCATTGCCAGACCAAATTTCAGTAGTTGCGCCATCTTTGATGAAAATTTGGTAGCGATTCAACTTTTATGAACGGAAATTTGCATCAGAAAATCTATCTACATCGGGCTCTCTGTACTGGATTTGTCCAAAACTCTCGTATGCCGCTTCCATTACGATTACATGCTGGATAACGTTGCAAAAGGAAAAGGAAATTGCAAGCTATTGTATACAGATACGGATAGCTTGGTATACGAGATGACCAACATCGATATGTATCAAATCATGAAAAGAGACATCCACGAATTCGACACCTCTGACTGCCCCCAGCCTAATCAGTTCAACATTCCTCCTGCCAATAAGAAAATTGTTGGTTTGATGAAGGACGAATGCAACGGAAACATCATGCTGGAATTCGTTGGACTGAGGAGTAAAATGTTCAGCGTCAGATTCGAAAATCAGAAGACGATAAAAAAAGCCAAGGGAGTGAAGAGTTCAGTGGTTAAAGCAACCATCACTTTCAATGATTACATCGATTGTTTGAAAACGAAAGAAATCAAGATTCGAGAACAGAGAAACATAAGATCCCGTAATCATCAATTGTACACTGAGAAGGAGACTAAGATCGCTCTCAGTGCGCATGACGACAAAGATTTCTTCAAGAAGAAACTACGGACACTCTTCCTTGAGGCCACTACCTAGCAAGATCACGAAATCCAGAACTAGTAAATATCGAAGTTGCTATCGAGTCGTTGGATCCTAGAGTGGGGATAGCTGAGCCGCTAGATTCTGGAGTGGGGGTAGCTGAGCCGCTAGATCTTGGAGTGGGGGTAGTCGACGTGGTGGGGAGCACTCTATATGAACAGGTGCAGAATCGGCCGAGCGTCATTCAGTTCGCTGACTCATCAAGAAAAGACGCACTCAAAAGAGCCCATCAACCAACCAGTGAAGAAGCAGTCAGTACCAAGAGATCCAAAATTGATATTTCTTAAATTAAGGTTAGTATAATTCTATTCATTTCAATATAGTATCAATAAAGTTTAAATACAGCATCAATACAGTATCAATACAGTATTAATACAGTATATATATAGTATCAATACAGTATTAATACAGTATCAATATAGTATCAATATAGTATCAATACAGTATCAATACAGTATCAATATAGTATCAATACAGTATCAATATAGTATCAATACAATATTAATATAGTATCAATACAGTATCAATACAGTATCAATACAGTATCACTACAGTATCAATATAGTATCAATACAGTATCAATATAGTATTATTATTAAAGATTAAAGATTAAATTGATAATGATTATATTTTTCAATCAAGAATTTGTTTTTCTGTTACAGATAAGATGGACATTTCTAAATTGAACGTCATTGCCCGAAGAGAATTTCTTCCTACTAAAAAAATCACTGAACTGACAGAAGGCACTTCCTACACGGTCACATGTTTGAGACAAGTGAAAACTCGCTTTGGACCCAAGATTGTAGCAGAACTATGTCAAGAAATGCAAATTTTCTAACCTAAAAAAGTGTCGGAAGTTTTTGAAAAAGATCAAGAGTTTTTTGAAAGAATGCAGAATGCTGCTAATAAACTTAAACTTTGTGTAGTGTTCAAAGAAGGTTATGTCCTCGAATTTCGTAGTGTTATAAGTGTATAGTTATGAGTGTTTTATTTAAATAAATGTTACAATAAATTTTGTTTGATTATAAAAAGTGTTTATTTTATTTCAATTCCTTAATATACATTATTAAATACATTTTTCTTAAATTCAAATTTAAAAAAAAATTATGATATATAAATTCGAATTCTTTGATTAATAACTTTTCTACATATTACACATTTTTTAAGAATGGATGAACAATGATAACAACTACAACAGTGTCCGCAAGGTATAAATGCAACTTCTACTTCATTATTAACACAAATTTTACATTTATAGGTATTTTCTTCAGCAGAATCATTCTGATAATGTATATCTCTGATGAAGCGACAACGGCCATTCCACTTTTTGTGCTCTAATAATGGATTGTCATCGATTTCCCATCTACATATTTCTGTAGAACATTCAAAGCAACGGACTTTATCTATTTCACCAGTGTAGTAAAATCCTGCTGCAGCTAAATCTTCAGGTTTTAAAAAATTCAAAGGCCAATTTCTAAAACTTTCAAGACGATTTTGCTGTATTCTATACATGATGTCTATTCAAGATCACGTTGAATTATTTGTAAGTTTTTATTTTTTATAAATTAATTATATTCCGAAAAAATATTTATTGTGCATCTGCTTTATCAATCCAACTATTGTGAGAATTGTCAAAACCAAGCCACTTTACAAATACTTCATTTCCACGTCTTCTGAGAATCTTCTCTACAAGATAGTAATCTGTATATTTAACGCTTTGTAATTCTTGTTCATAAAAACCACCAGCGATTGGGTGATCTTTGTAATCCTGCAAGAGGTAAATAACTGGTTTTGTTCTGCGGACCTGGCGCACGGTAAATACTTCAGTTGACCAGTTGGGTGTGTATCCTTTCTCGAATACTTGTTTCAACTTGCTTACTCGTACTTTGTCACCAACTTTAAACTTTGGCTTCTTTTCTGTTAAATTAACATTACGTTTGAGTCTTTGAAGAACTTCTACTTCGTTTTCAGCTGTAACATCTTTTGGTTTCATACCAATAGTCCGATGCTTCTCATCATTGTACTTGACAATCAAATTGGAAAGAATATCGATCTACTTGTAGTTACCACGTAAACTAAACTGCTTCCACATTTTGTTTTTGAGAGTGCGATTAAAGCGTTCACAAATAGACGCTTTGAGATTGCTATAAGTCGAGTAGAGATTGATTTTATATTGTTGCATGAGATTCTGGAAATTTGTATTATAAAACTCCTTGCCTCGGTCGGTGTGAAGATTCTTAGGCACTCTACCTTTTGTCAATACAGACTTCATAGCAGCAGAAACATCTATACCAGTTTTTTGTTTTACAGGAACAGCCCAGGCGTATTTTGAAAAAACATCTATTATTGTAAGCATGTATTTGTAGCCTTTGTTTTCTCGAGAATATGGTTGCATCTCTACCAAATCAGCTTGCCAAGTCTCATCCAAACCTCGCACATCGAACTTTCGACGAGGATAATTACGACGTGCTGGCTTGTGAAGCTCTTCTACAAGTCTATGACGTTGTTCCATCGATGGTCATCGATTGACTGTTTTGCACTAACAGAGATAATGCCTCCTTTTATAGTCTCAAGCTCCAACTGGCTTTGTATGAATTTTTTATTTAGCTCGTCTCTATGCACCTCTACAATTTTATCTAGGTTATTGAGATCACTTCTCAAACTAGATATTGAATCTAATAATTTTTGAACTTCCAAACGTACGATACGCTGTAAAGTATCTAAATTTACAGCTCCATTGAGTTGATTAGATGGTGCGAGATTACAAAGTCTCTTATTTTCTATATCGTATTGTCCATCTTTTGTGAGTTTATAGCCAATACCCGGAGGTCCTCGACAACCCTCACTTCGTTTGAGATTACGTCCGAATACATCGACGCTCATTTTGATAATGCATGGTATAGGTGTCTGCACCTCAATATATATAGCCTCCTTCACGTAACTCTTCTATAATTGAATGTATCTCATTTGTATGGCTAGAGTTTCCAGCTTTTCTCTCAGCAATGAGTAATCGAAGTCTATCAACGAGTTCGTTTGGATCATCCCAGTATATGTAATCCATTCTCGTATCTCTTTTTGCAATTTTATATCGAGGTAACGATCCTCCTCTTTTTTTCAATAAAAACAATGGACCAATGATACTGTCGAATTTCTTACTTTTGTGCGTACGAATAGTCTCATCACTTCTGTAGCGTCGTTTGTAAGCACTAGTAGTTTTAAGAATCTTCTTGTAATTTTGCATATCATTATTGTTCATGTGACCTCTATCGGGATTTTTCATAATTAACAATTCTAACAATCCCTTAGTTTTTGGATATTTTTTATCTTTTATACGAATGCTTTTATCTTCGAAAATTATAGGTGAGTCACCAATAAAGAATCTATCACCTTCCTTGCGCACTCCATAAACTTTATCCAACTATTTTGATTGTTCCTCATTGAGCATATGAATGTACTTATTATCAAGCAATAAATCGTTGTCTTCTTCTTTTTCTAATTCCTGCTCACTTGCAGCTGATTCAAATTCTGTATCAACTTGTCGAATAGTATCGTTTAATGACGTATCTATAGCATCATCAATGGATGAAGAGGAAGGAGAAGAAGAAGGCTGCAAGAAGGAGGAATAAGTATCATTGTTTTTTATGACTTTTTTATTTTTTGCTATGTCACGTATAAAATCATTATTTTTCTCAGTAGTAGCAACGAGTTTCTGAAGAGGATCAACGATAGGTTTGAATGTCTCGCCAAATGCTCTTTCAATATTCTCTTTTCCAAACTTCAACAAGTTATATTTTCGTTTAAATGCGTGCTTGTACAAGTTGATGTAGAACATCTTTCTTTCGTCTAATGTCAGCCATGTTGACGCTTCAGCATACAACGATGAATTGTTTTCTTAGGACTATGCGCGCGCTATATTTATAGCAAAACAATCGAAGCCTTTTCTATATCTACCAGAATTGATCGAACTATCTTTGTCGATCATTAAAAATCCGTATTTATCATCAGTCCAACACTTGGAGCATAATTCTTTGAATTGCGCGTAAGTCATGTCGGAATTGACGTGATCATCGTATAAGTGTCTCAAATTGACGTCATCTTGACGAAAAATCACCAACAAATTGACATTGTCTCTGACTAGATGTTTTGGAATTCGAGCATAAGATTGACAGAGATAGAAACAATCAACATCTTTGTGTCTGCCCATACAAAAGTAAGCTCTGATATTATCTTGTTTTTCACAGGCTACATTATCAAAAATCATGACAGAATTTGGAAGTGCATTATCAGGGGCTACAACAGATTCGTGCTCACTAAAGGGAAAGTATTGTACACCTTCTAAAGGCTCTAGGAGGTCCTTCAAAAACTTGTACTTTGGTTGATTCACAGACTTGGAGTACACATAAACGTTTTCAAACCTGAGACCATTAGGATGCATTATTAGTGCTAACAGACTATTGGTTTTACCACAATTGGATGGACCGCAAAATACAGCTCGAATACTGTTTGGAAGTAAGTCTCCATGCCTCTTTAATTTCTTCTCATGCTCCACGATAGTGTCGAAATTTTCTATCGGTAGCTTAACGGATTGTTCTTTGAAATTCATTATGACAGCACGTCTGACATACGAATGCTTGACCAGCTATAAATACAGGGCTTTTATACCCAATGCCTCAGTCTTCATTTAGTCTACGAATTGTGATGATCGTATATAGACAACGACGACGTGCTCGCGGTTTTGTCAACAAGCTTCTTAATAGTCTTCCAATCGAACTTCATATACCCGGCTACCAATACTGTGGACCCGGTACAAGATTAGCTAAACGTTTAGCTAGAGGTGATCCAGGAATCAATCTTCTCGATAGAGCTTGTAAAGAGCACGACATTGCTTATTCACAGAATCGTGATAACGTAGAAGCCAGAAACGCTTCTGATAGAATTTTAGCAGAAAAAGCTAATCAAAGAATTTCATCAAAAGACGCTAGCTTTGGAGAAAAAGCAGCTGCATTTGCAATCAAAAACATAATGAAAGTAAAGTCTAAATTTGGAATGGGCATGAAGAAGCCTTCTACTACTTTCAATACAATAGTAAAGGCTGTATCAGAATCAATTGTTCCTACAAAATGTGCTCGAAAAGCCATTCTGTCAGCTCTAAAAGGTGCACGTAATGCTGTTAAAAAAGCAGGTGGTAAAAAGAATGTAAAAATTCCACGTACTTTACCAGTTCCAAAGAAAGGAGGAGGGATCTTACCATTTCTTATACCAATCTTTGCAGGTTTGAGTGCTGTTGGTGGTATAGCTAGAGGTGCCGCTGGAATCGCTAAAGCGGTAAACGATTCCAAAGCTGCTAAACAACAATTAGAAGAAAATAAGAGACATAATATAAAGATGGAAGAAATAGCTCTTGGTAAAGGTCTTTACTTGAAACCATATAAAACTGGTCTTGGTCTTCGTATGAAACCAAAGAATTCTTTAAAAAAAAGATCCTCAAAGTAAAATTACCTCAAAGAGCACTCACCGATGCTGATCTCATCAAGTATGCAAAAATCCTAAAAATCTCAAATTTTCGAGGAGTATTTATGAGGAATGCTATGCCTATTAATGGACCGCACTATAGAGAATCAGCTATTGTTAATCTCGATCATGCAGATGGACCTGGAACGCATTGGGTAGCATATCGCAAACGAGGAAACGATGTTGTGTATTTCGATAGCTTCGGTGATCTTCAACCTCCTTTGGATTTAATGACATATCTGAGAGTAGACAACATCAAGTACAATCCTGAGAGGTATCAAGACTTTGATACTTTTAATTGTGGTCATCTTTGTCTAAGATTCTTGAGTAATACTCTTGATATATAAAGAAAAGAATGATGAGTGTTTGTTCATTATGTGTTCAACTATCATGGCAGATTCATTGACTTTAAGTCTTTCAGGCACATTGTCTGTACTGGAAGAACAGTATTTTCCACCAATTAAACTTTCGCCTGACAAGAATTACGTTCTCGGATTAGTTGCTTTCATGACATTCAATTCTATACCTAATATCGACAAGGGTAGTAATCTATTCCACGTTGGACAGGAAGAAATTGTTTTACCGACTGGTAGTTATGAAATTGAGGATATAGAGAACTATCTCAGTGAAACATTGACGACAAAAAGTATCTCAATCAGTATTAAACCAAACAATAATACACTTCGTAGTGAAATAAAATGCAATCATCCGATTGATTTTCGACCAGAACGTTCAATAGGACCTTTATTAGGCTTTGCAAAACGTGTACTTCCTGCTGACGTCACGAATCATTCAGATTTACCTGTAGCTATTCTCAAGGTCAACGCTCTTCGAGTCGAGTGCAATATCGTCTCTGGTGCCTATATAAACGGTCGACGAATGCACACGATACATGAATTCTTTCCTGCTGTCCCACCAGGATATAAGATCATTGAAGTGCCATCGCAAGTCATTTACCTTCCAGTCGTCGTCAAGAGCATAGATCATTTACAAGTGCGTATACTCGATCAAGACGGAAATTTAATTAACTTTCGTGGAGAAACTATTACAGGTGGTTTATAACAATAAAAATAACAAAGGGTATATAAGTAAATCAAGATGGCATTCGAACATCAGTCGTCATCAACAAGTCAAAGTATTAACACGGCAGAACATCCAGTTTTTGAAAAGCCAAGGCTTAAAAATAAGAGCTCCTGGTGGAAAATTACGTGTTTAATTTTTTGTTGTTTTCAAAGAAATGGAGGAAATTCTAAACATAAGGACAGGAGTAACATTGGATGAGTCAATAGCTCACTGTGAGGTGCACGCGTACCAGCCTTACACCTCGTCAAATTTCAATAATAGCGATGAAATTCGCATATCAATTCAACATCAAGATTTAAATCTTTTGCCTTCGCGGAGTTCTCTACACATAGTGGGAAAATTAACTCAGCAAGATGGCACTGCTTTAGCAAGAACTAACTTAGTTAATAACGGCATCTGTCATCTATTCGAGGAAGTTCGCTATGAAATTAATGCTATAGAGATCGATCGCCGTAAGAATGTGGGATTGACTACCGTTATGAAGGGTTGGGTATCACTCAATCCTAGTCAGAGTTTGATTATAGAAAATGCTGGTTGGATTGATATAACGGAAACTCGGAAGATCATTAATAACAATGGCTATTTTGATATTTTCATACCTCCCAGTATGATTTTAGGCTTTGCCGAAGATTATCGCAAATCGTGGTCAATGTTCAACATGAACTTATCCTCACGAGATCCAGGAACGATATTAATGCAGTAATACAAACAGCGAATGCTACTAATGCTTACGAAGATTTCAAAATTGATCTTTTAAGGATCGAATGGCTTACGCCTGACATACAATTATCCAATGAATGTAAAATTCGCATGCTTCGACAAATCGAGAAAAATAAACCTATCTCAATGAGTTTTCGTTCCTGGGAATTATACGAATATCCATTATTACCTGCATCAACGAGACATGTATGGACAGTCAAAACATCTAATCAGCTGGAGAAACCTCGTTTTATCATTCTTGGTTTCCAGACAAATCGAAAAGGACAAAAAACTGCTAACGCCAGTCAGTTTGATCACTGCAATTTGACCAATGTAAAACTATTTCTCAATTCTCAATACTATCCTTACGGAAATATGAATCTTGATATTGTCAATAATCAGTATGCTATATTATACGATATGTACGCTAATTTCCAAAATGCATACTATGGAAAGGAGTCCGAGCCAATGCTGAAAAAATCAGATTATATCAATCACATGCCACTGATAGTCATCGATTGTTCAAAACAAAATGATTCTCTGAAGAGTGCACCTGTTGATGTTCGTCTTGAATTCGAGACCAAACAAAACTTTCCAGCTGGAACTTCAGCTTATTGTCTCATCTTACATGATCGAATTATAGAATACAACGCCATAAGCGGTGATGTCAGAAAATTAGTCTAAAGGAGTGGAGATTATCTGCGCAGTAGCCCCAGCTTAACCTCTACTTAAGAGAACTCCCGAACCAGCTCGAGTCATTCATTTATCAGACTCTGCTAAGTAAACTTAAAATTCTTTATCAAAGAAATATGGATCTTGATAAATTCAACGAGGCAGCTCGTGGACGCGTTTATCGTGCCATTGGGAATATATTCCCCTTGAAGAAAGATCAGACTTAATATGTGAGTGAGTTTAGACCAGTTAAAAGTAAGGATAAGTTTAGATTGATGGCAGTTTTAGATCACGAATGGCGCATTTTTATTATAGCCTTACAGGAGAATTAGGAGTTTTACTTCAAGTTGAAAGAGGCCATTAAAAATTACAAGTTGTTTGTAAAGTATTTAGATGATGACAACGGAAAAGGTCTCGAGTTCTCCTTGGCGTAAGCGCTTGGAAGTTAATGGAGAGGTATACGAGTCACGAGTGCACTTCTCGGAGTAAGAGATTCACAAGTGGCGATTCTTGGTTGTACCTCACAGATGGGGGCGAAGGTTGGGGCTTCCATCACTTCCTATAAAAAGCAAACACATCGTGATTCACATTCGTTTCATCATGTGACAGACACCAAGTTGCAACACTGAAAATTCTTCAGAGTACACTCCTTTTCCTCCTCCTCATAAAAAAATGAAGAATGAGAAAATGATGAAGAAAGAGTTCTATGAAAAATATAAATCACAAATACCATCTAAAGATATAAAATATAAAAAGCTTTAGGTGCTTGAATGTGTTGTAGTGTAAGATACTGCGTTCAAAGCATGCGATTGACTTTGGGATTTCCCCTAAAAATACTATATCGTTTGTGGCTCACTTTAGCTTAGTCTCACCTCCCCTGCGTCAATCTAAGATGGGAGAAGTCGCTACTGTTGAGGTGGGCAGAGTCTTAAGAGCCACTTAAGAGAGCTCATCGGTCAACCAACAAAGAAGCAAGCAGTTGTAAAAGATATCAATATAGTATCAATACGGTTTTAATATAGTATTAATAAAGTATCAATGCAGTATCAATAGAGTATTAATATAATATCAATTAAGTATTAATACAGTACCCATACAGTATCAATACATTATCAATTCAGTATCAGTACAGTATCATTATGGTGTCAATACAGTATCGATATTAGTAATATACGCAACAAGTGACGTACGAAGGGATAATATTGGCAGGGGTCAATGTTTTTTGCGCGAGCAGTGGAAAGTCGAGGGCGCGCTTGCGCGCCCGAGATTTTCTGCTGCTCAAGCAAAAAACATTTAACCCTGCAAATATTTTCCCGACGTACGTCACATGTTGCGTAGATTATTTTATGCTGTTGTAAGCAGTTAGAGGAACAATAAAATTATAAGTATATAATTGAATACATTTTTTACAATTTTTCAATGTATATATCATGAATTTATAAAATGCGAAAGAAGCAATTTCGTAGAATGTAAAGAAGCGTGGAACAAGCGTGAAACGAGGCTATCTTGCGCGCGCAGACTCGTCTGCGCGCGCAAGCGCCACATATGTTGTCGCGTGACGCTTCGAGAAACAAAGCAAGCGATACTTACTGTATCGCTGGGATATACAAATTTTTAATTCACAATTATTTTAATATTCTTCTTTGATTTACTAAATATGATAGATACATCTGTTTATAAAATCTTTTCTTCTGTTATATTTGTACTTGTAAATATGAATGTACAAACTTATAACTGAAAAGTTTTAAAATTTTTTTATTTCTTTTACAATTTTACAAGTTTTATGTTTATTCTATTTTTTTCACTGCATCACTTTTACTGTGATTTTTTTTTACTATTAATTCTAAATTTTATTATTAATAAATCAATATGAACCATTATTTATTTAATGTATATTTTTAAAAATGTATTTAATACGAAAAGGACCATTATGAAATTTGAATAAGCGCGGGACTTAACTATGCGGCGCCGATCGTCTAACGCGCCTGTTTATGTTCTCAATTTTACACTACTATCCTTTCCAAACACATCGGCGCTCACTTCGTACTGAAGAGTTTTGTTGTATCCCAACTTACTATAGCATATTGAGTATTTCCCCGGGGATATATTACTTGTTCATATATCCCCGGGGAAATAAGCTGACAGCAAATATACTTTAGTACAAAATATCACAAACAAAATACAGCGGCGCTGCGAGCGCAACTATAAGAGACCTCAATACCCATTTGACTAGCCTACTACATACGACGCCCTCTACTGCTTACTACAGCATAAAGTATTAATACTGTTTCGATTCAGTACCAATACAGTATCAATACAGTATCAATATAGTATCAATATAGTATTAATACAGTATCAATACAGAATCAATATAGTATCATGACAGTATCAAAATAGTATTAATAATGTTTCAATATAGTATTAATACAGTATCAATACAGTATCAATACAGAATCAATATAGTATCATTACAGTATCAAAATAGTAATAATACTGTTTCAATACCGAATCAATACAGTATCAATATAGCATCAATAGAATATTAATGTAGTATTAATATAGTATTAATACAGTATCAATATAGAATCAATATAGTATCAATATAGTATTAACACTATTTCAACATGGTATTAATAAATTATCAATGCAGTATCAACACAGTATTAATACCGAATCAATATAGTATCAATACAGTATTAATAAAGTATCAATAGAGTATTAATATAGTATCAATACAGTATCAATATAGTATTAATACTATACTGAAAAAAAAAATTCGGTAGGATTGCTTTCTTAAAAAATAAATGGTTTCCAAGCTTTGTTTTAAGCATGGTGTTTACCTGTTTTGGGCAATAATCTAGCCCAAACAGGCAAAGCCGCCCACTCAAAGTCACTGTAGAGCAGCATGCCCTCTGAAAAAGTTTTAATATCGCCCGCTATAGTCAGTGATGGATTATGAGGATGCTTGATATATTTATAGATATCAATATATTATGATATCTATTAGCCAACTTCAGAGTATACAATATAATCAGAGTAACAGCAGAATATATTATTTTATAGTATATACTCTAAAGTTGGCTGACTGATATCATAAAAGCATCTTCGAAATCCATCACTAGCTATAGTAAGTAACTTCCCCCAAAAGTGTCGAGCAGTTTGCCTCAACACCAAGTGGCGCGTCGGTACTGCTTTTGGGTCAGTTGCTTTCCTAGAGTTTTTTCGATGTATTTTAATATAGTATCATACAGTATTATTAGAGTATCAATAGTGCTTGAATTGAAAGTTCTAAAAGCTGAAATGATTAAAAGCAACCAATTTAAACTATTTTAAATTAAAAAAAAAAGTAGACAAAGTTTCTTGTTGCATGTGAATGTTTCATGTGAACTTATATGCATGCATTAGAACGGTGAAAATCAAGTAGATCACTATTATTTTTTTCAAGTTATTTTAACTTTTACAACTATATTATGCACTTAGATAATGCTAATAAATCATGGTTAATATTTGTTGTAATAATCATTATTTTTAATTTCTAAGTGTATACGTATATACATATATAATATATATTTACATATATATATATATATATATATATATATATATATATTTGCAATTCATAATTATTAATGTCTAAATATTTTATGAAAATTATGATACATTCCTATTATACAAGTTTTAAAATTTCTCGAGTAAGGTGGCTCGGTGGCGTAGTGGTATACGTGCTTGCCTCGCGTCCAAAGGGTCGTGGGTTCGATACCGACCAAAGTCAAAAATTTTTTTTAATGCTTAAATAGTTTTTATTCGATTTATAATAATCAAATAAATATAAAAAAGTATTAAAAAATAAAAGTTAAATAAATATAAAAAAATATTAAAAAATAAAAATTATGAAACTTTCGCAGCAGTTTTATCACAGCCCGCAGCCGGCCGCCGGCAGCTCACCTTCTCGCTATGGGGTTCCTGGCTCATCACATTTCTAACCCACATGCGTTTCTAACCCACCTGCATTTCTAACCCATCTGACTTTCTAACCCATCTGACTTTCTAGACCATCTGACTTTTAACCCACTGGGTGAGAAAGTCACTGGTCCAGAAAGTCAGTGGGCCAGAAAGTCAGTGGGCTAGAAAGTGAGTGGGCCAGAAATTCAGTGGGCCAGAAAGTCAGTGGGCCAGAAACCCCATAGCTTATCTACTAAAGTTGTGCCCGATTTCGGCTGTCGGCATGGATGATGCCGCCGAGTCGAAGCGATTGACTCGACAATGCAGTCGCAGCACTCCACTCGGATTCGCGTTACTATACTGTACAGACGGTCGCAATGATTGACTGCGGTATAGTCACGCATAAACCTACTACGATTTTATGTATACTTATGCTTCGAGTGTTGTTCGCATCTCGTTCATACGATCAACTTCGCAGCGCTAGATTCGGGTTTTTTTTTCAGTGTATGTGGTAAAGGTTATTTTGTTGTATTTTTCAAAATAAAATATTAATGATATTGATATTGCACCTAAACATTTACTGAATTTGAAATTTTTACAATACTACAAATTTTTGCTAACAAATATAATACCGAAAAAAAAAATTTTGAAATTTTAAACTTAAAGTTCATTTAAAGTACTTCTAATAATTAATTAGGCAATCATATCTTGAGTATAAATATTTTTTTCATATATAACTAATGATCAAAGCCTACTTATAAGGAAAGATCATCTCCACCTTCGAGATGAAAAAAATTAATCCGTATTTTTTCTTTTATTCGAATAGATTTTAGAGACAAGGTTATACATATTTTTCAATAATATAATGAAAAGAAGTTGTAAGAACTTGAATGACCGGACAACTAAAAATCTTACAGAAAAATGTATTAAATATTAAAAAAGTACAAGTTCAATACTTTAATTTAAGCCTTATTAGCTTAAAAAAGCTCAATGCTGTTGAAAAGTTATGCTTAATTGAAAATTATTACATATTTGTTAATAGTTTTAGCATATAATATATAATTAATTTTTTACTCTATTTCTACTTGTATAATTAAACTTTATATAATGTTTATTTAAAACATATTATCCCTTTCGTTAAAAATTGCCAAATTTTGAACTTTATTCAAGAACATTTATTTATTTTATGATATTTTAGATTTATTATTTATGTCTTAAACATTTTTATTTCATTATTATATTTTAATACTATTTATCTAACATTTTCTATTATCAAACATATTTCTTATAAGGTTTTAAACAATTTTCAAATGATATACTCTTTTTAAGTACATTTTTAATTTATTTATGTTCAAAGTTTAATTAATATTTTATCAATTCTTTTTGAATGTTATGATTAGATTTATTTGATTTATTTATACATTATATTTATTAACGTATTACCTTTAAAATATATAAAATACAATAATGTTTTTATTACTTCATAAAAATCAAAATAAATGAGCTTTGGCTACAATTATAAAAAAAAATCTGTCAGAATAATTAGTTTTACAAATTACTTATATAAAATAAATCTATAAAGTAAAGAAGAATTTGAAAAGAGAAAACTAAATATCAAATAAAAATTTTAATTACATTCAAATTGAGAAAATAATTTATATTTAAAAAAAAAACGTTTTTAAAATTTTGATTGCTAATATTTCTTATTAAAAAAATCTTTTTATTTTAAATTATTATTTGGATCCAAATTCTGCATTTAACTGCGTTTGGGGATTTGAAAAAAGTTTTAATTTTTTACACTAGCAATGCAAAGAACAGAAAGTCTGAATTAAAAATTTTATATTGAAAAAAGCGTTAATTAGCATATGCTTAGAAAATGCTTGCATAGTTAAAAGTTATTTTATTTTAAATGGCTGTATTGTAGGTCAATACATTTTGTCAAAAATTTTTCTTATTGTATTGTAACAAATTTTATTTGTAAGCATATTAAAAAAAGACAAAGCATAAGATTTGAACTTGAAAAATTTTTTAATTGCTGCAACGTACCCTAAAACTTAGCTAGCACAGCTATTGTACGTTTTTTATTTAAACCAAATTACATATTTTTATCGCTTTCTCACCCTAAACTTAATTTTTTTTTAATTATCTAAACAATTTTCATTATTAAATAACAAAATTAATAAAATTAGCATTTTAAGGACAAATACGTTGCATGCTGCGCGTCGTTTTTATGATTAAATTTTTTTAATTTGAATAATAAATTTCTTCATTGTTTTTTGAAATATTGTATTAAAATACATTTTTTATAAAAAATAAAGTATTCACGCATTTTATTACATTCATCCTAAATAACAGTAAAAAATATACTTTAAAAAGATATAATAAACGGCAAAATATAAAAAAATATGTACTTCATACATAAACTGCTATTTTTAAAAATTAACAATTTTTTTTTAATTTTTGGCAATGTTAAAATTCTATGTAAATTTTTTAAAAATAAAATAAAATTTAAAGTCATTTTCATTGAAAACACGCTTTTGTGAAATTTGCAAGGTTTCGTGAAATTTCATTTTTCTACATCAAATTATCGACATTATAAATTTATATTAAGTTAATTCAATAAAAAGAAATTTAAAATCTGATGTCAACATATTTGCTACTATATTACTATATTACTGATATTAAAAAGGATATACTTTTAATAAAAGCATTTTTTCATTCTTTTATGTGTCTAAAATAAAATGATGTTTATCAACATTTTATGTTGAATTTTTATTAAATGAATTAAGGTGGATCATCCGCTAGCTATAATTTGTTGTTCATAAAAATTAAAAGTTAAAAAAATTCTTCAATATTTTGAAAATAATTAATTTATAGCTAGGAAAAAATCCCCGTAAATTTTCAAGTAGCTTTAACGGTTAATTTTTTTATATGTGTTCACTGAAAGTTTGCGTGTTTTGTATCTTATACACAGTGGAAAAAAATTTGTAATTTTAACACACATAAGTGTTACAGATGAAACACAAATTTTTTTGTGTTAAAATTTACAAATTTTTTTGTGTAATTTTCGAAGTTAAAATTTTAACATAAAAATCCATAAATAATACAAAATTTTGAGTAATAAAATTTGTAAATTTTACAAATTTATTTGTGTTAAAATATAATGATTGAAATGATGATTAGATCTTAAATAATGACTTTCTCGTATTTCTTTCTGTTAATATATTTAAAAAAAAGAGAGAGATAAAGAAATATAAGAAAAAGGATAAAATGATGGATGTTGGCGTGGATCAATAAAATCATGAACAAACTAAATTCATTTGACAATATGACATTGTCGTTTAAAGGCGAACGTAAACGAATGATTACAAAAAGAGCCGATCATTTTTGAATATGAGTATATCATAGAAATAGAGCCGGTTAGTGGTTCAGTCGGCAGAGCCTTGGATTCGTAATCTCGAGATTCTGAGTTTAAATCCCGCTCTCGGTAACCGATTGATAGAAGCACCACTGTACGTTACATGTGCTTTGTTCACAAACACACTTACGAGTTCCGTCGCTGCTTAGCATCACAAATAGCGTAGATATAGCGACGTTAAAGAAGAAAAAAAAAGTATACAAATTTTTGGACTTACAAGGAGAGTCGATGACATTTAAGTCTCAGATTTTCTTCTAACTTTGAGATATTTTTTTTATATAAAAATTTTGAAAAAAGCCTTATTCCTAAGGTGCAACTCTCGATTTTTGCCGAGTTATCAGCAAATATGTCTAAATTTAAAAAAAATTCCATTTTTTTATGGTTATACATTTTTCGAAGTACTTATTCTAGAAAACTTTTATTTTATCACGTGAGATCTCATATGAGTTCTCATACACTGAAAGACTTAGAGAGTTGTATTCACTCCCTATCGGCGTAAATCCAACTCTCAGTAGGGGAGTAGAGGGGTAGGAGTTACATTAACGCTGCCTTGGAGAGTAGAAGATACTCCCCAACTTTTAAAGTATGATTTACTTGCGATTCGCGATGTAAACACAAGTATTTTAGTTTAGGAAATTATGCAAAATGTAAGTTTACGAGCGGAATTTGTATTTAATGTATTTACAAAACTATATTGAGAAATAATTGTAAAAAGTAACCTACAAACAAGCAATATATTAATTGTTTATGGGTTGTTATTCCTAATATAAGCCCCTGAAATTAAAGGTTAGGATTTTTTAATCACGCAAAATTTTACGTAGTATAGTTTAATTAATAGTCTTAAATAAAGATTCTACTTGTAGTGTTACGTCATGTAAACTTTTCTAAGCTAAAATAATTGAGCTCACATCGTTGATTTCAAGTAAATCATACTTTAAAAGTTGGGGAGTATCTTCGACTCTCCAAGGCAGCGTTAATGTAACTCCTACCCCTCTACTCCTCTACTGAGAGTTGGATTTACGCCGATAGGGAGTGAATACAACTCTCTAAGTCTTTCAGTGTATAAGATCTTGTTTCATTTTCGATCGTGAGAACTCACGTGAGATCTCATATCATTTTTTTCAGTAGGGAACTGTTGATAACTTGGCAAAACTCGAGAGTTGCACCTTAGGCATAAGGCTTTTTTCATAATTTTATATAAGAAAAAATATCTCAATGTCAGGAGAAAATCCGAGACCCAAATGTCATGGAATCCTTGTTAGCAGAAATTAATATTTACAAACTAAAATTTACCTTGCATTTAAGGCATTTTTATTGCATAAAATAACAATAATGCTAATATATAATTATTAAAAGTATAAGATTATTTGAATAACTAGGTACACACATGTTTGTAAAAATAACAAACTTCGTGTGTTAATTCTACAAAAATTTTTGTGTTGATTTTAAAAGTACACAGAAATTTTTAAATTACAAAAACTTTTATGTTGATTTTACAAACATGTTTGTAAAATTTTAACACAAAAATTTTTGTACAAAAAAAAATTTGACGAATTACACAAAATTTGTTACTGTTTTACTAAAAAGTTTTAGTAAAAAGATAAACTTTAAGTGAGCATACATAATAAAATCAGTCGTTAAGGCTAGCTGAAAATTTACGGGGATTTTTTTCTTGGTATAAATTAATTATTTTCAAAATATTAAAGAATTCTTTTAACTTTTAATTTTTATAAACAACAAACTATAGCTAGCGAATGATCCACCTTAAAAACAATATTATCATGCTCCTATATAAGTTTAAAAAATGCCAGTTTTTGAGAGATTGACAGAATTTAGGCAATTTAAAATGTAGCGAAAATTTTATTTAATATGTCTTGTGAGAACTTAAATTATTATGTTTGTTAAATCATTTTTTTTGTTTTGAAAATAATAATTTATAATATTATAAAAATATATTTAATAAAAGAAAGAAGAAAAAGTCCAATTTTTAGAAATATTAATGATATTCAATGTAATTTTTATTTAAAATGCGCTTTAATGAAGTTTAAATTCGTAAAATTATTTATTTTTTCAGGTAAAATTATTATTTTACTTATCTAAAATAAAATTAGAATTATTTATATTTATTTTCTATTTTTATTAAATTAGTTAAAAATGTCATAAATTTATATAAATTTAGAAAAGGTCCTTTTTTTAAGGAACAAACAAGGTTTTATTATTTGCAATTGAGTGAGAATGAAAAAACAACTATAATTTAAAATAATTTTTTTTTCAATCTTTAATATCTTTTATATTTAGTAGGAAAAAATTACAGAATTAGCTTAGTTTTTATTTCATATTAATATAAGTTATATAGCCATGTAATATTGTCATTAAAACTTTTTTCCATCCCTATTTTTTTATATTTTTGAAATAAAATAGAATTTAAGGTGTTAAATAAATTTTTAATTTTATTTTTTCCGTTATGAAAATTGATTACAAAAATATTTAATATTTAAAAATAAAAAAAAAAAAATAAAATAGGTGGATCGTTGGGTTTGAACTTGGCAAAAGTAGAGAGCGATATGCGTAAAAACTTAGTGACCACAGCCACCGCATTCGTTTGTTGAAGAGGGTAAAAAGTTACATATGTTCATCGCCCCCCAAAAGATTTGATTTATTATTATTTATTTGTTTGATAACTTTAATGATTTTTGTTATTAAAATATGTATCTGTTCTAAATAAAACTATTATCAAATTAATCAAAAAATTTTCGGGAGGGTTGATCGCATTGAAATAAAGCTATAAAGTATCGCGGCAAAAACAAGCTAAAGCGGGTTTGCCGTAAGTTTACCTACGCCACTGGAAGCCTCGTGTTTCATGTGTTTGTCTCCTCCCCTCTCGCTCGCTTCTCTATGCGCGTGTAGACGTGGAGGGGCTTTGCGCGTATAGTTCCAGGAGCGCCGCAAGGATCGTCATGATCGAATTCGGCACGTTTCATTAACACGGCATTGACAATCTCTACTAATCTCTGCTGTAACGCAACATCAAATTTTGACGTACCACGTGAGCATTATATAAGTTGACCTTGGAAGGGGGCATTTTTATGGCACCGTGCCACGATTCGTTGTAACACGTCACAATTTTTCGCAAAACATCTATACAACGTTTTGTGCACGAATGAGTAAAGTATTGCCAGATACGACCTTTGAGAGTTTGAATAAAGCATTCAGCAATGGCTGCCTTTATATCAGGATCTCTGACGACTCGGTAAGTAATATGTTTCTTTCTTAGCAGCTCTTGCACCTCTCGACCGATAGATTCCTTACCTTTATTAGTCTGTAGGTAAATATAATGTCTACTATTACATCTTGATAAAATTTTGTCTAATGCTACAGCGACGCTCCGACTGATTTTGTCGAGAAGAGGCTCTGCTCAAACATTGAAAGTGCATTCATGACAATGAGAATATAGCTGTACCCATCATTGTAGGTTTTAAGTGATCTAAAATCTGCCAAGTCAGCTTCCCACACTTCAAAGGGACTGAAAACGTTGTAATGTCAACGAAGAAAACGATGCCTTACGAGTTTGTGTAAAGTATGTGCATCCTGACTCTCCAGCCATTTGGCAATCGTATTGTTATCAAATTTTTTGGGTTTCGCGCGTTTCAGAAGATAATGGTGCAGAAAGATTATAGTAATAATGCTTAAGATCGTCCGGCTTCATCTCCTTTTTTTTCTCCTTCTTTCTCATTGCTTCTCCTCTTATAAACTAGCTTTTTCTTTCACTTTCGTTGTCTTTTAAATGTATTTTGAAAGCGTTTCAAAAATTTATCAAACGCAATTTTGCTGATCATGCACAAAACAGTAATACCAGCTGCAGTCTTTTCATTGACATATGCAGTCTCCAAAAGCATGCGTAAAAATGCTCGTTCAGCCAGCAGTCTGTCAGCTTTTATATGATTCGTTATTTTTTTATTTGAATATAAATTATCGTGCTCTAGACCAGCATTGTCAAGAGGATTTTTTTCTCACTGACCATGTCTAAGACGCTCTTCGAGATGCGTGCCAGGGTCGAGAAACTGATAACTTGGTAAATGCATTCCAAAGGGGACAACTGAAATCAATCGTTCTATAAAAATACCAGTATTCTCCTCCTCCTCCTAATTATTCTCCCCCTCCTTCTCTACCCCCTCCATCACTTCCTTCCATGCTTTATCATATGGTTCCATCTTATCTGTTCGGTGCGACTCTTTTTTGCAGGGGTTGATGGCGTAGCCAGCTTGCTACCAACTTTTTTACGGTATTTCGCACTCTCAACTTCTTTCTCCTTTGCGTTCGTTCGACTAGTAGCTGTTATAATAATAAGTATAATAACCTTCGTTTTCTGACGACGATGACAGCGAAGACTCAGAATATAAGATGCAATCGTACACCAAAGTTGATCGTTACCAATGAATTCTCGAGGTATACTAGCAGAGAGATGTCTAGCATTGCTTCGAAATTTCTGCGGTACCGACTTGACAAGCTGTTCGTCGTCGATTTCGTCATTATTGTCTATACCCATTGTCGTTTTCGTTTCTAATAATGTTGTCTTGTTTGGACGTACTATACTCTCATCTTTCGCCTCCTCTTTTAGATGCAAGGAACGCTGCAAGATTTGCTGATATTGCAAAGATTTTTAGCGCTCATCACCCGCAGAATGTAAAATTTCACTAATTTCCTTGTAAAGACGTGTCGTTGTTATACCAGATGTCTGGACACTGGATGTAAGATTTTAGAAACATTTCATGAAATATTGCAAGAAAACTTTCACGAAAGGTTGCAGCGAGGTTTCTGCAAGATGTTAGAAACATTTCATGAAATATTGGACGAAAACTTTCATGACATGTTTCAGCGAGGTTTTCAGCAAAATTTAGAAAACATTTCATGGAATATTGCAAGGAACCTTTCATGGAAGGTTGCAGCAAGTTTCCTGCAAGATTTTAGAAATATATACCTTTTATGAAAGATTTCAACGAGGTTTCCAGCCAAATTTGATGAATATTTTATGAAATATTACGGGGTATCTTTTGTTAAAAGTTGCAGTAAGATTTCTGCAAGGTTTTTGACAAGATTTCTAAGATATCACAAAAAATATTGCTATGTACATTTCACCAATGGTTATTACCATATTTTTGGCAATCTTTATAAAATATTCCAGAAAAGCGTTTCATAAAAAGTATCAGCAAAGTTTCACGAATATTTTCAAAATGAAATTGCAGCAAACCTTTCATAAACAGTTTCAGCAATAATTCCGCAAGTTTTTATAAAAAATTCTAAGAGCAGTCCAGATTCGCTGTTCTTGCCTTATATTTGGTTTCCTGTTATTTACTCAAGTATTTATTGCTGTAGTTGTATTGTAAACGGGAAGTTGAGCGCAATAAGTATGCTATTATTATAAATATTTATGCGTAGGGTAAAAAAATCCATCGAATTGTTATTGAAAAAAGTAAAGAACGCATAAATATTAGAAACAAAACCTTTTATTTCAATATTCTCTACTTTTCTCAAAAACGATGCTGAGGAATTTTTTCTTCTTGTGCACAAATATTGATAATAATACTATTACGCTCAACTAGTAATTTATAGATAGAACGATTGATACTTAAGCAAATAAGAAAAACTTTATCACGCAAGGATAGAAAATCCTGCCTACTAGTAAATATTACTGCAGCAAGCTTTTGGCAAGATTTAAGAAATATTTTACAAAATATTGCAGGAAACCATACGGAAAGGTATGAGCGTTGTTCGCGGCAAAATTTGGGAAAAATTTCATGAAATATTACGAGAAACCTTTCATGAAAGATTGCTGTGAGGTTTCTTGAAATGTTGCTGCAAGGTTTTTATCAAAGGTTGCTGTGAGGTTTTTAGAAATATTTCAACCGGGTTCTAGCGCGGACATATAAATGTAGCTGCAATATCTCATAAAAGGTTGCTACGAGGTTTTCTACAAGGTTACGGCGAGATTTTCTGAAAAATTGCTGTGTGGTTGCTTGAAATGTTTTTGCTATTTTTCCCGCAAGATTCCTGTGAGGTTTCTTGAAATGTTTCTGTTACATTTCCTGAAAGATTGCTGCGAGGTTTCCTGCAAGGTTGCAACGAGGTGTTCTAAAAGATTGCTGCAAGGTTTCTTGAAATGTTTCTGTTACATTTCCTGAAATATTGCTGTGAGGTTTTCATGAAAGGTTGCTGCGAGGTTTTCCGAAAGATTGCTGCGAGGTTTTTAGAAATATTTCAACCGGGTTCTAGCGCGGACATATAAATGTTGCTGCAATCTTTCATGAAAGGTTGCTGCGAAGTTTCGAAACTTTCATGAAACCTTGCAGCAACCTTGCAGCAATCTTTCATGCTGTGTGGGTATCTATTGCGCTTAACCTTTAATTCGAATATACACCGATTAATACTTAAGTAAATAAAAAACTCAATTTTCACTCGGTCGGTATCAGGTTCTACTCCAGCCTGGTCTTAAGTAAAGAGTTAGTGATTATTTTTATGGTAGTATACAGATAGCAAGACGACTTGAAACATTAGTTAGTATCAGAGTTGGTTAGTCGTTATATATGATATAGAGGTCTAATTAGGAGTCAACAAGCGCTGTTTGCTTTAGGTTAGTAGCTGTAGCTTTATCATCTATGGTTAATGTTGTGGTTTTGGGATTAGATTAATTAATGGGAGGAGTCGGGGTACTTATAAATTGGTCTGTGTTGTCGGTGTCCTTGTCAACCGGTTTTAACTTATGATGGTAATAATGTACATTTTGATCAGTTTTATATACGCCTACTGAGTTCTTGAATTTAATAAAGAGCCACCCAATGACTGCGATTAGGCCTATACACAGTATGGATCCTAATCCATAACTTCCATACAAAGAGCCTCTGATATAGTGATGTTCTCTACTGTGCTGTGCTATGTCCTTGAGTCGGTCTGATATGATGGTGATGATTTTGTCTATTGTACATTGAACTGTATTTATTAAGTCATGAGTTCCTTCAAGTAGTTGCTCATCCATTGGCTTCTCTGGTATAGGTAGTATTATCAAGCTTTTTTTGTTCCATTCATCATTTGAACTGGGTTGTAGTATTTCTGGAGGAGTTTGTGCTTGAACACTACTCTCAGCTTTAAATATTGGCAATAGTTCTTGAACCTTTAACTGTCGCTGGGGTCGATAAGTATATTTTTCACTGCTGATTCGAGTGCTCATACCTAGTTATCAGGGATATATAGTCTGCCAGTACTGGTCGATTGTAGAATTTCTTCTTTTCGTGTTCCACAGATGATCCTGACTATGATTTTATTAGTTAATGAGTATAGCCATACTGCCTCGGTGTGGAGGTAACTGCACTGGGATGATGGATTTGTCACGTATATTATGTTACAATTCTGGAAATTGTTCTCGTGCGGTTGAGTGAGCATAATTAGTTCACAATCATCTAGCATGGCTGTGTCCGCCAATGGTCCTTTAACTTCACAAGTAAGTCCATATGGTTGGTCCATACACTTATGTAGGTAGTCATAATCGAATTTGAGGTAGTATTTATTCTTTTCATTCAGCGCTATGAAGGAGTATGTTGGTTCGATTTTAGCGTATCCCAAATGGTGATCTTTCCAATTCCGTACGGTGAGTAATGGATACAGACGGTACATGGAGTACGGCTCTCTTTCAACTATAGGAAAATATAAGATTACTAGAAATCTGTCCTCTTAGTAAGAGTATCTATTTTAAATATTTTTATTATCTCTTCAGGTTGAATATACTCAGAGGGCATAGGTAAATCCCAATCTGAGGTATGCTTACGTATATCATTGGTTAGTTGTGCAAATAGTTCTCGGGTCAGTAGAGCTTCGAGCATCTTGCTCTGTAACAAAGAAGTAGCTGTGTCTACGAAACCCTTCACGACATCTATGCTATGGTCCAGTGTGATTTCTATTTGTCTAATTTAAGCCGTTAAACTTTGTAAATACGATTCCTTTTGCTGCTCCTCAACCACAGTATTCATTACGGTCTCTAAATGGGATAGGGCCTTAGCATGATTGGTAGCTACATCCTGCATTTGACTAATTGTACTACCAAACAGATGAGTACGCTTCTCGGTTAACTGGAGTATTTCCTTGTTATGTTGGTGTAATTTATCTAATTCCTAATTTATATCATCGACTTCGTCGTGAGTTACTAATCCGAATAGACTGCTACTAAGGCTGCCGATAAAGCCTAACGGTACCAATCCTCGCTTGGAGGATCCATTGGTTATCATCTTCTTATCTTTAGAGGTTAGTCGAGCCAGACAGGCTTGTAGTTGATTTTGCTGGGTCTGCAATATCTTTTGCTTGGAAAGAATGATTCGTGGATTGATAGCATAAATGCATTCAATGTCCCTGAATTCATTGACACATTCATGATATTTTTCCGTGGCTGGCTTTCGGTTTTCCACTATTTTTGGCTGGCATTTTAGATTGGTTAATTGCTTTACACAGTTGTTGCAGGTTTGGTTTATTAATTCTGAAACGTCACATTTGTCTAGAACTTTATCGAGATTCACATAAATGATTAGCTTCCATTCAGTGCGTTTTAATCTTAAAGAGCCGATTTTCTCGTAATAAATGCCTGGGTTCGGGTTTATTGGCGTATCCCTATAGGTTGAGTATCCATGAGCCAACAAAGGTAGTATAGTATTAGCATGACCATAGTTGTCCAAGATATTTTCCTGTAATAGTTAAAAATATTAGTTATTCTCGAATCAACGCTGGTTTTAATTTATCAATGTTTTAGTATGGTCTTGCCACTAGGGTTTTCTAACAAGATATTATTTTTAGCTAAAACCTCTATCATCTTCAATGGCGTTAAATAATACTTGTCAAACTTGGCTGTACGAAGTTCATTCTTTATATATACGCAGTCGCCAACTTCCGGTCTGAAAGCCTTAACTTCTTTGTCATAGTATTCCTTGGAACCTATTTTTCTGGTTATTTGTCTCTTTCCAGCCATAACCTTCATTTCACTTAGTCTCGTGATAAGATCACGTAGATACTGATTATATGTAGCAACCTCTCTTCCTTTGGTATGCGCAAAGGAAATCGAGCAGCTTTTCCACATACTAACTCAAAGGGCGCGTATCCAGTAGCAGCATGCAAACTTGTGTTATATGTGAATGGTGTCAACTTGTCCCAGTCTTTATATCGGTCGGCATAGGTGCGAGTAAAATCCACTCAAGGTGCATGGCTTCTTTCTAAAGCTCCCGTGGTTTGAGGTCGATAACCAGAGGAATGTAACTGTATTACCTGTAGCAATCGGAGTAAAGCAGCTATTACATCAGACATGAAACTGGTTCCATGGTCAGATGATATGGCTCGAGGTGCTCCGAACTGACAGATTAAATGTCTATCTAATGCATCAGCAATTGTCGTAGCTTTTATATTCGAAAGAGGTATAGCGGTAAGATATTTAGTTAAAAGATATTGCATGGTTAACATATGGCAATTATTAGAAGACGTTAGTCGCAATTTACCTACTGTGTCAATAGAAATATTATCGAAACTCTCTATTGGCGTGTCGGTGATAATCATGGAAGCTCGTTTGTTGATGCGGTCTATTTTTCTTTCCTTTCAAGTTGCGCAGGTCCGTATGAAGTTAAGTACATCATTTCTCATTACGGGCCAATAATATCGTTCCCTAATTTTGGCGTTGATCTGATTGATACCTTTGTGTCCTCCAATTAACTGTCATACAGGTTAGAAATGATCTCTTCTCTTTCATCCTCGCTAGGATATTCAGACCTACCGTAACACAGTGTAACAGTTATGTTGGTGTGATTAAAATGCTTCCTGAGTATTTCGTTAAGCATTCCTGGGCCTGAATTGTCGGTCACCTGGCTTCGTCTAGGTACACGTAACATCAAGATTTTCATTTCATTTAGTAGTCTGACTATCCTATCAAGAGTGTTATTTAAAACATCGATGTCCAATAAATCTTGTTCCTTATCCTTTAAGATCAAAGAGAATACATTTTTCCCCTTGTGAGGTGTAACCGTTATCTGACCTCTTGTATGTTTATGTCGTTTTATATCTCGGATATCTATGGCACCAATGTCATTTAATAGTCTCGTCACCGAGTCATGTCGGTTACAATCTCCAGACATAAAGTGTAAATAGTGTTCTCTTTTATATGTTAAACAATTCCTTGTTTGAACCACATTATTCCTTCCTTTCTCTTGCTCTTTTGTAGAGTTAGTTAATTCACCTGTGCTTATGTCTGGTGTCAAAGCATTATCGGCTAATACATAAGCGGGTATTGGCGGTAATATAGTAAAAGTATCGTTTCCCTCGTTAGTGTAGTTTATGTTTACAGTCTCTTCTAGAGGATTTGTTTCCGATATTACATTAAGGTTAGGAAACTGAACCTGTCTTTTTCTAACCCGCGGTGTACTGCTCTTCTGTGGTTCATTAACCTTAGTGCGAAGTGTGACGGAGATAGCCCTTTTAACCGGTAGGTGTATAAAAGAATTGCTCACATTAGCTCCCACATCAGTGTTTTCGCGGTTTTCTCCACCATCTAGTTCGTTATCGGTGATGATTTTGTCTATTGTACACTGATAGAAGTCTTAGCGGACTGCCTGCTCAGAGGGGAGGTGTGCAGTCCGCTCATACTCAGCGGTAAACAGCAAGAGAAATTTTGGCGTTTTGAATCCCAACGAGCTGCGCGCGCACGGTCGGTGGCTTTCAAAACGCCAACATTTTATTTCTATTTACCAAAAGTTTTCAAGCGTACTGCGCACGCTTGTAGTATACTGCGCACTCACACTTCGGCATGCAGTATACAAAAAGTTCTTTCAGTGTACATTGAACTGTATTTATTAAGTCATGAGTTCCTTCAAGTAGTTGCTCATCCATTGGCTTTTCTGGTATATGTAGTAGGCATTGTATTCGTTATTTCGGGAACACCTAGTCTATTTGCCTTTGCTTCTATCTTATCTCTTTGAGAAAGCGTGGGTTTATCCCCGTCTGAAAAATATTCCAGCATGGGTTTGGTTGGAGGATCAGCAAGTTTTTCCAAGAATACACAGTCACCAGTATTATACCAATGTTCTTTCAGACTTTGTTCCAATCTATCGCATTTACGTTCGGTATCTATTTTTATCCTTTGTTTGTCAGCAGCTGTTGACCCTCGCTTCCTAGAGACAGGGGTCTCAGTTACTGCTTTATAACTGTCATTGATTACAGCAGAGTCATCTCTTATTCCCGTAAATGACATTAAAGATTTGGGTACTGCACCATCGTCGTCCTCAAAACATCGGGTTATTTTGTTTGAAATGTTTTCAGAAGTAATTATGTCAGATTTATCTTTTGTAGCAGATAAGGTAGGTGCCGCTTAAGTTGTTGGTTCCCTTCTTGTGTTGAAGTTTGTTCAATAGAGAAATCTTCAACATCGGTGCCTTCTCTGGTATACTCAAAGGCACTGCATTTAAATGGATTATTTCAGTATCTTCTGGCTCAGTCGTAACTGGTGCTGGTATTTCAGCGTTGGTAGCAGTGTCTGATTCAGGATCAGTGATATAATTACCTCTTAATCTGCTGGGTCTCGGGTCCATCAACGGGGGGCATGTATCCCGCTGGGAGACGCTTCCTACGTCACTTTCAGTATCAGAATCGAGGATAGTAGTTGGCATCACTCTTTTAGTGAGTACTTTCTTCTTTGGTTGACTGATGCTTACCTCACTCATACTTGATTGATCACTGCTATTACCACTGGGTGTACCTGGTCTCGTTAAACGTCTTTCTTTATTGGTTAGAGCTGCTTTTCTAGCTTGACTTGCTAGAGTATCTTTATATACTAATTTTGGCTTCGCTGTATTGGGTTTAGTTACTCTCCCTTGCTGGATATCACCACTATCTCTAGGGGAAATTGCGGATTGCTTAGACCGTGTCCTTTGTGCAACAGTACTGTGGTCTAATTTAAGTGAGGGTTTCTTAGTAGTCGGTCCTGGTGGCCTGCTTCTTTGTTTAGGCGCTACAGGCGGTTGATTCAAAGGAGCTATTGCACCGGTTCTTGGAGCATTATCTGGATCATTTGCTCTTGGAAATTTGTCTATGGTTAGTCCTTCTAACGTAGGTTTCGTTCTTCTACTTATCATCAAGACTCGTAATTTAGGTAAGTTGTCATTTATTTCCTTTTCAGTGAGTGCATCAATAGGATTTCGTGACAATGCATCCGCGTTAGTATTTGATTTCCCCGGTTTGTAACGGAACTTATAAGTGTAGTCGGTAAATTTCAACACCCATCGCATGAGTCGTGGTCCAGGGTCTTTTCGGTCATGCATCCAGTTCAGTGGTTCACGGTCAATATAAATTCTTTGCCTAATAAATAAGGTCGAAAATGATGCATAGCGTACAAAGCAGCTAAACACTCCTTATCAGTGGTGCAATAGTTCCTCTCGGCGGCGTTAAGCCATCGTGATAGATATGCTACCGGATGGTCAAATCCCTCTTTTTCTTGACTAAGCACCGCCCCTATCGCATAATCTGATGCATCGGTAGTTAGGGTAAAGGTCTTGTCGAAATCGGGAAAAATCAGTATTGATGATTGTATCAGACAATCCTTTAAAGTCTGGAAACTATTCTCTTGGTCTGCTCCCCACTCAAAACATTTTTCCTTCTTTAGTAGATTAGACAAAGGTCTAGCCAGTTTTGAAAAATCTTTTATAAAACGTCTGTAGTAGCCAGCCAACCCTAAAAAATGTCGAACATTCTTTCGTGTTTTAGGGGTAGGAAAGTTCTGCACTGCTTTTATCTTTCCTGGGTCTGGTTCTACACCTCGTTCGCTGATGATATGACCTAGAAAGGTTACTTTCTTTCTTAAAAATTCAACCTTTTCGGGCTGCAATACGAGATGCGCTTCTCGAAATCGATTAAAAAACTTTCTGGTCTTTCGGTCATGATCATGTAGGTTCCGTGAATAAATTATGCTGTCATCAAAGTATACTAGCATTTCAATGTTTTGTAGTTGTAATCCATTAATAGGTCTTCGACGTGTTTTTTTTCTTCTTGGTTCAAATGGTTTACACTTATTATATCTAGTAATGTTCGAAACCTTTGACATTCATTGGTTATTTGAGTAGCTTCTTCTCCGGAGGAAGACTCCGTATAAAAATCAGGATTTACGTATTTAAACAGTAACGAGTCCCGGGGATTTCTAGTTATAAATATATCCTCTTCCCCTGTGTTGATTGCCATGACCCTGCATACCCCATTGTTGTTAGCAACGATTCCTTCTCCTATCAAAACCTTTTCATTGCTGACATAAATTCGTGGCAAATATCCTTCTTTTAAATTTGAGTGATTTAGGAATCTATACATGAGCTTTCTTGTGTCGCTTCATCCGTATCTGCGTGATCACTCATTTCCTTTTCTATAAAAGGTATGGGATGCATCATATCTCCTAAAATCATAAGGGCGTGGTGATAATAAGATATCACAGCTTCCTCTTGCTTCAGGTATCTTCGTCCTATTAGTCTATCCTGTTCTATTGGAAAATTACAATTTACGATGTGAAATTTTGCGGCTCGTTTCTGTTAAGAATAGCGTAATTTTGTATTCTACTAAAACCATTCTCTTCTAGTAAATGTACTTATGAGTGAGTGTATGTATTGCGCTGTGCATGATGCGGCGATGCGGGGTACTAGTTGTTGTACAAAGATGGCTAAGAAGACAAGGTACGAGAGTAAGAGTCACGCACCATTTATATCGTAATTATCTCGATAATCCTAAAGTGTAGTTATTAAAATGTTTATTCAGATTAATAAGAAATAAACTTAATAATAAATAAAAGTATTATTTATTTAATAAAAGTACCCACTTTTCTCAACATGGTAGCAGAACCTGGTTCTAAGTAAAGTGAGGTTATGTTCAAGCCACGTGTAACCGAAAAAGAAAAAATAAAAGTTGAAGAAACAAGTGAATTGAAATTTAAAAAAGGTTACTTACAAAAATTATTAGTGCAACAAATTGAAAGGATTTTAATATTAAAAGCTAAAATTTTTGAGAAAGAAAATACAAAGAAAAAGTTTTGCAAAGAAGAAATAAAGTTTCAAGTTTTTGATGGACGTGACTACAATATTTGGAAAAAAAGAATTTTATTATATTTAAAGTGGAAAAAGTGCGATGATCCAGCTATCAGAAGTAGATTGAATACTGAAAGTGAAACAGAGTGGAATAAGAAAAATTTAAAAGCCATGAATTACATATACTGTCGTATATCGAACGAACAACTGGAGTTCGTTGGTGAAGAAGACACGGCTATGGGAATATTAAAAAAATTCGATGATTTATATCAAAAAAAGTCAAAAGCGCTACAAATCTGTATTAGGAACAGACTAGACAGGATAAAACTAAAAGACTTTGAGGACTCAAGTACCTTTTTCTCAGAGTTTGAAAAGTTAGTTAACGAGTTAAAAAATGCTGGTGCACAAGTAAGTGAAAGAGAAAAGCTAGATTATATGCTTAAAACACTACCGGACTCACTTAGTTATATTGGTGACTTAATTGACTCTGTAAAAGATAGTGATCGTACTTGTGAATTTATAAAAAATAAAATTGATATGTAGGAAAAGCATGGACAAATAGAAAATAATAAAAAAAGATCAAGTGTATTTAAGGTGGAGTTTAAAGATATACTGTGTCACGGTTGTAATCAATGCGGTCATATAAGAAAAAATTGCCGAAATTTATGGCGACGTGGCATAGAGAGAAGCGGATCAAGTGTAGCGCCACAATGGTCAGGAGGTGCACGCTATACACAGCAACAGCAACAATATCAATCATCAGAACTACCTCAGCAAAATAGGGGGCGTGGTAGTCGCGGATACACAAGAGGTTATGTACATCGAGGAAGAAGCTGGCAGCAACACCGTGAAGGACAACATAATGCGCGATATTCATGCAACGAAAGCTACGATGCTCAAGATTCTGGATGCTTTGTAACACAAGTAGAATGTGATGAAGTAAATGTGTATGCTAGCAATATGAATAGAATAGATTGGATATTGGATAGTGGGTGCTCAGATCATATCATTAACAATGATTCTTACTTTTCTGAATGTGTAAATTTACAAAAACTGATTAATGTAAAAGTAGGTGATGGTAGAATTTTGAAGGGGACAAGAGTAGGTAAAGTAAAAACTTATTTTTTTGTAAATAATAAAAGAACTGAGATTACAATATCCAATGTATTCTACGTCAAAGAAATGGATAAAAATTTGATTAATTACGCGAAAGTAACAGATAAAAATAAAATATTTTCAGAGGGCAAAATATCAAAAATTTTCAATAATAAAAATAAAATTATTGCAGTCGCGTACAAGGAATTTGGTTTATATAAAATGAATAGTTATTTAGAGATTCAAACGGTTGATGTTAAAACTGTAGAAAAAATGACATTGAAAGAAAAATTTCACAAAATGTTGGGGCACGTGAATTTTAAATACTTAAATATTATGAGTAAAAAAAGGCTAGTTGAAGGTATACCAGAAAGTTTTGAGAATGAAATTCTAAAGTGTGGAACTTGTGTCCAAAATAAAATGCACAATTTACCTTTTCTAAATAATCGTAGCAATACAAGTGACATTTTGGAATTAGTTCACACTGATTTAAAAGGTCACCATAATAATATAGGATATGATGGGTCTAAATATTTTTTGACATTTATAGACGATTACAGTAAATGTGCTTTGATATATACAATAAAGTCAAAACATGAAGTTTTTTATTGTTTCATAGATTATATAAACCAAGTTGAAAATTTTACTGGTAAAAGGATAAAACGATTAAGGTGCGACAATGGTAAAGAGTATCTAAATAAAGAAATGTTAAATTTAGTTAAAGAAAAGGGAATTTGTTTAGAGCCTTGTCCACCATATGTACATGAACTGAATGGAACTGCCGAGCGTTATAATAGAACAATAATGAATTCGGCTAGATGCCTACTATCTGATTCAAACTTAAATATTAAATATTGGCCTGAAATAGTCAAAGCCGCAGCTTATCTGAAAAATAGAATAATAACAAACAATTGTGAAAGTAAAACACCTTTTGAAATATTTTTTAAGAGAAAACCGAATATTAAAAATTTAAGAATATACGGCAGTAAGGTTTTTATAAGAATACCTGAGGTAAAAAGAAATTCAAAGTGGGCGAGCAAAGCCGATATTGGTATACTTGTAGGTTATGAACAAATGGGATACAGAGTTTTAATCAATAATAGAATAGTAATCGCAAGACATGTATATTTTGTAAACGAAAATGAAAAATCAGTAGGTTTTAAAGGTGATGATGAAACGGAAGAACCTATTATTGATGAAAACTCTGAATCTACTGAAATTAAAGGAAAAAGTGATGATAAAAAAGAAACTGAAATAAAAGAAAAAGAAAAAAAGGAAAAATTGAATTATGAATATGATGATTATAAAGAAAACGAATTGAGGAGATCTGTTCGTAATAAAAGTAAACCAGAAAGATATGGTAAAGTAAATACCAATTATATATACGTAAATGTAGTTAGCGCTGATACTCCTACAAAGTATGAAGAGGCGTTAAAAAGAAATGATTATGATTTATGGAAAGAAGCCATGGATAGAGAGATAGGGTGTTTAATAAAAAATAAAACATGGCATATAGTAGAAAAACCAAAAAATAAAAAAAGTCTTAGATCTTAAGTGGGTTTTTACAAATAAGTCTGATAACCGAAAAAAGGCGAGATTAGTAGTTCGTGGTTATCAACAAAAAGAAGTACTGGAAGATTTGTACTCCCCAGTAGCTAGAATTCAAACTTTAAAATTACTGTTATCTTATTGTTGTCAAAATGCTTTATTAATTGAACAAATGGATGTAGAAACAGCCTTTTTGAACGGTGTAGTAAAATCAGAAGTATTTGTAAAACAACCAATAGGTTATGATGATAAAAGTGACCGAGTATATAAATTGGATAAAGCTCTCTATGGCTTGCGAGAAAGTCCAAGAGCATGGTATGAGTGCTTTGATAAATATATAAAATACTTGGGATTTCTGAGAAGCAAAAGTGATTATTGCTTGTATATGAAATATGAAAATAATGACACAATATACTTAATTCTTTTTGTAGATGATTTATTAATTTGTGGGAGAAATGTAAATAAAATTAACGAGATAAAAAATAATTTATCATGTAAGTTTGCAATGAAAGATTTAGGCGAAATTAAGACCTATTTAGGGATCAATATTGATTATAATTATAAAAAAGGTGAAATGAAATTGAACCAAAGTGAGTATATTGAGTTATTGGCAAGAAAATATAATATTATAGATAGTAAATTAAATTATACATCTATGGAACAAAATTTAAGTTTAGAGCCAGCACAGTCAGCATCAGCTGATATCAAATTTAGAAACCTAATTGGAGCTCTACTATATATTAATTCTGGAACAAGACTAGATATTAGTTATAGTGTAAACTATTTAAGTCGCTTCCAAAATAATTACAATGATACTCACTATAAACATGCCTTAAAAATATTAAAATATCTATATTTAACAAAAGATTTACAATTGAATTATAAAAGAAATGTAAATGTTGAAATACTAGATTGCTTTGTAGATGCTGATTGGGCTGGAGATAAAGTAGATAGGAAATCTACTACCGGCTATTTAATAAGATTCTTTGAAAATGTTATCTATTGGAAAACAAAAAAAACAAGGCAGCGTTACAAAATCGTCAACAGCCGCCGAATACGTAGCTTTGTCAGAAGCAGTAAGTGAGGTCAAAGTAGTAAAGAATCTGTTAGAAGATTTTAAAATAAAATTAGAAAAACCAATTAAAATTTACGAGGATAATTCAGATGCTATTGCCATATCAAAATTTGGAAATTTAACAAAAAAACTCCAAATACATTGAAGTACATTATCATTTTATAAATGAATGTTATGAAAAGGGAGAAATTGACATAATTAAAGTAAACTAAAAAAATAATGCAGCTGATATACTAACAAAAGCTCTAGGTAGAAATAAATTTGAAAAATTTAGATTCATTTTAAATATTTTGTAACTCTTTTATAAAATAAAAAAAAAATATTATATTGTAGCATCTTATATATTATCTTAAATATTACTCTGTTATTGTAGAATCAAAATTAAGGAGGTGTGTTAAGAATAGCGTAATTTTGTATTCTACTAAAACCATTCTCTTCTAGTAAATGTACTTATGAGTGAGAGTGTGTATTGCGCTGTGCATGATGCGGCGATGCGGGGTACTAGTTGTTGTACAAAGATGGCTAAGAAGACAAGGTACGAGAGTAAGAGTCACGCACCATTTATATCGTAATTATCTCGATAATCCTAAAGTGTAGTTATTAAAATGTTTATTCAGATTAATAAGAAATAAACTTAATAATAAATAAAAGTATTATTTATTTAATAAAAGTACCCACTTTTCTCAACAGTTTCCTTAACGTGAGCCAAGTGGTTCCATAAGTCTTAACGCATTCGTCTGTGATACTACTGAGTTTGGTAGCCTCGTTGGGGTTATATAGTACCTCTCCATCTACTGCACTATATTGTATTAAATTTACAGCAGCACCGTTGTCAATCATAAAGGTCAGCCAAGGATTTTTCCCTTCCGGAACATTTAGTCTTATTGTGGTAGGTTCATCGAGTTCGGCATCGCTGCTGACAATTCCTTTATACGCAGCAATTCCCGCTGCGGATTTTTCATTATTATGATTGGATTTTGGGTCTTAGGAATTGCCCCCATCCGTGAATGGTTCTCCTGATTCTTCGTTTCTTGTCTTGGTGATAAGGCAATAGTGAGTCTGTTTTGGCTCGTCGTCTCGTGATTGTGACGAGCCACATGCAAGTTTAAAGGATTATACGGATTATTATGAGCATTCTGTTCAGCAGAGTCTTGGCTGTTTGGTTTTCGATGACCGATGCTGTTGTTTGTTGAAAATTGGTATTACGATTGCCTTGATTGGAAGGTCGTCGATATTCACGATACTGGTTGTTAGTGAATTCGGTTTAATACTGATGTGGTTGACTATATGCATTAAATAACCTCGGGTCCTGTGCAAATTTTCGATTCTGCTGTGCCATGTAAGGTTGATTAACTTGGTAATCTAACGGTTGTTCATTATGTCTTGTGTGATCTCTCTTAGCATAATCATGGTTAAAACGAGGAGGCAGCCTATTGTCTTGCATGCTTTTGAATGATCCGTTAGTTTAAACATTGTAGTTAGTTCTTCTCGAACTATTTGGGTTCATTTGAGTTAGATTGTCTAATCTTCTGGACGAAGATTGCTGTACATAGCCCACGTTGAATGATTGTGTCATGGGCCTTGCGTGCCAATTGTTAAACCGTTGATTCGAAGGATTTGCTGCTGAGAACTCAGTCTTCTCCCAGTTCTGTACTTCAGACTTTCCATGAAATTTATACGCAGTATCTGGAATAATTTGTGCTTCCATTCGAGTTTCTACTCTTACTGCATCCTTGTAAGCTTCTTGTAAAGTAGCGGGGTTTCATCTGTCCACTTGAACGGCCATATCAGCCGGCAAACCCCGAATGAAGATGTCTTTGGCCATTATTTTCAAAGGCTTAATCATATTAGTGAGGTTCGCTGGGGTCAAGTTCGATGTTTCCTCTGCGAGTGCTATTTTCGCTCGACTTAACAGAATGATAAGCCTGTCATAGAACCTTCCTACCATTTCTCCTTGTTTCATGCGTAAATCATTTATTTTTGTCGTATAGTAGGTGTAGTTCTTTCCTGGAGCGAAACGAGTCTTCAGATGGGTTATTAATTCATTCACCGCGTCAAACGTGTACCTATAAGTACAATCACGGGCACTCCCTTGTAATTTACTTAGTACTGCTTGTACATACTGGCCCTCACAGTTCGCAGGTACATACACCTTCCCGTTTCTCACGTCCTATATGAAGTCCTTCAAAGACATGTTGCTACCGTTGGAGTTTCGCAGTCCTGTCAAGGCACTATTGAGAGCGAAGCTGTTAGCCATAGCACTCAACATCCTCAATGATTCGTTAGCCGCAGTGGTATTATTACCCTCCGGAGGGCTCATCCTGATGGTTTAACTTAATCTTATTACTAGTTGTGCTGATATCAAAACTACCCCCTTATTAACTTCCCTAGGGATTGCTAACTAATATTTGTAACTATTTCCTTTCTTACTAACTGGTTAATTTACAATTTCGTGCTTTTATTCTATCTTACTTGTAATATTGTGCTACACAATACCTTTGCTCCTCACTATTTTTCTCCAGAAGGTAATTGCTTACAGTTCCAGTTAGCCTTTCTTTCCCTGTTATCTTCTTGATTTATCTAAAACTACAGATGTATGCTATACACCCTTTATTTTCTTTTTTTTTCTTTTTAGTTATTTATTATTATACATAACTGATATAATAAAATCTGACATCAACCAGTTGTACAACTTAATCTAATCCTGATGACAATGCTGCTGATTTCACGTTTGATTTTCTTATATGAACCAAAATATTTTAAATTGTTTATGAAAAATAATCCAATTTAATGATACCATACAAAGTTTTGACAACTTGCTTAGTTTTTAAATTATTAAAAATTTTAGAAAAATCATAAATTGAAGGTTGGCTTTCCTAACTCTTTCCTTGATAATAAAAGTAATTTTTTTTTTTAAATAAAATCAACAGAAACAAACAATATTAAAGATATTGTTTCAAAATCTACACTATTTTCACTATTTAAATTTAAAGCAAACGTAACCAATTTAATATGGATACATTATCGTTAATAAAAATAATAACTTGCAAAATTCATAACTTAAAATGTACATGCGTACATCACCATATAGTCACACACTTCTATCTTTTAAGACATTTCCCTTTAATAAAATTTCACAAATTATTGTTTTGTAATAAAAATTGTAATACATATATATTTTCATATTAATGCACAAAAAAAGTCAAATAAAATGAATCTGCCAATCGATTATTGATCATAAATCACATAATATTGCAAAACTAGATAAATTATTTTCTGAATTATAATGAATAATGAAATTTCACAAAATGCCGAAAATTATTATAATTTAGTTGAAATGAAAAATCTCATTATTAAATTAAATCCTGCTTCCCCCCTTACTTAGAAATTTGTCGTCTTCGACAAACAAAATAGCGTGTAACTATCTAGATTATATGCAAATGCAAAAAAGATATTATTGTTGTGTTGGTTATAATTTAAAAAAGTTTGAAAATTTTAAAAATAATTCTTAGAAATTCAGTTATGAATGGCCAATAAATAAAAAATTACGTGTTTTAAAATTAGTTTACGGTTTTTTATTTATTTTTAGTTTTTTTTTATTCATAGTAAAATGTTTTATTAATAAAATATAATGAGAAAAGCTATAAAGACGAAAAATAGCTGGTGAATCGAAAACAATGTATAAGTTATTAAGTATAAAGATTTATTATGTTATTTATTAAATAAAAAGAATAATTTAGAATTGTTCTATTAAAATAATTATGTAGACACTCTGAAAAAATTTACCACTAACGCGAATAATGGCAAGTAAATATTCACTCAATTTATATTAACATTTTCTCCTGATTCAAAATAATATTCACTAGAAGTTAAAAACATTTATTTGAAAATATAAAATATTTGTTAAATCCAAAGTAATACTTCCTTATTCAGAATTATATAATATCAATGAAATTTTTAACTTGTAGTATAAAACAAATATTTATTTTATTCGAGCGATTTCAGTTTCACAACAATAAGTAAGAATAATAAATTATTAAAATGTAAAAAATATTTTTTGGAACCAAAATAATATGTTGTTGATTCAAATCGAAAAATTCTGAATAGAGTAATTAGTTTTTAAGATCAAGTAAACATTTCATAAATTTGAATAAATATTGTTTTAATGAAACTAAAAATATTCATATCATAAAATGTAGAAAATATTTGTTAAAAATAAAGAAACAATATGTAATAAAAAATGTGATTATATGTTAAGTCCTGACTTTACACCAGGACGGAATTAATGATTGATTATATTGTTGGTATACGGAAAATATGTTTATTTATAATATTAAAAGTTTGATTTAAAAATGTTTAATTTGAAAGTTAAGTCTAGTGATAGAAAAGCTCTACCAATTTTAATCGATATGAATCGTTCTCAGGATTAAATATACTTGAATTTAAAGAAATATAGATCAAAATATAATTGTAATGATCTTACCTTGATTTTAGTGTAGTAGTTACAGATCGGGTACAGCCAGACGATAAATGAACACACTCGATTAATATTTATTTAGATAGATATTTATTTCTTATTTTGAACAGTATTTGTAATCAGTTGAATATAATTATTTTGTATATTTTATAGTGCAATTTAATTGTAAAGCGCGATTTAATTTATGTGCTCGAAATTTCTATATAATAATATCTTTACAAGTGCTTTTATTGAAGTGCTGCCATATATGATTTTTCGTTGATATTTATAGTAATTATTCATATTTATTATTTATGAACTTCGAGTATATACTACTGGAGAAAGCCTCCCAGCTATTAACTGCGTTACAAGGCGAAGAGAGAGAAAGCCTCTATTTTGGTACGTGCTATCTCTCTCTCACTTTCTTAGTGGGGAACAGAAGCAGCCAATAAAATCAGGCTAGAGAGAGACAGCACGTACCAAAATAGAGGCTTTCTCTCTCTTCGCCTTGTAACGCTTGCTGCCATTTGGAGGCTTCCTCCAGTAGTATATGCTCGAAGTTTATGAATAATTGTTTTAGAATTTCTTTAAAGTTGATAAACAAAATTGATTATTAAGCATTTTTACGAAGTTTTATAATTTTATTCTCATAACTGATTTTAAGTTTCTTTAACTGTTCTACTTATTTTTTTGTTTAGCTTAACACATTCTTTTATCGTTCAATAACTGTTTTAATTAGTTCATGTTAAGAAATTTTTAAAAGAAAAGATACGTTTATGACGGAACACCTTAGGGCCCCTACTGAAAAAAATGACATGAGATCTCACACGAGATCTAACATGAGATCTCACGATTGAAAATGAAACGAGATCTCATATAGAAATCATATGAGATCTCACGTGAGATCTCATGTGCCGCAAAATTTTATTTTTCCTGATGCCCGATCTCACGTGAGATCTCATGTAAGATCTCATGTGCGAAAAGTATAATTTTTCCCGATACCCGACCTCACATAAGATCTCACGTAAGATCTCATGTGCAAAAAAATTCGATTTTTTCCTACACTTATAGTTGTAATTAATGTCAACAAATATAAAATCTAAATTTTGGTCTATAATTCAATTTATTTATATATTATACATATTAATAAAATTACGATTAAATGATTCTACACTACATCAACAAAACAATCGTTATCTAAAGCATGCTATTATGGATTATGGTTTTAAACTATATTCGAGCGTAATTATACTTGGCGATTGAATAATAACAGAAAAAAATTTTTTACGAAGATTTAGACGTTATTTACAAGTAATATTTAAGATACTAGTCACTACAATTATGCATATCGCCTTTTACACTCGAGAAGGCCATCACTTTTCAGTGAGGTCTGGAGCGATGCCGTTCGTATACAAAGGTTTGTACAGAATTTGTTTATTCAAAAAATGAGATACTTATTTCATATCATAGACGAAATCATGTATACGAGGCTCGGGGTCAGTTCACTAATTAATGACAGTTTTTTTAATCAATAGGTAGTGTCGTTCTATGACGCACGCTGCATCTGGTTCAGATTTACGGCATAACACGTCTTACCAATTGTTATACAATTTGCATGTCGCCGTAAAAACAGTTGCAGCTTCATTTATGTCTTAGAACATTATGACAAACTAACTGCAATGAACTGACAGTGACTTAGTACTTATTATCTTTTTTTTATCATACTGATAAATTATTTTTACATATCAATTACAATAGCGTCTTACAGATTTAAATAATATAGGTTTTTCTGACTCAAGAATTATTGATTTTACTTTTATTTTAAAGTATTATCGCAATCTTATTGCTTCTTTTCATGATTCAGTCGTGAATCTACCGTAATCTGAACAATTTCAAAATCGCGCTCGAATATAATTTCAAACCATGATATATAATCATATTTATACAGACTATTCACATGGTTTTCATAATAAGAATTATATTTGTATGCAATGTAAGCCTAAACATTAAAAGTAAGGTAATACACATATTTTAGTATTATACTATTTCACATGTTAAAGGTCAGTTTCAGTCGAGGTTTTAGGCATTTTTCACTGATCGAAAGTAGCTAAAAAAGTAATTTAATTTATTTTTAATAAAAATACATATCATAATTGCTTTCACTTGTGAATATCTATTCATTTTATCGTATGAGAAACGGAAGTGTGTACATTAGTCAAAATTCTTTTCTAGCTATTTTCGATCAGTAAAGTTAGTCGGAAGCTGATTCTTAATTGGAAAGTGACGCCATGAAATACCATGCAAAAACGAAAATTAGAACTACTAACCCCGGGCAAGATACGTTGGGTCATATGGCTCTACTAAATTTATTGAATATGATGATGTTCTAGTGTGCGAATACGTATTTATAATATTAGTGTAATCATATACATTGAGGGCATGGTGATGCTTGTCCCTTCTGATAATATTTCTGATCCAAGTTTATGTTTCACTTCAATAAAAAAATTAGTATGATTCAACTTGAGTGCGAACAACTAAAGAAATCTACCAAATACTTAAAAAGTTATATACAAATTAGCAATTTATAGTATTTCGGGGTTAGGTTTGGCAACTTTGATTTATAATTTGCGTTTCAAGTTCATAAAAAAATAACCGCTCTATAGGATTTTTTTATTTTAACCAAAATAATGGTATTAATATAGCTGATGTTAAAATTTGTCAAAATTTAAAGAACAAGCCGAAAAAAATAAAAAAGTAATAAATATCTTTTTCAAATTTTTTAAATTGAATAAAATACATAAGAGACCCTATGTGAGATCACATATGAGATCGCACACGAGATTGCATATGAGATGTCACGTGAAATCGCCTATGAGATCGCATATGAAATCGAATGTATATTCGTTAAATTTTTAAAATAAAATAAATATATGTGCGATCTGACATAAGATCTCACATACATTTATTTTATTTTCAAAATTCAACGAATATATATGAGATTTCATGGGCGATTTCATATGAGATCTCACATGAGAGTTCATACAATATTTTCAGTAGGTATGATTTTTCTCGGATTGTTCTTTAAATGTAAACATATTTACACTCTTCCGATTCTCATTCATTTAAAATAAGTTCATACCTATAAGTAGAATAGGTGGTAGCGCAGGGACTAAGGCTCTTAGCTCATGCTGTAGTAGACCAAAGTTTAATCCCTGGAAAAATTTTGGAAAAATTTTTCTGAATTTTTCTCTATGAAATAGAACTAGGAGACCAGGAAAAACCAATTAAAAATTCTCCCTGGCTAGTAAAAATTACATGAGTAAGTTGAAATCACGGGTCTCAGTCCACAGCGATCAAGAGACCCACTGGCAATAAAATAGAGGAGAAGATGATATCTCCAATCCCTAGTGGAAATATAAAATGTGCATTACTTATTGAAATAGTTTAAAATTAGTCAAAACTGTTTAAAAATGTTTAAAACTGTTTAAAACTGTTCAAAATAGTTTATAAATGTGAAATTTGGGATATTTAAAACAGTTATAAACAGTTTTAAACATTTTTGAGCAGTATTGAACAATACAGAATAATTTGAAACTGAAGTGAACATTTTCTCGTATAATTATATAAATTTTAATATATATAAGAAAATTTTTACAAACACAAAATTATGAAACACTGTTTGAAATCATGTCAAACTTTTTAAGACTTTTTAAAACTGTTTAAAACTGTTCAAATTAATAAAAAATAGTTCATATTGATTTAAAATTGTTTCAAATATTTTGAATATTTAAAATAATCTACAACTTTTTAACATAAAAAATTCAAAACTATTAAACACCGTTTGAAATCATTTCGAACTTATCAAAACTTTTTGAAAGTGTTTAAAAATGTTCAAAACTGTTCATAACTGTTTTAAATGTCCTAAATTTCGCACTTATAAACAGTTTCAAACAGTTACGAACAGTTTTAAACATTTTTAAACATTTTATATTTCCGCTAGGGATCACAAACAATTCCGATATTTATTCATATGAAAAAAAAACGAAATTTATTTTTAAACTATATTTGATCGATAAAGCAAACCCTTAAGAATTTTGTTTTAAAATAGGTCATTTATTTTTGTCCTTTTCTAATCTTAATCTCAACTTTATTATATATTGTGTCATGAAACGAATTTTTGAATTAGTGTTATTCAAAAACTAAATAGTAATAAAAAGATATAATATTTTTATAAATTATTGATTTTTTCAATAATATAGCATAAAAGAAAAGAATAATTTGACATTAGTGATATTAGATATTAAAAGAAAACAGGCACGTTTGTTCTAAATTTATCCTAGAGCAGGTGGCTCATCTTTTTCCTTTCATATTAACAAAATGAAATTTCATTTTTAACTGCAAAATGTTTAAAAAAAATAGGAAGCCTTATTTTCCACCATGAAAATAGTTATTATACATTGTTTTGAAATGATATTAAATTAGTATGTTCAAATATTCTTTTTATTATGGAATTTCACGCTAAATTTGTGACTACACAGCATAAAAAGTTTTTTTAACTTTAAAGAAGGTGTTTTTGAATATAAGAAATACGGTGCAAAGAAATGAATTTCTTTGAGTCAAAGAAAAATCATTTTTAAATTAATAAAATAATATTTAAAATAAAAAAAAAACCTTGAAATATTCTTTTTCTTCGTAAAATATTATATTCGAAAAAAGCAATGTTCGAATTTAGAAAAATATCTTATTAACTTTAAGAAATTAGTTACTTCCAAAATAGTGTTGAAAGTCAGTAAAACTTTCTTAAAAACAATGCTATATTTTTTTATTGAAAAAATGTAATATTTATTTAAAATAATTTTTATATAAAAATGAAAAAAATATCTTACATCAAATAATTTCTAGATCCAAAGACATCATTTTTAAATTAAACAAATTAGTTGATGACTTCCATAAACCTATCTCTTTTCAACAATAGAATGTTTGTTGATGCAAAAAAGCGGTGTAATTGATTACATTTCCTTACATTACAAAGAGGATTTTGAATTGAGAAAAAAACAATTATCAGAATGAAGAAAATATAACTAGAAAACTTGAAAAATTTTCTCATTTTAATAAAGTAATTATTATTTTGATTAAAAACGTACATTACAGTAAAAAAAAAATTTCACAAAAATTATTTATAAACATAATTACAAAAAATAAATTTTAATTAAAATCATTATTGAATTATTTTAAAGAAATACTTCTTTGAATCAAAAGAGTTTCAGTAATTAAAAAAAAATTAAAATTTATATTGCAGTAAAAAACTTAAATTTGTTGAAACATTTATTTGAATTAATATTTAAATTTACTTGTAACAAATTATTTCTATGCTTAAAAGTGATGTTTCATGTTTTCAAAATAATATTTTTCTACAAAAAAATATTTTTTAGGCTTGAAAAATTCGGATATATTTTTGAAGAAAGATAATATTTATTCAATGAATAGTTACTTCTATTTGGTACTTAGAGCATATACTACTATAGGCAGCTCTGAATGCACCGTGCGCGTGGTTAGGTTGGGAAAGAGAAAGATATACTAAGGTTGATAGCTATCTCTATCTCTCCGTCATGTGATAAAGGAGTAGGAAACAAAACAAACCAATCACGTGCCGGAGAAAAAGAGATATCTGTCAACCTCAATATACCTTTCTCTTTCTTAACTTAACCACGCGCACAGCGCATTCGAAGCTGCCTCCAGTAGTATATGCTCTAAGATTTGGTACGCAGAAAATAATTAATACGCAATACTTTTTATATGCATAAAAATATTTTATTATAGGAAAAAATTTTTATTTTAATTATTTAACTTAATTTTTATTTGGACATTACGAGATATAAATTTAAAATAAAATTATCAATTTTCAGTATGAGATATTGTTAAGTTCAAGAAATATCTTATGTATGTTGAAAAATATTTTATTGATATTTAAAAATTTTATTTCCACTGACGGAATAAATGATATTGATAAAAAAAATATTTTACCGATTGCCCGAAAGAATATATTCGATACAATAAAATCTTTTTCGATACTAGTATATTTTTTTTCCAGTGTAGCTATTAACAAGATCAAGTAACGGTTGTTTCATCCGTCTTTTATTCTTATCATGGAGAGACAAAGACATAATTGGGTTCAAGTAACGATTGCTACTTGAGTTAGGTCTATGAATAGGAGCCTAAGATCGTCTATGATAATAAAAATTTATATGGTTGGAATATATATTCAGAATAGATTAAATTAAAAATATTATTTTCTTTATTAAGAAATAATAAGTTGATTGAAAAAAAATTTTTTTCCCATTTATCTTTTAGTCTATTTTCAATTATAATAAATTTTATTAAAAACGAAGCAATTTATTTTAACATATTTTAACAATGAAAATAATACTTTTAATTTATGTAGAAATAATACTTTTAATCATATTTAAAAGTATTATAAAAATAATTTCAATTTATAAAATTCATAGTAAAGGATTAAATATTTTCATCTTACCTGCCAAAAATGAAATGTTGGCTCTCGAATATTCGCTTTTGTGACTCGAAGGACTACAGTGAATTTGACAGTAGTGATTTTTAACGAAGTAAAATCCGTTATTATCAAAGTCCTCACAATCGTCCGGCACAAAAGACACAAGAGTATCTTTTTTTTGTACTTTTCTAACATATCGGAATTATATATATAAAAGTTTATATTTGTAGAAGGTGATGCAATGGGGGGTTGGCGTTGAAGCGAGCAGGGGAACCCCCTAGTATATATATATATATATATATATATATATATATATATATATATATATATTGCATCATATGGATGCGTTTACAGACTTTTCATTGTCTTGCTCACGAAATTACGTTTGCATACAAATGGCTGTGTTAAACACGCTTTTTGAAGTTGCGCACCAGTATTGTTTAGTATATTGCTGTGTTTAAAATCTACTGCACATACTGAGGGTTTCTTTATAGATAAGCTGTATCGACCAATCAGAAAGCTTCTTTAGAGCTATTTAACGCGTGATAAATTTTGTTAACACGGCGTGCGCAACCTCGAGAAGCATTTGGAACAAAGCCAATGTATAAGACGAGTACGAAAAAAAGATACTCTTGTGTCTTTTGTGTCAGACGATTGTGAGGACTTTGATAATAACGGATTTCACTTCGTTAAAAATAATCACCGTCAACTTCACTGTAATCCTTCAAGTCGCAAAGGCGAATATTCGAGAGCCAACATTTTATTTCTTGCAGGTAAGATAAAAATATTTCAACCTTTACTATGAATTATATAAATTGAAATTATTTTCATTATTTAAATAAGATTAAAAGTATTATTTCGAGATAAATTAAAAGTATTATTTTCATTGTTAAAATATGTTAGAATAAATTGCTCCGTTTTTAATAAAATTAATCATAATCATAAATAGACTAAAAAATAAATAAGAGAAAATTTTTTTTCAATCAACTTATTATTTCTTAATGGAAAAAATAGTATTCATTATTTAATCTATTTTGAATATATATTCCAACCATATAAATTTTCTCTATCATAGACGATCTTAGACTCCTATTCATATACCTAACTCAAGTAGCGGTTGTTACTTGAACCTAATTCTGTCTTTGTCGCTCCATGATAAGAGTAAAAGACAGATGATACAACCGTTACTTAATCTAATAGTTTCACTGGAATAAAAATTTCTTTGTAACGAAAAAAATTTTATTGTATCGAATAGATTCTTTCTGGTTATAGGTGAAATACTTTTTATATCAATATCATTTATTCCGTCAGTGAAAATAACATTTTTTAATATCAATGAAATATTGTTCAACATACATAAGATATTTCTTAAACTTGAAAATATCTCATACTGGAAGTTATTAATTTTATTTTAAATTAATATTTCGTAATAAAAATAAAATTTTTTTCCTCCAATAAAATATTTTTATTATTATTCATTAGTAGAGTTTAACGACAGTGTAAATAATTCCTTTAATAATGATACAAACAACTATTAATTGTCAATAATACTTTTTATTGCTGGTTAATCATACAACGTTTCAGTCATATTTATGATGACCCTTTTCAAGTGCAAAAAATTGATTTAAATTGATTTAAATAACTATGAGTAACATTCTTTTCCTGAAACATAACATATAAATACATATAATTTTTTTACTTGATAAAATTTTCAAAATCAATGACAATTAAAATATCAAAGTCTCAATTATAACCTTTCAACTCTCCAAAACCAATAATAAATATTATAAAATCCATTCAAAAACAATTTTACAATAAACATTGCTATTTAAACAATTAATAATAGAATCCATTAAGTAGTATAGGTTTCAGTCTATAGTATAAATAAGCCATAAAGAAACACGATCAAACAAGAAGCAGTGAAGTCGTTCACAACAATAGTTAAACAGAAATCATAAGGAGGATAACACAATTGTGAGCTACCAAGTTAAAAGATATTTATGTAGTAGGGCGCTGTTGTCGTATGTACCCATTAGCACATGCGTGTGTGTACTTTGAATTAAATGTATTAATTATAAAAAGAATAAGAATAAAAGAGAAAGCGTAAAGAACAATTTGAAAGATTAATTATAGTAAACTAATGAACACTAATATAATTATATACATATATACATATATACATGTCAAAATAAGAAACATTATCAACTCCGATTCTCAATCCTAAAGTCACCATCAATATAATCTTTAAAAACAGATAACAACTTTTGTGTATCAAACATTCTATTGATATTATTCTTGGTTTGATAAAGCTGCATAAAAGTGATAAGTCCATGAGAATTATAATATCCACCATTGGCTCACCCACTTATCAAATTGCTAAAATTTTTGCAATGTTTATTTCTAAATATATTCCTCATAACAATCACACTCTAAAAACAGTTATAAATTGATTGATGATTTAAAGAATTTAAAAATACCTGAAGATAGTTCACTCTTTAGCATTGATGTTGTTGCTTTATATAACAACGTCCACATAGGTGCTATTTCCGCTTCAATTGAGAGAAGATGGTCTTATTTGTATAAACACACTGATTTGTCTCTTCGTGAGTTTCTTGATGTAATAAGTTTTATCATGAATAATAATTATTTTACCTTTGATGGTAAATTTTACAAGCAAATAAGTCCTATTCTTGCTGAAATTGTCATGCAAGATGTTGAACTTCATAGTTTTGAAGGTCTAAAGGATTCCATTTTGTTTTACAGAAGATATGTCGATGATAGTTTAATTTGTGCTAGGAGTAGTGACATCGACAAGATTCTTACTGCTTTTAATTCTGTTGATCAGCACATACAACACACGTTGGAAAAACCTGTAAACGGCACCTTGCACTTCTTAGATGTCAACATTGATTTCAATGATAAAAGCAACATCACTACGGATTGGTATCTCAAGGACACTCACTCGGGACAATACTTGAACTTCCATTCTCATGGACCTATTTCTCAAAAGATTGGCATAGTGTTTTCGTTGGTGGATAAAGTTCTCAAACTCTCAGACACAAGGTTTCATGTGAAGAATTTCAATATTATTAGAAGGATGCTTATTGGCAACAATTACCCAATAGAGTTTATATATAAGTATATTGACAAAAGAATTATCCAAAATGAACATAGTCACCACAATTTAAATGATAAATATCATTCAGAGTCCAATAATATAATTGTATTTCCTTATTCAAGGTCCCATGAATTTGCATTTAAAAACATATGTAAAAAATTCAATTTTAAATTAATTTTTAGTCTTAACAACAAAATTAAATGCAATTCACAATTGGGTAAGGATATCACAAAAAAATCATTAAAAAATAATGTTGTATATAAAATAAACTGCAATGATTGTAATGGTTGTTACATTGGGCACACCGGTAGAACTCTTGAAACTCGAATTGAGGAGCATAGGTCTGATTGTTTGCATAAACGTGAAAGATCGGCCCTTTATACTCATGTTTTAAACACCGGTCATAGTATGAATTTTGATATTAATAATGTTAAAATTCTTGATAATGAGTGCAATTACTATAAAAGATTGGTATCTGAAATGATTAATATACACATTCACAAGAATAATATCAATGGAATGTTTGATACACAAAAGTGTTTTTAAAGATTATATTGATGGTGACTTTAGGATTGAGAATCGGAGTTGATAATGTTTCTTATTTTGACATGTGATGTTTTTGTGTGTATATGTACATGTGTGTTTATATATATATATATATATATATATATATATATATATATATGTATATATGTATATAATTATATTAGTATTCATTAGTTTACTATAATTAATCTTTCGAATTGTTCTTTACGCTTTCTCTTTTATTCTTATTCTTTTTATAATTAATACATTTAATTCAAAGTACACACACGCATGTGCTAATGGGTACATACGACAACAGCGCCCTACTACATAAATATCTTTTAACTTGGTAGCTCACAATTGTGTTATCCTCCTTATGATTTCTGTTTAACTATTGTTGTGAACGACTTCACTGCTTCTTGTTTGATCGTGTTTCTTTATGGCTTATTTATACTATAGACTGAAACCTATACTACTTAATGGATTCTATTATTAATTGTTTAAATAGCAATGTTTATTGTAAAATTGTTTTTGGATGGATTTTATAATATTTATTATTGGTTTTGGAGAGTTGAAAGGTTATAATTGAGACTTTGATATTTTAATTGTCATTGATTTTGAAAATTTTATCAAGTAAAAAAATTATATGTATTTATATGTTATGTTTCAGGAAAAGAATGTTACTCATAGTTATTTAAATTAATTTAAATCAATTTTTTGCACTTGAAAAGGGTCATCATAAATATGACTGAAACGTTGTATGATTAACCAGCAATAAAAAGTATTATTGACAGTTAATAGTTGTTTGTATCATTATTTAAGAAAATATTTTTATGCATATAAAAAATATTTCGAATTAATTAATTTCTTCGTACTAAATATTGGCCAGGGGGAATTTTTAATTGGTTTCTCCTGGTCTCCTAGGTTCATTTCACAGAGAAAAATTCAGAAAAATTCATGGGACCTTGAATAAGGAAATACAATTATATTATTGGACTCTGAATGATATTTATCATTTAAATTGTGGTGACTATGTTCATTTTGGATAATTCTTTTGTCAATATACTTATATATAAACTCTATTGGGTAATTGTTGCCAATAAGCATCCTTCTAATAATATTGAAATTCTTCACATGAAACCTTGTGTCTGAGAGTTTGAGAACTTTATCCACCAACGAAAACACTATGCCAATCTTTTGAGAAATAGGTCCATGAGAATGGAAGTTCAAGTATTGTCCCGAGTGAGTGTCCTTGAGATACCAATCCGTAGTGATGTTGCTTTTATCATTGAAATCAATGTTGACATCTAAGAAGTGCAAGGTGCCGTTTACAGGTTTTTCCAACGTGTGTTGTATGTGCTGATCAACAGAATTAAAAGCAGTAAGAATCTTGTCGATGTCACTACTCCTAGCACAAATTAAACTATCATCGACATATCTTCTGTAAAACAAAATGGAATCCTTTAGACCTTCAAAACTATGAAGTTCAACATCTTGCATGACAATTTCAGCAAGAATAGGACTTATTTGCTTGTAAAATTTACCATCAAAGGTAAAATAATTATTATTCATGATAAAACTTATTACATCAAGAAACTCACGAAGAGACAAATCAGTGTGTTTATACAAATAAGACCATCTTCTCTCAATTGAAGCGGAAATAGCACCTATGTGGACGTTGTTATATAAAGCAACAACATCAATGCTAAAGAGTGAACTATCTTCAGGTATTTTTAAATTCTTTAAATCATCAATCAATTTATAACTGTTTTTTAGAGTGTGATTGTTATGAGGAATATATTTAGAAATAAACATTGCAAAAATTTTAGCAATTTGATAAGTGGGTGAGCCAATGGTGGATATTATAATTCTCATGGACTTATCACTTTTATGCAGCTTTATCAAACCAAGAATAATATCAATAGAATGTTTGATACACAAAAGTTGTTATCTGTTTTTAAAGATTATATTGATGGTGACTTTAGGATTGAGAATCGGAGTTGATAATGTTTCTTATTTTGACATGTATATATGTATATATGTATATAATTATATTAGTGTTCATTAGTTTACTATAATTAATCTTTCAAATTGTTCTTTACGCTTTCTCTTTTATTCTTATTCTTTTTATAATTAATACATTTAATTCAAAGTACACACACGCATGTGCTAATGGGTACATACGACAACAGCGCCCTACTACATAAATATCTTTTAACTTGGTAGCTCACAATTGTGTTATCCTCCTTATGATTTCTGTTTAACTATTGTTGTGAACGACTTCACTGCTTCTTGTTTGATCGTGTTTCTTTATGGCTTATTTATACTATAGACTGAAACCTATACTACTTAATGGATTCTATTATTAATTGTTTAAATAGCAATGTTTATTGTAAAATTGTTTTTGAATGGATTTTATAATATTTATTATTGGTTTTGGAGAGTTGAAAGGTTATAATTGAGACTTTGATATTTTAATTGTCATTGATTTTGAAAATTTTATCAAGTAAAAAAATTATATGTATTTATATGTTATGTTTCAGGAAAAGAATGTTACTCATAGTTATTTAAATTAATTTAAATCAATTTTTTGCACTTGAAAAGGGTCATCATAAATATGACTGAAACGTTGTATGATTAACCAGCAATAAAAAGTATTATTGACAGTTAATAGTTGTTTGTATCATTATTTAAGAAAATATTTTTATGCATATAAAAAATATTTCGAATTAATTAATTTCTTCGTACCAAACATTGGCCAGGGGGAATTTTTAATTGGTTTCTCCTGGTCTCCTAGGTTCATTTCACAGAGAAAAATTCAGAAAAATTTTTCTAAAATTTTCCCGGGGATTAAACCCCGGTCTACTACAGCATGAGCCAAGGGTTTTAGTCCCTTCGCTACCACCGATTCTACTTATAGGTAGATAGATATAGATAGATATTATTTTATTTTGTAAAAGAGTACAAAAACGTGTAATACAATTTGTTAATATAGAAACAATAAATATTACACAAAAAGTATAAATATATATGTAAATACTAATATTGCACAATTAATATCACAGTCAGTCAATAAATCCAATAATACTGAATAAGTAAGTCACAAACTAAAATAAATTAAAGTGATATCACAAAGTAATCATAAAATACACGCAATATAAATAAAAATAATCATATAAATAAAAATCAGTCATACTATATCTATCAGTCACAATATTAAAATTAAAAAGAATTAAATTTTATACATAATAAAATAAAATAACAAGCGTACGCAATAGCATGAAACGCAGTCAAGAATAAAATCAAATAAAAACTTTCACTCACCAACCATTCAGCCAACACTCATACAACAAATACACTCACACCTTAAGCCTATATAGAGGACGTTACAAAAGTAAATTAAATAAATTAACATGAATTAACATAAATTAATAGTAAAAAGTATTAATCTAGGTCGAGCATGTACCTTCTCACCGCTGATTTGAAGCTACTGAAAGATGGAAGATGTTTAATCTCAGCAGGCAGGGAGTTCCAAAAATGCGCATCTTGAACTTGGAAGGAATTCCTGCCAACCTCAGTACGCATAAAGGGCACCGCTAGATCCCTGATTTCTCCCCTAGTTGCCACCCTGGGTACACATCTAGTAAAGAGACCCATTAGATGCTCCGGAGTATTCATAGGTATGAACTTATTTTAAATAAATGAGAATCGGAAGAGTGTAAATATGTTTAAATTTAAAGAACAATCCGAAAAAAATCATACCTACTGAAAATATTGTATGAACTCTCATGTGAGGTCTCATATGGAATCGCCCATGAAATCTCATATATATTCGTTGAATTTTGAAAATAAAATAAATATATGTGAGATCTCATGTCAGATCGCACATATATTTTTTTATTTTAAAAATTTAACGAATATACATTGGATTTCATATGCGATCTCATAGGCGATTTCATGTGATATTTCATATGCAGTCGTGTGTGCGATCTAATATGTGATCTCACATGGGATCTCTTATATATTTTATTCAATTTAAAAAATTTTAAAAAGATATTTATTACTTTTTTATTTTTTTCGGCTTGTTCTTTAAATTTTGACAAATTTTAACATTAGCTATATTAATACCTTTATTTTAGTTAAAATAAAAAATCCTTTGGAGCTGTTAATTTTTTATAAACTCAGATCGCAAGTTAGACATCAAAGTTGACAAAACTAACCTCAAAATACTATAAATTGAAAACTTGTATATAACTTTTCATATATAAGATTTCGGTAGATTTCTTTAGTTGTCCGCACTCAAGTTGAATCCTACTACTTTTTTTCTTGAAGTGAAAAAACCCGATTAAATTCTCCATTTACTCATAAAGTTGGATAACAAATATTATCACAAGGGGGAGCTTCATTATGCCCTCAATGTATTTAATTACATTGATATTATAAATATGTATTCGAATACAGAACATCATCATATTCGATAAATTTAATAGAGCCACAAGACCCAATGCATCTTGCCCGGGGTTGGTATTCCTTATTTTAGCCACTTCATTTAATTTGAATTGTATTCCATGGCGTCACTTTCCACTTCAGATCAGCTTTCGACTAACTTTACCGATCGAAAATAGCTAAAAAAGATATTTTGTTTTCATTTATTTTTTTGGCTTATTCTTTGAGTTTGGACAAATTTACGCGCTTTCGCTTCTCATTTGTTAAAATAAATAGATATTTACAAGTGAAAAAATTTTGATATATATTCTTATCAAAAATAAACGAAATTACTTATTTAGCTACTTTCGATGGGTAAAAAAGGTCTATACCTCATCTTCAAGAGTAAGCTGGAGCAAATGTGGTTACCGACCGAGAGGTAAAAATGTTATTTAATCATAAATTAAATAAGGGGTCGTACCCAAATGCCGTTGACAGTTTTTTTGGGGGGGAGGGGTCGATCAAAATCTACGAAAAGTAACGCTATGGAAGGGGGGGGGTTAGTTATTTACTCCTACGTTGGCTATTTTTTTTTTATCAAAAAGATCATTGCATAATATTAGCAATTTGGAGCAGATTTTTCATCCGAAAACTGCAAAGTCAAGCAGTTCCGCAGTCTGTCCACTAAAACGCAGTATATTACTTTTTTTTACATGTACGCGGGCGCCGCCATACGGTGCAAAGCATAAGCCGTTTCTTTTAGCGAGTGAACTGTCAAAACAAACGAAAAATTTTCAAGCCGGTTGCAGCATTTATATTTGTGCCTGTTGAATCGTGTTCTATTTTTATAACGTATTTTAAAAGGTTCATAGTTTTATGATCTTTTTCGATAAAATTGAAGTGAAAAAGTTTATAGACGATTAATATATTTAATATCTTATAAATATTTATTATATGCAATGTTTAGAATTCTGTTGTTTTGTGAAAATGCTATTTTAATAAAATAAAAAACATAAAAATATGTTCAATATTTAAAAAGTAATTAAAATAATTAAAATTTTTTTTAAAACTTTAATAAAAAATAAAAAAGTTAGTTTACGTTACAGGGGGGAGGGTACTTTGATAGTTTACACATGTCACGGAAAGGGGACCGGGGGGTCGAAATATCAAAAAAATTGTCAACGGCATTTGGGTACGACCCCTAATAATACTGTTTTCAAAAGAAATTGATATCGAGCGCAATTTTTTATACATATATGATTGTATAATAGATGTTTTTTTCATAATATTTATCATATTTTAAACAAAAAGTAAGTAACCGTACTTACAGTTTAATAAACAGTTGTAGTATAGAATTGTTTAATTTTTAAATTTTTCTTTAATTATTTTGGTGAGTGCAATAGAGAAATAAATTTAGTTAATGTATTTGAAATTCTAATGCATTCCATTACGTTTAGTAGGAGAAAATTAAACAAAGGATGTTCAATTCTCGGTCGGTATCGAATCTGCTCCGACCTGCTCTTGACGAATAGCATAATAATAAGATCAATTTATCATCTTACTTCTGATGTTTGGACTTAAATTGCATGCAAATATAATTCTTACAATGAAAACTATGTGAATAGTCTGTATGAATATGATTATATATCATGGTTTATAATTATATTCGAGCACGATTTTGGAATTTTTCAGATTACGGTAGATTCACGACTGAATTATGAAAAGAAGCAATAAGATTGCGATAATACTTCAAAATAAAAGTAAAATCAATAGTTTTTGAGTCAGAAGAACCTATATTATTTAAATCTGTAAGACGCTATTGTAATTGATATGTAAAAATAATTTATCAGTATGATAAAAAAAAGATAATAAGTACTAAGTCACTGTCAGTTCATTGCAGTTAGTTTGTCATAATGTTCTAAGACATAAATGAAGCTGCAACTGTTTTTACGGCGATATGCAAATTGTGTAACAATTGGTAAAACGTGTTATGCCGTAAATCTGAACCAGATGCAGCGTGCGTCATAGAACGACACTACCTATTGATTAGAAAAACTGTCATTAATCAGTGAACTGACCCCGAGCCTCGTATACATGATTTCGTCTGTGATATGAAATAAGTATCTCAATTTTTGAATACACAAATTCTGTACAAACCTTTGTATACGAACAGCATCGCTCCAGACCTCACTAAAAAGTGATGGCCTTCTCGAGTGTAAAAGGCGATATGCATAATTATAGTGACTAGTATCTTTAATATTACTTGTAAATAACGTCTAAATCTTCGTAAAAATTTTTTTTCTATTATTATTCAATCGCCAAGTATAATTACGCTCAAATATAGTTTGAAACCATAATCCATAATAGCATGCTTTAGATAACGATTGTTTTGTAGATGTAGTGTAGAATCAACTATTCGTAATTTTATTAATATATATAATATATAAATAAATTGAATTATAGACCAAAATTAAGATTTTAGATTTGTTGACATTAATTACAACTATAAGTGTAGGAAAAAATCAAATTTTTTTTCACATGAGATCTCACGTGAGATCTCATGTTCAAAAAAATTTTATTTCAGTTCACACAAGATCTCATATGAGATCTTATGTGAGATCTTATGTGAGATCGGGTATCAGGAAAAATTATACTTTTCGCGCATGAGATCTCACATGAGATCTCACGTGAGATCGGGCATCAGGAAAAATAAAATTTTGCGGCACATGAGATCTCACGTGAGATCTCATATGAGTTCTCATATGAGATCTCGTTTCATTTTCAATCGTGAGATCTCATGTTAGATCTCGTGTGTGATCTCACATGAGATCTCACGTGAGATCTCATGTCATTTTTTTCAGTAGGGGCTCAAGATGTTGTTTATCGGTACAAGAAACAACAAGGGTTAAAAATACAGTTATTGAACAATTTACATAACATTTTTTTCTTATGATCTATTTACGTATAATTATAAAAGTGTTTTCTTTTTTTTTTAACCTATTTTTCTAAAACCTCATCCTTTTAAAAATAGTGCCACTATCTTTCTTAAATTCGTAAAATAGTCATAAAAAGATTTTTTGTTATTTCCACTTTATAATATTTGATAACATTGCATTTAAGTTTTGACTTATATATTTTTTGATTGATCAATAACTGTATATGTTTGAATTAATCAATATAATAGTAATAAGAATGTAATAAATTTTGTACAGTTATTGATCAATTTACATAAATAACTTAAAATCTATTTAAATACAGTATTCAGTAAAATATTTTGTTCGAGTATTTTCGTACAATTATATGATGTGTCTGTAGTAAATACATTTAAAAAAATAAAAATTATTAAATTATATAGTTATTTCAAACTTATAATATAAAAATATATATTTTTTTTATGTTTTAAATTGTTCATGATTTTGCTTATAAATACTTTTCACTTTTTAATTAATTCAACCTATACATTTTAAATTTTCTTCACAAATGAAATTATAGCTTATGAGATAGAAACATAACATAAAATGTTTTGTTAAAGTAATTATAATATAAAATTGTTTAAATATAATGTGAATATACAAGTGAATATTTATTCACTTCCCTTCCGGCTGAAGATGATTGTATAGGTAACTATGCAATCTGAAATGTAATAGACTTAAGCTTTAACTGAACACCTTAGATGTAACAATATAATTATGATTTGTATAGCTTAAATTGTTTCTTAATTTTAAAATCATTTTAGAGAAAAAAAAATAATAATAAAAATCTGTAATAATAATTATTATTTAATTAATCCATGCGAGATCAGAAGAGTGGTAATTCTCTAGGCTCTTCTTGTATAGGTTTGGAAGGGGGTGTAGGCATTGGTAGTTTGGTGTATGCTGCTTTTAAGGGTAAAGGTGGAGGTACAAGTTTCGCTATGCATGATTGTGTTGTTTCTTTTAATGGTGTTGGTTTTGATATAGAAGGTTTTTCTATTCTTATTTCTTTTAGTTGGATCTCTTCGTAATTTGTTTTTCTTTTAACTTGATTGGTATTTAATGCAATCATTAAATGTGTTAGAGAGCTGAAAATTGCTCCTAATAAATGTATAGACCAACCATAAATAGTGTGAAAAGTATAGCCCCTTATTATTGTGTCTATAGTCAACTTAATTATTTGGGTAATAATTATTATCATTATTATGGCTGAGCTTATAGATCCAAAAGTTGTCAATTTATTTACGAATTTATTCCAAGTATTTTCTGCAATATGCGATAATGTATTTTCTGTAAGTAGATTATTTAATAAATCTACTTGTGTGTTTTGTTCTCCCTGTATACCTCTTGCTATGGCATTAAGTAGCGCTGCTTTTTCAAAAGGAAACATGATGTGTTGCTGTAATTCTTGTAAATCCTCTTGAGAATAAATTCCGCTTGTTGCTAAAGAAAATATTTTTTCTGGTATCCATGACTTTTGAGCGTTTGGTTTTAAGACTTTTACTATATTTTTCTTGGTCGTGGTTTTGGTAGAAGATTTATCCAATTTTCTCCAATTTTATAATATTGAGGAATTATCGAATTACAGTTTATTTCCGATCCTGATTTTAATAATATATGTGTTTTTGTTGTCAAAAACCATGTTTGATTTTTTGTTAATACTGGCAATTGAATATAACATTTGTTTGTATGCAGCAACTGTGTCTCTACTGGCGTACATTTAATAACATGTACTACTTCGCCGGCAAGTTTAGCTATATAGCCCGGTTTCTGCATGATGTTATAAGCGAATTCATCGGGAGCTATGGATGCAAGGAATAAGGATTCTCGAATTACCTTTTTTTCTATCCCGTATTTTTCTTTTAAAATATTAAAATATAAATCTGCAAGATCAGCCCTAAAATGTTTTTCAATATATACAAATTTTGAGTTTATATATGTAAATAAATCTAAGTTTGTTACATCTTTTTTTATAGTATTATCGTCAAATAATATTTTATTGTAAGATATATCTAAAATAAATAGCTTCGGGTGCTACGATTTTGTTAATATTCTATCGCAAATTTTTACATTATTTAAAGCGGACAAAGAAAATGTTATTGTTTCTGTGTTTACAGTATATATAGGATTTTGATTAGGTGAATTAATTATAGTTGCAGGGCCTCTGTATAAAGTCTCATATTCTGTTTTAAAACCCTCTTCTGTAGGTAAATTTTCCCAAAAAGCATAACCTGCTTGTGAATCAATGCAATGTTGATCCAAAAATTTACATACAGTCCCTGAATTTAATCTTAATTTATCATTTTTTAGACTTACTTGAGCATATTCTTCTAATAAAGTTATTCTTATAAGACCCTGTACTAAAACGTTGTCCCATGATCCAAAATTGTCTGTATATGAAGCTCCTGTACAAGTTTTATCCTTTACTGAGCCTGCAAAGTCTATTCCAACTGCTTTTGTTGAATTTATTTTCAGGCCAGCTATAGTATGTATATTATCATATTTAAATATCCCTGTATCGTGAATAAATTTACATTTTTCATGGCTAATTTCATATAAGTATTCTTGTAAAGCGTGAGCAGTTGATCCTAAATGACTAAACATCCCGCAATGGAAAACCGTTCTTTGAATTTCTACTTTGCATTGTATAACTTTAATTTTTTTAAATTCTGCAACTTGTAATAGTTTTATTGTAGAATTAGTTATAGTAATATTTTCCTGTTGAAAGTCACATTCTCCTGAGTCTAGTAGAGAATATGTAGTGATGATTGGGTCTGTAGATTCACAATTGAATCCAATAATTGCAACATTTTCTCTAACAATAGATAATAATATGAATAAAATTAACAGCATTTTTTTTCTCTCTCTTTTCCTTTTTCTTTCTGAAACATAAAATAATATTAATTTTTTCGTTCATGTAAAATTTATTTATTTGCATGAACTAATTTTGAGCCACCCTTAAAATCTATAGAAACATTGCTATTTTCGTGAACTTTTAATACTTCAAAAGGTCCCAGGTTTTGATTTCTTTCTAATTTACCTGATTTTGGCTCTTTCATAAGCCATACTTTATCTCCTATTTTAAATTCTACAGGATTTATGAATCTGTCGTGATAAAATTTAGATTTTTCCTTTGACAGTATTAAATTTTCATGAGCTATTTTCGCAATATCTTTCATATTTATTAATAACTTTTGTATATAATCATTGAAAGTTTGTAATTTTTCTAATGAATTTAAAGGTTCGCTAGATGGTAATCTAGCTGGGTAGGCGAAAACTAATTCATGTGGAGTAAATTTATGACTTGAATGAACACTAGTATTATAATTAAATTGTGCAAGTTCAAGCCAATCATCCCATTCTGATTTTTTATCAGCAAAATTTTTTACATATTCACATAGGGTATGATGAGCTCTTTCTAATGAACCATTAGATTGTGGATGAAAGGCAATAGTTTCGATTTTTTTAAATTTAAATCTTTTAGAAATAGCTTTTATTAATTTGCCTGTAAAATTTGCACCCTTATCTGTAAGTACTAATTTTGGTGAACTGAAAATGCAAATGAATTTTTTTATAAATGCATCAGCTATAGACTCTGCTGTTTGATCTTTGAGCGCGACAGCTATTAAAAATTTTGATAAATGATCTTAAATAGCTAATATGTATTTATTATTATTTTTAGTTATGTGAAGAGGTCCTACTATATCTAATGAAATTTTATCGAATGTTTTTTCTGGGGTATCTGTTATTATCATGGGTTGTTTTGTTTTATTTCTTTTTAATTCATTTCTTTGACATGTTTCACAGTTTTTTATGCGATTTTGTGTATCACTTTTTAGATTTTCCCAGAAATATTTGTTTTTAATTCGATTATAAGTTCTATTGGCTCATGAATGACCTCCTAAACTTAATGAATGATATAATTCAAAAATTTCATTTCTTTTTTCATTTTGTAGATATTCTGTATTATTTAAACAAATCATAACTTTTATATTTGTATTTTTAAAAGTATCATATAATATTTCTTCGATTTCATTCTAATTTATATTTAAGATTTTAATATTCTTAGAAATACTAAACATAATGCAATTGTTTTCAATTAATAAATTTTTGAATGTATTAAAATTATTTATTAATTTTTCTTTTATTAATATTGATGATTCTTTTATATTTAGGCACATTATAAAAATTTTCCTCTTTTTATAATTTATTATTTCAATTTCATTATCTTTTGAATTATTATTTATTTCAATATTTTTGTGTTTAAAGTATTAATTTTGAATTTCATCTAAAGATATCCTTTCGCTCGTGATTAAATGCAATAAATTATCCTTTCTATTTGGAATAGAATTTTTAGAATATATAATGGTATTAGTTTTATTTGAATATATATTTTCTTGTTTTTCGTCTTTATTTTCGACAGTTTTAATTTCTTCATTTGTTACTGCTTTACTTACTTTTTTTCGTCGACCAAGTTTCTTTTTAATACGTATGCGTTCTTCATTTAATTTTTGGATTTTCATTTCATTTGAGGGTATATTTGTTAATTCTTGATTTTCTTTTGCTTTTTGGGCTCTAGTTACGACATTAATTTCTACTGTATCTATGGGATTTTTAGATAATGCATCACTATTCACATTCATTTTTTCCTTTTTATATATTACATCAAAATCATATTCTGATAATTTAAGTCGCTATCTTTGAACTCTATTATTTTTATCTGCTGATTTAAAAGATAGTAGTGGTTTATGATCCGTTACTATTATAATGATATCTTCTCCGTTTCTAATACCCTCAATTTCTTGGAAACTTTCTTGTTTAATAGAGAGATTTAAGTCGTCGTTTAATGTTTCGTCGTCGTCTGATATTGTTGTAATGTTTGTTGCTAAAGTATATCTGTTTATAAAGCTATTATCTTGGTTTGTCGTTTTGGTTCTGTTTTGAATAATTTTTTGAATTGTCCCTGTACTTTTATCAATTATATTTTCTTGTCTATTTGAATTATTGTTTATGGCTCTAATATCTATATTTTCGTATATGTTTTGTTGATCTTGTGTTTTATTTAAATTTTCCTGATTTTGTGTTGTATCTAAATTCTGCTGTTGTTGTGTTGTATTTAATGTAATTTTAACAAGAGAGTGTAGAAGTCTTGTACTTTTTCTAAATGCACTAGCGTCTTCTTTGTTTTGGATGATAGTTTTTTTTATAAATTCTCCTAATATATTACGAATTTCATTAATATTTTGATTTTCATCAATGAGTACTTTGAATTTATTACAAATTTTAATTAATTGTATTTTTGTACAATTTCGTATCCAAGCAGTTTTCTGTGATTGATAATTTTTTTAATTTCTGTCCAATTGATTTCATTCATTTAATTAGAGATATAAGTTTTTTTTTATGTTTCATAAAAATCTTATTAATTTCAGTATACTTAGTGATGTAAACGTAATACTTATTATTCAACACAAATTGTTATGATATTACTGACTCAAGAATTTAGATTGACCTAATTTTGTTTTATAAAATCAGAGAATGTTGCACAATTGCTGACTTATGTTTTGATAGTTATACATTGACCTCTTGTTGTTGTTGATATACAAAACCGTATCGTAACCGAAAGATTTTTCGCTGAGTTTGTACTTTTACAAGTTCGATACACTTTGTAATGTTTTGATGATCAATGTTTACTTTTAAATGTAGTTTGTTTATTTTACATTATATTGATAGTATTAATGTATCAAATTTGAATAATTTTGAAATACAGATTGGATTATTGTTTTGAAATTGTAGTAATTTTTAATTTAATAACGAAAATTTATTGTAATTTCTTCACGTGAATTTTAATATTTCTTAAATGTTTCACTTTTGTTGATTTAGTTATTTTCACTTATGCAGCACTTTTGAATTATTTTTTTATTTATGTATTGATATATAAATTTTATTTATACATTAAATATATATATATTTTTTAATTTATTTCAATATTTGTATTTGTATTTTACTTTAAAGTATGTATAGCACTTTGTTTATACTTATTATTTGCACTTTTATTTCAATATATTTCAATTAAATTTTTCTTTTTTATTTGCTTTATATATTATTTTCGTTTATTTATCGATGCACTTTGTTTTTAATTTTTTAAATATTTATTTATTTCATATAGCACTTTCTTTATTTGCGTTCAATATTTTATTTATTTATGCGCTTTTATTTGATTTATCTATATTATTTATGCGCTTATATTTTATTATATTATTTATTTTATTGACTTGATATGATATGCGCTTTGAATATATTCATTTATTTATCTCACTTCTGATTGAATATTATATTTTTATGCTAATAATTTTCAAGTATATTTAATACGATCCTTCAATTAAAAATTTGTACCGGAATCAAAATGTTAAGTCCTGCATAGCAGTTTAGAATATAGTCATAAATTATTTTTAAAATTCCAAAAATTCTGAAAAATCAAAAAGAAAGAAAAAACTTTTTTTTTTTAAATAATTTAAAATGTTTTTTTAATATTATTGTATTGTCTGGAAAAATATGAAATAAAGTTGTATAATTACATTCTCTTACTAGTGTTTGTTGGTTTTCTTATGAATTGTAAATTTAATTCACTGATTAAATCGATTAATTTTTTAGAAGTAATTTATTAGTTTGAGTTACTTTAATAAAATTTCTAATTTTGATTCCATAACTTGATGGCATAGAACACGATAGTTTTTTTCTTGATTATAAGCTTGTAGTAACATTAAAAGAATTCATGTCTAGTTAACCGTCATAAAATCCATTACCATCAGAATCAAGAAATTTTAAATTTAAAATTAAAAATGATAAAATATTTGTTATTTTATCATTACCTATGTTTTGTTACGAGCTTCAGGTCGGGGTTATAAACGAATGCTGTACAACTCCTTTATATTACTGCATTATTATTATATTTTTTTTTAGTTCACTATGATTATTAAATTAAAACTTATAGATGTTTCTTAATGAACTTCTGGACACAAAATGATGTCCTACCCTTCTTTTTGGGATTCCATTCTTAGGTTAGGTCAGGTGTCTCGTACAGCGTTTCTTTGCTGACTCACAATTTTTTACTTTTATGTTTTACCAGATTATTAACAAAATTTTGTTTTTTTTTTAAATATATTGAATAATTTTTGGTAATTATTTTTACTAATTAATTCATTATTTTAAATTGTTCATAAATTTAATATTCATACATTTATTTGTCTTTAATTTTAATTATAGTTTTATTAATGCCTCCACACATTATTTTTTTTTAAAAAGGTATTTTTTTTGTTAATTGCATGAGTGTGACTGCATAAAAAAATTTTTTTTAAATTAATCATTCCCAATTGTAATAATTTTTTTATCGATTTATCTTATCTTTTTTATTTTTCTTTTTTTATCAATCCCTTCATCGAAGAATAAAATACACAGTACCCCCTATAAAAGATAAAAATCGTGCCACAAGATCCAGGGGTGCAACGCTCGTATTTTTATTTTGACCTGCCCATAGAGAAACATAACAGGATACACGCTCCAAGATCCAGGGGTGCAAAATTTTTATTTAACTTCGCGTAATGACAAAAATCGCACTACAAGATTCAGGGGTGCAGCACTTATATTTTTGTCATTTTAGTATTTATTATTTATAATCTTTTTATTTGCAGTTCATTTTTTTTTCAGTTTCCCTCAAAAACTACATCATTTTATGCAAGACTTAAGAGGCGGTCGGAACCAAATTGGTGACTTAGTTCGGTGCTTGTAATAAATGCTTATAATAATTTATTCATTTATTAATATGGTAAAAATATAGTCATTTCCTCTAGTCATGTATATAAAGAATAATTTAAAATAGTTAAAGCCACAAAAATATAAAAAATATTGTTATAAAGCGAAAAATGCCACCTAACAATCGACACGAAGTTTTTTGCATGCGATATATGTCAAGTCAGTTTAATATTGGTAATAAATGCTTATAATAATTTATTTACTTATTCATATGGTAAAAATATAGTCATTTCCTCTAGTCATGTATATAAAAAATAATTTGAAATAGTTTAAGCCATAAAAATATACAAAATATTATCGTAAAGCGAAAAATGCTGACTTGATATATACCGCAAGTCACCGATTTGGTTCCGAGCGCCTCTTAATCTGTTTTTCATCGTGTACTATGCACAACCCAAAAGCGCATCTAAATCTTAACCATCTGTCAAGACGTCTTACATAATCGAATGTCCATCCCCTTACATATAATAGGTTTATCTTTTCATATTTCATTTTATTATTCATTGTATTTGACGATTGTTTTTTCACCATCGCTACTTGATTGTTTCTTTTTCACATATTAGGTTCATTAGTATTTCCACGTAATTTTATTTTTTTTACATCGCGCGCGCGGGTAAAGGAATTATTTAGTAACACTCATATTGCTTGTTTATTATTAATAATTAAGTTATTCAAAAGAAAGATTTTGCTTATCATCTTTTCGTTTATGTTAACATTTTAATTAGTTTGTCGTTTATTGTGATTTTCTCTTTAGAGAATATTATAATAAAGTTGAAGTATTTTTCTTAGTTATATTTTTTTATTTTAATTTGATAATTTTTGCAATTAATAAAAAGATTATCATGCGGGACACCCAACCTAAACTGTTAGCATTGAATATTAATGTGAGATGGGTTAACGCAGGTTTATTATTCTTACCATAATTCATTATTGTAATAATCTTTCTTTTCTGCATCTAATCTTTGAGGTATCTAATCCACTAATAAATTGTTAATTTATTAAAATATTTTTTTTTAAATAGCTTATATGCACTGTTGGAGAATCCTGTTACATTCTTGCATTGTCTCGCTCCCGTTCTGCCTAAGTATCATCATTACAGTAAATCATATTTTATTTCATATTTTACGTCGTTTTGTAAGAATAAAATATTATTTTAGGTAGTCAGTTTTCGCTGATTTTAACTGTTATCGTTTTACCATCGTGAGACCGCTCACAAATTTTATGCAAATCTTAGTGTTGTTTTTCTGCTTAGTCTTAAATTCAGTGAATATATGACAAGGTAGAATTTAGCTTGGGAAGAATTTTGTTTAAAATTGTAATTATACACTTGTCGTTAACTAAAGTGAGTGAATTAAACCCGTGGCTGGTGTAATATGTCGCTCAACAAAGTCAAGTTGATGGCAATATCTTATCTCTGCTGATTTATTAAGAATTCACTGTAGCCGCTTTGAACTTTTGAATTCCCTTCACAATTTTTTTTCCTCGAAAAATTTTTTTTTTTTTTAATTATTAAAATAGTCAAAATTAGTTTTTAAAGTTTTATACAAACGGTTTAATTTAATTCCATTTTAGTTACATTTTTATATGCAATTTGGAAAAGTTTAATTCTTTCTTAAAAATCTAATTTATCGAATTGGGTTTAGTCATGATAATTGGATTTTACAATGGTTTTGTTAACAATATCTTGTATATATCGTTAATTTTTATTAATCATTAAACATCATTATAGTCTAAAAATGATATTTCGTTAAAAATTTAAAATATCAGAGAGAAAATATTTATTATCTTAGGTTATTTAATCAAACATAATAAATGAATTTTTCGAAAAGATTGTAGCAAACTTTATCTTTAAAATTTTATTTTTATTAATATTTTAGTATAAAGATTATCCGTTTAAAATAATTAACTATATTGGACATAAAATTTAGAAAAACTTTATATTTTTAAAGTTTTATTTGTCTTGCTGATAAAACAAATCCTAAGAATAACGCGCATTTAATCGAAATTATTGTTTAATATTTGAATTTTTATGCAAGGTGTAAGCGAATTCTAATAATATGGTTTTAGATTTAATATAAAGATTTTAGACAAAAAGTGACTTTTCAGTTGTAAGGAAAATTTTACCAGTAATACTAAGATTATGATATAGGTACACTACCCTTTAGCCACATTTGTCCACCCTACATGAAAATCGATAAAACTTTAAAGTTTTGTGGCTCAGTGAAAAATAGTCGTAATTAAAAAATTCCGACGGGGTTTTAAAAAGGGTTCAAAAACCTTTAATTTAAGCCGAGTTGAGCAAAAAAAATTTAAAAATGCATGCCTTATGCGTAAAAAACTAACTAAAAAATATTCAATTTTTTTTTCCCCTATTCAAATGTCTGCTATTTTTGCGAAAATTATCGAATCATAGAAAAACAAAATGGAGGTAAAAGCTAAATGAGTCACCTTTAAAATGAGCTATAGAAAGCTCATTTATGATCGATTTTACGGTAGTTATGGTCATTTTTTATGAAAAAAACAATTTTTTTTTAATAGCTATTATCTCAAAAAATACGCATGATATACAAAAATTTTTAATGAAAAAATTGTTTATTTTTGAGTCAAAAATATAAATATTTAGATTTAACTGAAATCCGGAAAAAATTTTTTTTTTTAATTTATTAAAACATAAATATTGAATAAATGGATTTTTTTTCAATGGGATCAAAAATAAATAAAATCTTTTTCTACTGATTCTCAGTTTAACCTAAATATTTATTTTTTTGACTCAAAAATAAACAATTTTTTCATTAAAAATGATTTTATATCATGCGTATTTTTTGAGATAATAGCTATTAAAAAAAATCGTTTTTTTCATAAAAAATGACCATAACTACCGTAAAATCGATCATAAATGAGCTTTTTATAGCTCATTTTAAAGGTGACTCCTTTAGCTTTTTCCTCCATTTTGTTTTTCTATGATTCGATAATTTCCGCAAAAATGGCAGGCATTTGAATAGGGGAAAAAAAATTGAATATTTTTTAGTTAGTTTTTTACGCATAAAGCATGTATTTTTTAATTTTTTGTTGCTCAACTCGGCTTAAACTAAAGGTTTTTAAACTCTTCTTAAAACCCCGTCGGAATTTTTTAATTACGACAATTTTTCACTGAGCCACAAAACTTACAGTTTTATCGATTTTCATGTAGGGTGGGCAAATGTGACTGGAGGGTAGTGTAGGTCTATATCATATTAGTTTTAAAATTTGTATCTTCATAAATGACTTCATGAACAAAAAGTTTCTGTTATTTTAATTTATTCTGTATTGTTTTTTTATTAAGGCTTGACCAACATAATATAATTAAAAATGGAAGTTATCATTAAATAATGCAAGTCTACATTTAAATTAAATTTTGTGGTAAAAATGTCTATATGCATATACTACATAGGTTTATTGCAAAACTGAAATCTATTGGGTTTGGAAATTTGCTTGCCAGCGCCACCACGTGGCCCTTTGGTAAGCTGTGAGAGAAGGATTATATTGCGTACCCTATTTAATCTTGTGTATTTCTAATATTTTTATGTGGTATAAAAATAAAAATGTAATTATTTGATTATGTTAAATATAACTTTATGACATATCGTTTTAAGGTAAATATATGTCCAGTGCATAATTTATTCGAAATGATTCACAAAAGATGATTGTTTTGGTGTTCATTTTTCGATAGTTTATAGCTTCAGATACTGCTTTAGAATGGTTAAAAATGTAAACATTGTCAGCTAGAAAGAGCCGTCAAAATTTTTATAAACTTGACTGTTTCATTTATGTACACTATAACATGCGTGATTTTTTATACAAAAATTCTCCATGTTTCCTTTTTCCTATGCAAACTAATTTTTTCATCTTTTTTTATACTATTTAATTAAAAAATTACAAAATACTATTATTTTCGTATGCAACCAATGTAATTCTCGAGCAGTATCGCTGACAAGCAAATTTCCAAACCCAATACTTATACACTTCATGACATAAATTAAGCAATCAATGATTGCGCAGACACTAAGGTGCCGTTGACGACTTTACTCTTATCTCATTTTATGTGCATCAAATGAGAATCTGCTTGTTTTTAATCATTCTATTTTATATTTATGGTTTTGTTAGCTTCGAGTTTACTGACTAAGATTTATTCCTAATAATTGTGTTAAAATTTATTTTAAAATTGTTTTTGTAACTAAATTGAAATTTGTTGTGAATAACGGTATCAATCTTTGCGCGTTTACAATTTTTTTTCTTTCAATTTCACTTTGTTTGAAAATTTTTCCGGTTAAAAGTTTTCTTTTTAACATATGATTTTTCTTAAGGAAAAATGATTAAAAGCGAATCGGTTTATTTACTTTATATATCGTAGTTAAGGGTCTCATTTATCAATTAACGTGTTTGATTTTTCTCTTTCTTAAATGTGAAGAACAATTTTTTTTTTAAATTGTGAAATCTACTAGTTAAAATTAAAATACAAAATAAATAGTCTGATATGATTAATCATTCATACTTAGTTTTCTACTTATATTTCATCTTTTTTTTTCTATTCTGAACTTACTTCACTAAAAAATATGCTTGGGTTGATAATTTCTGTCTTTCGTACATGCAAACCACCTTTTCTAATAGAAATCAGTAACCTGACCTCAAAATTTTTCAGAAAAATGTGTAAAATTTCTTTATATTGATTATAGAAACACTTCACTCTTGAAAATGATCGCGGAACTTATGATGCCATATTTTGCGTCACTTTTTGTGTCACTTTTTATATCACTTTTCGTGTCGCTTTATCGAGCCAAAAGTGACGCAACTTTTTGCGTAACTAATTGCGCAACTTTTCCAAAAATATATTTAAAAAATTATAAATATTATTTTTTAATTTTATTTTACATAATTTAAAAAATGTTAAAATACAGAATTAAAAATATTTAAAGCATGATTTAATTGTCCACGTTTAAAGAATAAATTTGGAAAAAATCTCTCAAATAAATTCAAAATTTTTTATCTGAATTATTGAAGGAGTGTTAATAGTCCAATCAATAGAGCAAAAAAAAAAGCTATTTTAGACATTAATTAGGGGCTTAATAAAACCTATATGAAGTTGTTAAGAGCGATACAAAAACATACCCTATAGAAAATGTAACCGAAAAAAACGGTATAAAATGCTCCAGGAGGCTGCAAAGTTGGCCGAAACAGCTTTTTTAATTCTCTGAAGCAATCTATGCATTTTAGCAAAAAAAGTAATTAATAAAAGTATTAGAGGATAAAAAAACCTAGAGTTCGAGTACTGCCGCGATTATTTTCGTCAATTAATTATTGCAAAAAATCCAACAAACCATAAAATGGCCATTTCTTGAATATCAATTATTTATTGCAAAAATAATTTTTTAAATATTTTTAAACTTTCAAAAGGAAGACTTCATAAATACGAACAGAAAGAGAGGTTGTAACAGCAAATTGGTTAATTTGTTGCTGAGATGTTCCCTATTATTTATCCCAACACGCATAATGTTTATTGCTATCATTTTTTTGACTGAACATATTGAGTTGCATAAGGGCTTAAACTCTTCATAAAGGTTCAAATTTTCATATTTCGTTAAGAGCAAATGAGAAAATTGAATTGCAATATTTTTTATAACGCCATAAAAAAGAGGGTGTTTTTCTATAAATAAATGAAGCTGGGGCTTTATTTATAACTATAATAAAACTCGTAAAAATTAACCGTATCTCCGTAAATAATGGACCGATTTTAAAGTTTTTTTTAATCTGGGATACCTTGAAAAATTATTAATATTGGTGCAAATAGTTTCTCAAAATAAGGTGTATTCAAGTTAAAACAACTGTACTTAATACGGACACCTTAATCGCAAATGATTGATGTGTTTTTTTTCGCCGCACTTTTGGAGATGTGTTTTTTTTCGTAGTCATATACACAGCTGTGATTGTTTTCGTAGCCACCATCGATATATACATGCACATGTATACAAATACACACACATACACGCCTACACACATACACATTCTATCATAAAAACCTGAACTTCTTAATTTTCAATAATGTTTTTATTTTATTAACACTCCTTTAATAATTTAGATGAAGAATTTTCAAATTATTTAAAAGATTTTTCCCAAATTAATTCTTTAAACGTAGACAGTTAGATCATGTTCTAAATATTTTTGGTTCTGTATTTTAACATCTTTTAAATTATGTAAAATAAAATTGAAAATAAAATATTTATAATTTATTTTATATTATATTTTTGGAAAAGTGGCGCAAAAGTTGCGTGATCATTTTCAGGAGGGTTGATAAAAAATTACTCTTTATTGAGAATGAAGCTATATGTTTAATTTTTCATTGTTTAAGATTATTTATGTTGAATTAGTCCTAATTCGCTTTATAGTATTTATTTCAACTTATCTATTTTCTAATCAACCGATCCAAAATTAATTCCTGATTACCAATTTTTTTGTTTTAATAATATTATTGTTTTTTCTTTCACAATTGTTGTTTTAATATACTCTTGTGCTCTGTAAGAATTACCGATTACAAGTTCTTAACAGTTGAAAACGCGGAAGTATTACAAATCGGACTTCATATCAGACGCTTTCTTAGGATCTGTTGTAAGAAAATCAAGTCATGTCCAGCTCAACCAAATAGGGCCGGCACTTTAAAAAAAATTCATATTTCTGTCATTTAAATTTAATAATTTAATGTTTTCAAATTTTTTTAGTGAATGAAATCTAAATACATTTTCATTATCAAAAAAAAATTCTTCCTTTTGAATATTAATTTTTGTATCATAAAATTTAACATTATATTTTTGTTTTGTAACGAATTTTTAGACTACCTTAAATTTTCCATAATTATAATCATACTTGTTCATACCCGACATTTTATCTACTAATAGAATAAATATAACGTTATTCTTTTCTTTTTTTTTATCTGTCAAATCGTCTTATTCACTTTGTTTTCATGATTTCTACATTTTTGACATGATGATAACTGGCATACGGACGAGGCTTTGCATTTTTATTCAATTATTAAGCAAACAAAATTCTCTCATCAGAGCAATATACGATTCTCAATATTTGATTTGCAAAAATAGAAATAAAAAATCTCTTAATAATTATCTTAAAAATGCTTAAAATTGAACTTCATCAAACTCTACAGTATTATTTACTTTACATTTTAGTGTACTAATTAACTAAATAAGATAAAGATAAGTGCAATGTCATTAGATTTTTTCCAAAATTTCTATATTTGTTTATTGATGACTTTACTTAAAAAATCATTATTATAAGATTAATTTTAATTAAATTTTTTTTTTCTAAAAATCAGTAATATGCATAAATTACACTTAGGAAATTTACAGTTAAATATCTCTTTGATAAATTGAAAGAATTAAAATAAAATTTTGTCTAGATTGAAAAAGTTTGATTTTATTATTATTATCACTCTTCACCGATTTGCCGATCAGAATTTTATATTCACTGAGAGTCCCGTTTTATATTTTTTTATTTTTTTACATAATACATTATAAAAAATTTTAGAACTATTTTGATTTATCACTAATGATTCGGCGGCAACGCGACTTTAGGGTTTTCCTGGAACGAATGTCAAACCATACGGCTCGTTGAATTCACCGAAGTAAAAACAACGTTTGGCGGGGGGGACCTCGACCAAATTACACTCGTCCCTGTTCGGGTGCCAATTTGTGATATGCCCCCTCGTTGCCAAACGGGGGGACGTAATACTTTGTCTTACAACTAAGATTCAATATTTTAGAGTTGTGAGATTAAGCATTTTACGGTTAAGAATTATGAAATTACTCTTATGCTACTACGTTTTCAAGTTAATAAAGCTAAATAGATTCGTTACTATTGATAAAGAGAGAGAAAAAGGAAGTTTATCGACTGATTGCATTACTGTAGCGATTTCTACTTCAATCGCGTGTGAATAATTTAAATGTTGAGGTACTCAAATAAAGAAAAGATTCATAAATCTAATGAGAAAATCCTAAATGAATTTAAACAATTTTACTGAGCTATCCATGCTTAGTTATTTTATAAATTTAAAGGACGGATCGGAAAGTGATCAAGGCAAAAATCAATTGAGATATTATTACAATTTTGAAGTAGAATTTATTTAGTATTAATAATAACTTGAAGGATTTTAGAAAGTCGATTCACAATTATAAATCTAAATTACTTATTAATCTTGCCCAATGCACTAATGTTTAACATTCTTATTTCAAAATTAATTACTACACTGATTATTTTTAGTTTGATTAAAATTAATTAAATAATTACTACTCTAGTTATTATTATTTTTCCACTTATCTATATTTGCGCTGCTCCGTCGCTCTCCTCGGCAAATGAACTCGGCTCTGCAGAAGAATCTTTCTAGTACATCTATTGGAACCCTCAGCCGCGCATTTGATTAAATCATTCAAATTTTAAAGGTGAAATGAATTTTGACATTGATAAAGTAATTGTCCAGATTAACACTAACTGAATTTAAAACGCGCTGGAATTCGAGTTTTATGTAGTATCGTTTTAAACTATCAGTTTAAAAAAATAATTCAACATTAGAAAAATGTTACTCATGTTTGAAATATTAACCCAGAAAAATATGTCTAAAAGCGATTAAAAATGTTACTCCTAATTTAACTGAAAATCGCGGCGGCTGGGGGTTCCACAAAGGACCCGCAAGCCCGCTCTAGAACATTGGCCGACGTAGAATGGTCATACGTAACTCTCTCTCTTCTCTACGTTCTTCTCGAGCGCAAAAAAGGAAAGAGAGCTTTTTACAAATTCTCCTTCAAACAATTAGCAGAGAGAGTTGTGTCAATTCATGCACTCTCTCTCTCTAACTCATTGATTGAAGATGCTCTCCTTCCTTCACCCATTCCCTACCTCAGCCTTAACCCTGCAGGTAGTAAAGACGGAGGAGAGAGAAATGAAGTCATATTGGTTAATTGCTGTTCTTACACTAGTTGCTCTGACGTAGTGACCACCCATCAAAGTTATTGTATTACTAAATTAATGTTAACGGTTTGAAATAATCTTTATCTTTCTATAATGTCAGCAAAAATGAACGCGCTATGAGAAAGTTTTAGCACGTTTATTTCTAAAATTAATTTTAATGAAGTAAAAAAACAAAAATAAAAGATTTAATAATTTTGTCACGCAATAATCTTTTTGAATACTAGTATGAAAGTCAAGGATATTAAAAAGTAATATAAATATTTATAAATATTTTATACATCCAAAAGACTTAAGAGCAGGCCGGAGTAGAATCTGATACCGGCCGAGTAAAAATTGAGTTTTTTGTTATTTACTCAAGTATTGATCGGTGTATCCTCAAATTAAAGGTTGAGCGCAATAGATATTATTATTATGAACATCTATGCACAAGAAAAAAAATTCTAACGTTTTGTTTTTGAGAAAAGTAAGGTACGTCGAAGTAAAAGTTTATGTTTATAATATTTTCGCGTTCTTTACTTTTCTCAAAAACAAATCGGTAGATTTTTTTTTCTTGTGCATACATATTTGTAATAATAATATCTATTGCGCTTGACCTTCAATTTACAGATACACCGATTAATACTAGAGTAAATAACAAAAATCTCAATTAGACAAGGACAGTGAATCCGGCTTGCTCTTAAAAATAAAATTAAGATATATTAAAAATAAAATTAAAATAATTTATAAATAAGGAAATATTATATTATTTAATTTTATCGTTTTATTTATGGAATATATTAATTAATAATATTATAATTATCATAATTATATTGAAATTCATTGTAAAATATATACTTTGAATAAAACTAATATTAATAAAAAATAAAATGAAATATATTAATTTCGAGTATATAAATTAAAGATACTAAATATTGTAAAAAAAATAACAATAATTAATATTCAAATATAAGAAATAATTAAAAAATTTTAAATAATAATAATATTAAAAAACATAAAGTTCAATTAGGTATTAAGAGGAGGTCACGTATCTCTGTCCTTTTCTAATCTAAGAAATGATTTTTTACAAAAACTAATAACTTTATCAAAAAATGAAGAGAAAGCCGCATCTTGCATCAAAAAAAGCAATATTTTCTTTGATAAGAAAAAATTAATTTTATCGCTTCGTTTTCAAGAAAACCTTGAAAAACCAAATTGTCCACCCTAACCTCTATGATTTGAGTTTTTCAAGGTTTTCTTGAAAACGAAGCAATTAAATAAATTCTTTCTGATCAAAGAAAATATTGCTTTTTTTATTACGAGATGCGGCTTTCTCTTCATTTTTTGATAAAGTTATTAGTTTCTGTAAAAAACTCAATTCTTTGATTAGAAAAGGACAGAGATACGTGACCTCCTCTTAAGGCGACTACGGAAGTTCGGTTGGATTTCATTTTGTAGTTTACAAATTACTCTTTCAGTTTCTAAAATTTTTTGGATTTTTTAATTTTCCACCATTTATTGTAATCCGTAGAATGGTGGAAAATTAGAAAATCTGAAAAATTTTACATATTGAAAGAGTAATTTGTAAACTCAAAAATAAAACCTAACCTAAAATCCGAAGTCGCCTTAAACTTTAAATTTAGAATAATTATAATAAAAAAAATTTTTGTTCTCTATTATTGTAAGACATGTTACAATAATATTTAATTGAAAAATATCAAATTATAATAATTATTCTAATAAACATACTTAAACAAAGATTTAAAAGCGATAAATATTAATTGGGAAATTGTTATATAACAATAATATAATAACAAATTGTACAAATAATAAAATGACTTTTAAAACTCTGTTTAAATATGTAATACTGATGGTGGAGGATGGATTGTAAATAGAGTCTAAGGTATAAGCAGGAAGGAATATAGACTCTCATGGTTGTGTAAGGCTACAGGCGAAGGGAACCAAGGTTTTGTTTTATGATAATTGTATAAAAAAATGGAATAATTTTAATTAATTTTAACATGTCTTAAGATAACTTAAAATTATTATATTGATTTTATATAATTATTTAAAATAAAACAAAAAAAAATCAACGTGCCATAATACCATACATTTTTTACTATTCAATGTATATTAAAAAAAATTATTAATTGCAAGGTATTATTGACAGTTCCTCTTTGGGTGGTGAGGAAATCTGTCTGAACAAATATATAATTAATATTAATTTTATTAATAATTTTTGTCAGTACAAATTTCATTACTGACTGATATTTTCATTAATGTAAATATGCACAGGGGTTGGCGAGCAGTGCAAACAGGGGGTACTTCCCTTAGTATATATATATATATATATATATATATATATATATATATATATATATATATATGCAGGGTGTCAAAAAAGTAACGGAACGGTCCCGTATTTTTTTAGGCAAGATATTTTTGGCAAAGGTCAAGGTTATTCCTTAAGTAACTTTCAACGAGGAATCAATCATTCAATGAGTTTCAGATGTCCTTCAAATCAGGTTCAAAGTCGTTTAAGTCATGTGACTTGTGACTTGAACGTAAAATTTTCCACTCTTTCGATTGCCGGTATCAAAATAGGGGGTTCGCATTTGAAAAAAAAAAGTTGACCGTGAAATGACCTTGAAGGTCATCCTCAAGGTCGAAATAAAGTTTACCATCGGATTCCTCGTTGAAAGTTACTTGACCTTTGCCAAAAATATCTTGCCTAAAAAAATACAGGACAGTTCCGTTACTTTTTTGACACCCTGTATAAATATATAAATATATATATGTATATATGTATGTATATGTATGTCCGAGATAAAAACCTTGTTCAATCACTTCTAGGCCGACCAAGAACATATCGAGCGTATTAACGCCTGGTTAGCACAAGTCAGGATCACCAGAGAGCAAGAAGACGCAGCGAATGAACAGGCGCTTTCTGTCAACGAGCAAGTCCCACCGCTCATCGAGTACGTGCTAGTAAGGCCACAAGAAGGCTGGTCGCTTTTCCAACCGCCCCCAGTCTGTCATACCATGGCGGACCACACAAGGTTCGTGCGCGTTTTAGGAGGCACGCTTCCCCGGAACTTTCCGGGCGTTGGGAAAGTTTCGCACTCGGATATACAATTTTTTGAGAGCCCGAACGGCCAAGACTGGTGCTGCATGCAGTGCCACCATGCAGTAAGTAGACATTGGCGTTTCAAAAATGTTCGTCTATGTGGAATGAGTTGGCAAATTCAGTCACCACCATGCCCTAGATGTGGTAAGAATACATTTTACATCACCAGGATGGAAAACTGTAAACAATGCGTCATAATATTCTTTTTTCACGTCAGGAGATCCTCAGTGGACATCTGATCAAATCCATAACTAATTATTAGCTTCGAACCTTTTTTTCCCAGAAGAACGTCTTGTCGAGATAATCATAAATTACTTCACCTGCTCCTTCAAGAATAACAAAGAAATCACCCTGGAGAAGCACCTTGCAAAAATTTTTATTAGGAAGTAAGCTATGAACCTTTTTTATATAGAAGCATTTTACCTCCTTAAGGAACAAATAGGGAATCACCTTGGCGGAACGACTTGTCAGATAATCAAGGATTTAAGACATATATATATATATATATAGGTATTCTTTACCTTCTTCCTCGAGAATAACAAGGGAATCACCCTGAAGGAGCACCTTGCCAAAGAAATTGAGAAATGAGCTACGAACCTTCTTTGTATGGAAGTACTTTCACCTCCTCAAGGAACAAAAAGGAGTCACCCAGAAAGAGAAGTTATCATAATCATTTTAAAGATATATCTTTTTTATTTTTGTATTGTTCTATACGTGTCAAGAAACATTGTATAGGAAAAGGTTTTGTGATCAGTTTAGATTGTGTATTTTATTTTTCTCATGATGTGATTCATATACATATGTTAATAAATCCTAAATAAGGTGTATTCAGGAAGGTTATTTCCCTTCTCCTTCTTCCCATCACCTACAAATGATATTCTTTAAGGGGAATCCTCATACCGACATAGAGTTCTACCTTATCTACATTTAAATTATGAATCTTAATAAAAATTTAACTATTCATGACTGAAATTCGTAGAAGAGGCACATTCTTGACATTCTAAAGAATTTATTGCAACGTTAAAAGACAGAATAAAAGTAAAAATGAAGACAAAAACTGCATAATACGATTATTCATAACTACATTGAAAAGTTAATCGTATTAAGCAGTTTTCGCCTTTATTTTTACCCTAATATTGTCTTTTAACGTTGCAATGAATTCTTTGGCATGTTAAGAATGTGCCTCTTCTATGAATTTTAGTCAAAAATAGTTAAATTTTTATTAAAATGCATAATTTAAATGTAGATAAGGTAGATCTCTGTGCCGGTATGAGGACACCCCTTAAGGACCTCCTTTTAATTTTCCTCACACTCTTATCACATCCAAGATTAAATTGTATGTATATATTTTTTTTATTTATATTATAAATTGTATATATATCTTATATAAAATTTTCTTTTGAATAGACCTTAGAGTAATTTGAAAAAATTTTGTAACTTTTCTTTATCTATAGATCTATATTTCCAAGTTATTATCCTTTTTATAATTTATCTTGAAAGCAGTATAACTGACTAAAGTATAATTGATTGTGCGTTTTTATTATTATATTTCCTTTTTGAATCAGGATTTTCAATTACAATTGTTGTTATAGTTATCATCCTAGTAAAACTTCAAAATAACAATACCTAATATAAGCAATAAATTAACAAGTTTAATAATTACATTTCTATCAAAGGAGAGCTTGAATTTAATTTTTTTATTTTTAAGCAAGAGCTTGTAACGTTATCTGACAGAAATCGCTGTCCGTTTGGATCATTGAAAAGAACTTTTATTTTTGTTCACTAGAAAATGTTTAGCTGTTAATTATATACGTCCTTTTGAATAAACATTTTTCCTATAAATTTAAGTCCTTGTCTTTCTCTCCTACTCAATTTCTCTCCTACAAATTTTCATATTTTTTTCATATATTATATCCTAACAAATTTTTGTAAACAAATTATCATCCTGGATTTAATATATTATTTTTAATAGTCAAAAATTCTACAATTATTAAACAAATAGGATGTTGTAAAAAGAAAATACATTTATAATGAAAGTTACTAAATTTTGTGAAATTCCACGAGCAATTTATAATGAAAAGAAAAAGGAATCTTTTTATCAACTGTATATTTTCAAATGGTAAATTTAAATTTTATTTTGAAAATAAATTTTACTAAGAATGTATGATTAACAATGTAACATTTAATTAATTGTTTCTGTTATACCCAAAATTTTAAATTCTTATTCATACTTTTACAATTCTCATGTAATCTAACAATCGTAAAAAAACAGAAATTTAAAAATTTTTATTTCAAATCAAATAGAATTTTTTCATTAAATGAAGAGTTTTACATATTGCAAGAGAGTTAACAAAATGCAAAATATATCTCAATATTTCACATATAAGTATATTTAAGGTGATAATATATTTTACGTATTACAGGTTGTGTATTTTCTGACTTTTGGATGTATTTCATTTTAGAAATGAATAAAATGTTGAAAGGATTTCATTTGACAGAATACTATGTGCTTATAATTTCTGACTATATATATTTGTGTGTATGTACATGTACATATCTATAATTTATTGAACGCCACTTCACAGAAGGTTGTTGATAATTTGTTTATTCAATTTGAAAATACACAAGTTATAAAAATAAACAGTTTTATTAATTACAAATCTTGTTAAGGGTATTACACTATTACTCAATCAAGGTCTTTATAAATCTTATCCTTAACAACATAATATAAGGTATTTTTCATTAAATATATTAACCTTATACTTTACCAAAAAGGTATAAGCACTGTCTTTATATTTTCATATTTATCCCGTCTTCTAATTATTTTTTACTATGGCTAACTACTTGCTTTTCTTTTGTACAAATCACTAATTAATCATAGATCATCACCAAATGTTGTTAAATTAAAATCTAGATCTTGAAAATATATCTGGTTTTATAGCTGTCAATGGTTGTATTTTGTCTCATAATTTGTGAAAGGGTTGATATTGTTGCCCATGTTGATTTTTAAAATCCCAATCTTAACGCTATTATCACTCAAAGTAGCAAACTGATTACGAGTAACAGTGGTTGTCCTTTACCAACCTATTATCTTGACCTATGAATTTGGAGTCTAATTAAATGATATTATTTGTTCATTGTGATTGAATTCCTTTTCAACCTTAGTTAAGAAAAATTAACAAACCTTTGGTTTGAACTAAAGTTCCATAAAACAAAATTATCATTGGCAACTGACACAGAATTTTTTCCCATTGAGCAATCATGTTGAGATCATTTCTGTAAGGTGTAGTGTCGATATCAGCTCATCCAAGAAACTTCTTTCATTTGACATGTACCATCTTCCATAAAATTAAAAGGATGCAAATTGAAAGCCAACTCTGATTTAACCAAATATTTCCAATTGAGTGTAAAAAAAAAACCTGGGTTTAAATTTTCCGTCTCTCCACTTAATTTAACAGAATAAACTTGATTCAAAAATCTCTCTGCATCTAATTCTCCTGTTTACAAACAATTAAACAAGAACAAACTATCGTTTACAATTATAATATATTACCCAAAACTTATTTTATTCCGGTTGCTTATTATTCAACGCTCTAGAAATCAGCTAACTGAATTCACAATCTCAAGAAATTGCTGTTTTTTATCCAACATTTCAATTTTTCCTTATACCGCATCCAACGAGTAATAATCCAGTAGAAATAAGAATTGAACATGTTGTGTTTAGTTACAGAATGAAACCGATGAAAATCGATAGGGGAAATGATACTGAATAAGAATATGCAAAAATCGTCATTTTTATTCCTGGGCAAATAGAGTTATTAAACAAATTGTGTGAAAAATTTATACGAGTTGTCTTGTGTTTATTATAAGTCGGAAGGGGTGCAATTTAGAGCTTATGTTCAATCAACTTTTTTAATCTTAAGATAAAGATCAATAACTTTTATTTAAAAAAAAAAAATTTTTTTACTTTTTATTGTTTAAATTTTGCAAAAAAGTGAAAAAATGGCAAAAAAAAAAAACAATGATTTTCAAACAAATTTATTTATTATTAAATATTAATATATGTTAGCAGGTATTTATGAATTGTAAAGTTTATGAAACAACGAAAAAAATGAGACGTGTAACGTTACATTTAGACTGATAGTGTTTGCAAAATTAAATTTACAACAAAGTGCTATGTAAATGGTTATAAACTTCGACCCCGGAGGCGTTTTGCGAATTTTCGTCTGCGCTTGATCTAACTAGTGCCAATCGAAAAATTAAAACATGAACTTTCATTTGCAGTCTCATTGCATGTTTCAATTTTAATTATTTATAACCGAAAAGGAGAATCATAAAAAGTTATAAAATTTGCTTAGTTGCAAAATTAACGCCTTCGCGGTTTCTTATCATAGACATAAGCGGCTTGCATTTTATGAAAGAACTTGAAAAAATCTTTAATTTAAAAAAAAAGGCTCTCTAGCTACATTTGGGGCCGAAGTGTGGGCCATTTTATGTTTTTTTTTTCGATTCGTTATTATGGCCTTCCATTTCGTGATAGAGAAATAAAAAAAAAAATAATCTTCAAATCTTCATCTTTTCGATTTCTAACATAAACAAGAGAGATAATTAATTTTTCACAGTTTAAAAAATTTAATAATATTTATCATTAGTACGAGAGTACTGAAATTGTAGGTCTGTCATAAACTGATCAATCGAAACTCTAGGTGGTTCTTTAGAAAAAAATTGCAATAAATCGTTTAGTTTTATACATAGAACGGTCATTCAATCACTTTTACCGAATGCTTTCATCATTCTAAATCTAAATATCTAGTTATTTTTTGAAAAGTACAAAATTTATAAATAAATAATAAGTTATTGGTTTTTTTAGGTTGCAAAATTAATTATTATTTTCATGTTTTTCTTGCTGAAATTTCATGAATGATTAAAGAAAAAAGTGTACAAAATAAATATTTATTGTAAAATAAATAAAATTATTAAATAAATATTTTCTTAACAAATTAGCAAATTTCAATATTTTTAACGATATTATTTTTTAATTTTGGAAGGTTAAATAAAAAAGGTAAGGATACAGTTTTGATGGAAACTATTTTTTTTTATATTTATTAAGAGGAGGTCACGTATCTCTGTCCTTTTCTAATCATAGAAATGATTTTTTCACAAAAACTAATAACTTTATCAAAAAATGAAGAGAAAGCCGCATCTTGTATCAAAAAAAGCAATATTTTCTTTGATAAGAAAAAATTAATTTTATTGCTTCGTTCTCAAGAAAACCTTGAAAAACCAAATTGTCCACCATAACCTCTATGATTTAAGTTTTTCAAGGTTTTCTTGAAAACAAAGCAATAAAATAAATTCTTTCTAATCAGAGAAAATATTGCTTTTTTTATTACGAAATGCGGCTTTCTCTTCATTTGTTGCTAAAGATATTAGTTTCTGTAAAAAACTCAATTCTTTGATTAGAAAAGGACAGAGATACGTGACCTCCTCTTAATATTAACATTTTTTTTAACATACATTATTTTTTTACAATAACTTATAATTTCCTTTTTTTTGAACACTGAATTGAATAGTCTATATCTTCTTCACCTTCATCATCGCAACTTTCATCACTTTCATCAAAAATATAATTAATATTTTGTGGTGAATATTGATTCGACATTATTTCGTCAGCTTCTTCAATTTCTGCTTTAAAACATCTCATTAGCGTTTGTTCAATTGTTTGATCAGCAGCAATTCCTGACCAGAACTCATCTGTACGACGAATTGTGAAAAAGCCATCTTCGGTATATTTATTAAACTCTACTCGACCTATAACTTCTTTTTCGTACTGATATAAATCCTGCAAATTAAGTAACACTGACTTACTAGGAGAGTGTCACACCTCCGGATCACGGATTTTGCATAAACTTCAGGATAAGTTTTGAGATGATAAAATATGGAAAAAGCTAAAGTTATAGTCACAAACACTCAATATTTCCTTAGTTCCAGGCAATTAAAGAAAATCACTAAAAAAGTTACTAGATTTTTAAACGCATATAGTTCTTTAGCATTGATAGCTAGAAGCTTAAAACTTTTTTAAAATTAAAGCTAAGCTTAAATCCTTTCGAAACAGTAGTTACAGCATATCAAAATATTATTTTTTCCCAAAGTTAGAGCGTAATAAAGATTAGATCTAATTTCAGCTTTTATTATTAATTAATGTTTTAAAAAGAAAATTCAGGTCCAATCCTCATTACGCTCTAATTTTGGGAAAAAATAATATTTTGATATGCTGTGACTACTGTTTTGAAAGGATTTGAGCTCAGCTTTAATTTTAAAAAAGTTTTGAGCTTCTAGCTATCAATGCTAAAGAACTATATGCGTTTAAAAATCTAGTAACTTTTTTAGTGATTTTCTTTAATTGCCTGTAACCAGGGAAATATTGAGTGTTTGTGACTATAACTTTAGCTTTTTCCATATTCTGTCATCTGAAAACTTATCCCGAAGTTTTAGCAAAATCCATGATCCGGAGGTGTGACACTCTCCTAGTTAGCGTAATTATAGTGTCCTGCAGCTGCAAAAATGGGTAGCATTTTCCTCATCGATTCTACATGTAAATCGTAATTTCCAGATCTATCTGCTTCAATAAATTGTTTTGAAATTGTTACCATATAAAAATACTGAACCCATACATACATATATATATATATATATATATATATATATATATATATATATATATATATATATATATATATATAGATTTGAGGACTAATTTCCATACCTGACGATATTCAAAAGTGTAACGTTTCAACTATTTTTCAAGATTTCCGACTGAACATCATCAAATTGTATACAACTTTATAACAATAAAATTTTTTTCATTAAAAATATTTAAATTTGCCAATTTGTTAAGAAAATATTTATTTAATAATTTTATTTATTTTATAATATATATTTATTTTGTACACTTTTTTCTTTAATCATTCATGAAATTTCAGCAAGAAAAACATGAAAATAATAATTAATTTTGCAACCTAAAAAAACCAATAACTTATTATTTATTTATAAATTTTGTACTTTTCAAAAAATAACTAGATATTTAGATTTAGAATGATGAAAGCATTCAGTAAAAGTGATTGAATGACCGTTCTATGTATAAAACTAAACGATTTATTGCAATTTTTTTCTAAAGAACCACCTAGAGTTTCGATTGATCAGTTTATGACAGACCTACAATTTCAGTACTCTCGTACTAATGATAAATATTATTAAATTTTTTAAACTGTGAAAAATTAATTATCTCTCTTGTTTATGTTAGAAATCGAAAAGATGAAGATTTGAAGATTATTTTTTTTTTATTTCTCTATCACGAAATGGAAGGCCATAATAACGAATCGAAAAAAAAAACATAAAATGGCCCACACTTCGGCCCCAAATGTAGCTAGAGAGCCTTTTTTTTTAAATTAAAGATTTTTTCAAGTTCTTTCATAAAATGCAAGCCGCTTATGTCTATGATAAGAAACCGCGAAGGCGTTAATTTTGCAACTAAGCAAATTTTATAACTTTTTATGATTCTCCTTTTCGGTTATAAATAATTAAAATTGAAACATGCAATGAGACTGCAAATGAAAGTTCATGTTTTAATTTTTCGATTGGCACTAGTTAGATCAAGCGCAGACGAAAATTCGCAAAACGCCTCCGGGGTCGAAGTTTATAACCATTTACATAGCACTTTGTTGTAAATTTAATTTTGCAAACACTATCAGTCTAAATGTAACGTTACACGTCTCATTTTTTTCGTTGTTTCATAAACTTTACAATTCATAAATACCTGCTAACATATATTAATATTTAATAATAAATAAATTTGTTTGAAAATCATTGTTTTTTTTTTTTGCCATTTTTTTACTTTTTTGCAAAATTTAAACAATAAAAAGTAAAAAAAATTTTTTTTTTAAATAAAAGTTATTGTTCTTCATCTTAAGATTAAAAAAGTCCATTGAACATAAGCTCTAAATTGCACCCCTTCCAACTTATAATAAACACAAGACAACTCGTATAAATTTTTCACACAATTTGTTTAATAACTCTATTTGCCCAGGAATAAAAATGACGATTTTTGCATATTCTTATTCAGTATCATTTCCCCTATCGATTTTCATCGGATTAATCCTGTAACTAAACACAACACTTAACTCCAACATTTTTCTCTAATTCTACTGGACTATAATTATAATTAGTAAATAAAGATTTTCGCTTAAGAGGCGGTCGGAACCAAATCGGTGACTTAGTTCGGTGTTTGGAATAAATGCTTATAATAATTTATTCATTTATTAATATAGTAAAAATATAGTCATTTCCTCTAGTCATGTATATAAAGAATAATTTAAAATAGTTAAAGCCACAAAAATATACAAAATATTGTTATAAAGCGAAAAATGCCACCTAACAATCGACACGACAGTTTTTTGCATGCGGTATATGTCAAGTCAGTTTGATATTTGTAATAAATGCTTATAATAATTTATTTACTTATTCATATGGTAAAAATATAGTCATTTCCTCTAGTTATGTATATAAAGAATGGTTTAAGCCATAAAAATATATAAAATATTATCGTAAAGCGAAAAATGCTGACTTGATATATACCGCAAGTCACCGATTTGGTTCCGACCGCCTCTTAAATTCATGAGGTTATATTCGACGCAGTTGCAAAAATAATAAACAGACGAGAATAAAAGCGTAAGCCATCGGCTCACTTCTTGTGGATGGAGGGGATCGTTAAGAATATATCCCTCACGAAATATGCAACGACATAGATGGTGGTATGATTCGGGAATTCTCGTACCCTTACCAACTTAAAATCAATCCTTTTCTTATCTTTTCTTAAACAATTAAATTTATTCTCTTAAATAATATAATTTAAAGTTTATAATGCTAATAATTAAAGTGAATTTACGCTTATATGTGTGTATGTAAGTATGCATGTGTATGTATATATATATGGGACGTTTCACGTCAACTCACCTAACAAAAAGATAGAATTCGTCGAAAATCTGTGAAAATGTTCTATTTGATACTCAAAATATAAAAAAAAATTTTAAAGATCCAGGTCAAAGGGGTCAGGATTTAAACATGATGGAATTTTTCAAATTTTCCAAATTTTTTCTAAATAAATATTTTAACGGCAGGCCGGAGTAGAACCTGATACCGACCGAGTAACAATTGAGTTGTTTGTTATTTACTCAAGTATTAATCGGTGTATCTTCAAATTAAAGGTTAAGCGCAATAGATATTATTATTATGAACATCTATGCACAACAAAAAAAAATCTACCGTTTAGTTTTTGAGAAAAGTAAGTAACGCCGAAGTAAAAGTTTATGTTTATAATATTTTCGCGTTACTTACTTTTCTCAAAAACAAAGCGATAGATTTTTTTCTTCTTGTGCATAAATATTTGTAATAATAATATCTATTGCGCTTAACCTTCAATTTTCAGATTCACCGAATAATACTTGTATAAATAACAAAAATCTCAATTAGACAAGGACAGCGAATCCGGCCTACTCTTAATGAATTTTTTCCTCAAAAACTATCAATTTTTCGTTAAAACTTAATAGAATACTTTTTCTTGGAAATTAGATGTAGAATTCACCTGAATTTTTGCAAATTATAATATACTGATTTTTATGCTTACTTGATCGATTTAAACATACTATTTAGTATATCTAAAAATCGAGCAGGTTAAATTGGCTTTTTAAAGTCTTATTTTTTGTTTTTTTATGAGGAAAAAATATACGAAGCCTCCAGTTGGGCAGCCTTCTCAAGGTTACTTAATTGTGCATTTCTTTTTTCTGAAAAAGTATTGATTTTTGGGACAAATGTATGAAAATGTTTTTTATTGGAAATCATGTGTAGAACATGAACATATTTTTACAAATTGTAATTTAAGACATTATGAACCATATATACTAAAAATTTTACAAAGAATAAATTTTAAAATTTCAAAATTTCATTTATAATTTGTGATGTTTAGCAAATAATGGTTTACAAAAATTTACATACATTTTACATACAATTTCCAATAAAAAACATTTTTATACATTTGTCCCAAAAATCAATAATTTTTCAGAAAAAAAATCACGAATCTCATGATTGATCCAAAATAACGATTTATTCAGACTTTTTTGCACAATTAAGTAGCTTTGAGAAGGCTGCCCAAGTGGAGGCTTCGTATATTTTTTCCTCATAAAAAAACAAAAAAAATAAGACTTTAAAAAGCCAATTTAACCTGCTCGATTTTTAGATATACTAAATAGTATGTTTAAATTGATCAAGTAAGCATAAAAATCAGTTTATTATAATTTGCAAAAATTCAGGTGAATTCTACATCTAATTTCCAAGAAAAAGTATTCTATTAAGTTTTAACGAAAAATTGATAGTTTTTGAGGAAAAAATTCATTAAAATATTTATTTAGCAAAAAATTTGGAAAATTCGAAAAATTCCATCACGTTTAAATCCTGACCCCTTTGACCTGGACCTCTAAAATTTTTTTTGTATATTTTGGGTATAAAATATTTTGGGAACATTTTACGTCATAAACGCATCGTTTTTATTAACATATCAAATTCCTCATTTATTGAACAGTAGCATTATTTCATTATTAAGGTAGTTCTATTAGTTTTTCACTTTTCTATGGAATTTTTTGAAATTGAAATATATTGTAAATTAAGATTTACGCTTTACAATGGCATTTTGATTTAGGTGAATATCCACCTTCATCTTTTAGATATTTTAGTTTAAACTTTGTTGAATTTAACATGAGAGTATATGGGCGAAGCGCTTGAAACGTAACATTTTATAAGATTGTGTAGAAAGTTTTTTATAGATTTCAAAGAAATAAAAATATATTATACTTCAGATCTTAAGGATTAAAATGGTACCTTGTAGATTATAGCAATCGACCCTGAATTCCGAAATAAAAGGAAAATAATGTCCTTACTCTATATTAATTTACACGTAAACATGCTGTCTTACGATTCGCATTATGTATACTTACAGAATCTGCGCACAAACATGTTTTTGAATTATTGTGCAAACACAGAACTCAACCAATTTCTATTTCGTATAGTGTAAATTTGTAAGAAACATATTACTTCACAATGAGAACCACTGGACCAATAGAACTACCTTAAGCGAAATTAAGTAGATCATAAGAAAAGAATCGAAATGTATGTTTTGAAATTTCAAAATCAATTTTACAAATCCTAAAAACATTACGAAACATATTATCAAAATTTAAGAAAATTTATAAATAAAAATTAACGTAAAAGATAATAAATCTTATAAACAAAGATAAGTATAAAAACCAAATTGAAACCATTGAAAAACGGACATTATTCCGGGTTTCTTATTGGTAATACATTTACACTGCCCGCCAAGTTCTATATTTCAAAAGCAATTGTTATTACTAAATATACATATATCGATTATTAAAATATATACGCACATAAAAATCAATTGTATTAAAAGGGTTAAAAGATATCAATAAACCTCGAGGATCTATTTACATATCGTGCCTATTCATTTGTCTGACCATACCCAGCACTAATATACTTAAGAAGTACTACAAGTCAAGAATATATGATTATTTATTAAAATCATTATTTCAAAGTATTGAATTTATCTTTTAATAATATTCAATTGTGAGAGCGATTTCGTTTAATTAAATATTGGTGGAGTTTTTCCACCACTAGATTCTACGGAAGCCTGTAAGGCTCACCTCCGTACTGTGTCGCTAGTAGCGTACTTTTCTGCTATGCGTGGACTTGTAACAGATAGGCTACGCGTAGGAGATAGGCTACGTATAACACGTACACAAGTAGTATTTAGATTTTTTATGAGCGATTGAAGGATGTAATAATTCGCAATAATAAAAGTATTATTTAATTATAATATTTTATTAATTAATAATAATTTTGTAATTTTTTTGATAAACATAACCTGTAAGAAATATGATGTATTTTAGAGATGCAGAGTTCTATTATTATTTGTAGTCTATCTGTTACAAGTCCACGCATAGCAGAAAAGTACGCTACTAGGCTACTAGCGACACAGTACGGAGGTGAGCCCTACAGGCTTTCATACAAAATTATTTTAGATGCATATACTTCAAATAAATAAATAAAAAAGTATTTAATTACTTCTATTTTCATTTAATGACTAAATATTTTTATTATTTTGAATATTACATCCTTCAATCGCTCATAAAAAATCTAAATACTACTTGTGTACGTGTTATACGTAGCCTATCTCCTACACGTAGCCTATCTGTTACAAGTCCACGCATAGCAGAAAAGTACGCTACTAGCGACATAGTACGGAGGTGAGCCTTACAGGCTTCCGTAAGATTCATACATCTTTATCTTTATGACTACATTTTATAAATAAATCCAATATTTCAAAAGAACATAATTTATATATATTATATGCAATTAAATAATATAATCAAATAACATTTTCATTTTAATTTAGTCCTGGTGCAAGCCAGGACTTGACAAATAAATAAATAAATTAAACGATAATTAGTTAGCTAAATTACGCTCAGGCTACGATTGAAAATACCAATAAATAAATAAAATAAATAATTAAATCAATTAGGATTAATAAATAGTTGACCTAATAATTAAATAAATTAATTAACTTAAGGAAATCGCACTTAAGAGAGTTTAAAATTATAAATAATTTTAAATATATATATAAAAGAAACTAACGAATAAACACAATCACTTAGGAAATAAATTATTATTAATTAACTGAATAATTCATTTCTGGAAAACATTACATCAGAACTTTATCAGGAACTATGGAGCAGGATGATGTTACTTCAAGGAAAATTGCATCATCCAAAACACATAAACAATACCAGGAACCCCCAACTCTCGTTGATGTTACTACTAAGAATATTGCATTATGCAAGGAACACCAACCCTTCTGACGTCATTGTGAGGAATATTACATCAGCCTAAGTCACATAAACAATACCAGGAAACCCCAACTCTCGCTGATGTTACTACTAAGAATATTGCATCATGCAAGGAACCCCAACCCTTCTGACGTCATTTCGAGGAATATTACATCAGTCTAAATCACAGGAACCCTCAACCCTCGCTGATGTCGCTACTGGGAATATTGCATCAGCCTAAGGGGGAGGTCTTTCATTTTAAGCTATAAAAACCCAAAGAACCGGGGTTTAGGAGCTCATTGATCTCCTAGACGTCACGCTCGGACCATCATAGTACTTTATTAATCTCCCAGTTATTATACCAGGAGCAATTAATAATTGACATCTATTTAGACATATTTATTATCATTTTGTTAATTAACCAGTCAAATAAATCGATTTGTTAAATTTATTTTTGGTACTTTAATTATTTCCTTACCGGATTCCTTGTATTTCAATACTTTATCAAACAATTACCCACCAAGGAAGCATACAAATACTATCAAGGAAACTGACGACCAGCGCCACTACGCTACATCGACCATCTAGAGGATCATCTATATTCCTATTATATATGGAATAACGTTCGGGTCGCAACACAGCATCATCATTAATAAAATTATTTATAAAGTTTTTATTTATGCAATTATTGTAATAAATCGCTGATTCGTTTTGTAAAACTCCACATATAAATTTTCTCCTACAAAAATGTATTTTTTAAATTGAAACCATTATGTATGTACGTACGTAGGATTAATTGTATACATATAATGCGTACATGTGTAATTAGAAAGCTTTAAAGCATTCAATATTATTATTAACAAAAATTATTTATTTATTTAAAAATTCCAGAATTACAATAACATTACTGATAATTTCGAGTACTTATGTATTTAATTTTTAATTTTAACATATAATTAACACTAATTATCTATTTAATTTTTATTTGTAAAATAATTTATATAATCTTTATTTTGTACAATTTTCATATATTTTAAATTATTCATTTTATTTGTAAAAATTATTAAAATTTTTCTTTTGTAAAAATTACGCATATAAATTGTCTCCTGTGAAAATGTATTCAATGTTGTTATTACTATTAACAAAAATTTTGTATTCAATTTTTATTTGTAAAATCATTTATATAATTTTCATATAATTTTAAATTATTTATTTTAATGTGAAAATAATGAGTTTCGATTTTGAAATAATTATTTATATAATTTAAAAATAATAAATTTTTTATCAAATTTAAAACAAAGTTATTTCTATAATTTTGTTTGTAATAGTAATAAATATTCACATATTTTATTTTAAAATTATGTAAATAAATTATCTGTTTGTAAAAATTTCATGAACTTTTACGTTTTAAAATTATTTATGTCAACCGGACTTTATGCACTCACGCGTCTAAACACTCGTGTGAGTGTTTGTCTGCGTACGCGCGCGCGCGTGTATGTGTTTTTCACGTGCGTGTGTAATTAAAAAATATTTTATATTAAAAATAATAACATTAAAATATAAAATAAAAAATTTTTATTTTAGCTCGTGACATATTACTACGGGATAGTAGTAGTAGTAGTAGTAGTGAAGATAATGATGATAAAGTATCTAATCACTGGAGTGATAATAGTAGTAGTTCGGGATATGAATCAATAGATTCACCGACAGACGTTTCGGAAGCCGGTAATGATGACAATATTAATGACAATGATAACGAGAATGATAACGACGACGATGATGATGATGTTAATGATAACGATAATAATGAAAATAATGGTGATGATGATAATAATGATGATGCTAACGATAATTAAAATGATAGAGATGACAGCCGTGATAATGATGGTAATGATAATGATAATGAAAATAGCAGTGATGATAACGATAATGAAAATAGTGATGTCGATGATAGCTATAATAGTAATGAAAATAACAGTGACGATAACAGCAATGATTATAGTAATGAAAGTAGTAGCAGTAGTAGCAGTGACGATGATGATAATTTACCACAAAACAATCTAAACATTTAAAATGATTATGAGGCGGTTGCAGCGAATCATGCGAGGGCTTTGGAGCGTAGATCTGAGAATATGTTGCATAATTATTTCGTCCCAAACTTCACCATAGCTGAATTAATTGATAGGACGATACAAAGACATTATGATAGACGTAATGAACTGGATTCCAGCAAGGGAGAGTTGAGAAAGAATATTTTGAGACGTTTCGTTGACCGAACGCAAACTGTAGATGAGCGTATTTCGACTCCCCATTGTTCTTTCGATCAAACCAGTATCAGGGATGTCAGCATAAATAAATGTAAGTAGAAAGTTTTTAAACATGATATTTCTGAAAATAACTTCAGCTATTACATTTCTTTGTTTTTTTTTGTTAAAGAAGTTCGTCAAAATAGTGAAGTCATAGACCGTCTACCACTATATATTCTTGGAAAAGTGTCGAGTCATGCATTCAAAGCGAGCCCAAGAAATAAGGTGGATCCACGACTTAGCTCGTGATCCACATTCTGCTATATATGAAGATAATATACCGGAATAACTAGATTAATTAACACGCGTAGCTGAATTTTTTTCCGGTCAACCCGAATTATAAATTTTTATTTGCAAATCATAAAATAATTTTCAATAATAAATTCACAGTCAGTGAAAATACTTGTGTCAATTATTCAACACCAATTTCATCACCGTTAACTTTATACTATACAGTGTCTCCCTCTTCATCACGCTCTATCGGGGGCTATGGTTATGATGGCGATGTGTCGATTTACTCATCCGAAACAGATTCTGAAACGATGCAATTGGGATGTGTTGCAGCGAGTATTAGAAGTTATGATTATGATGGCGATGTGTATGCATGGTCATCATAAACGGATTCTCAAACGATGCAAACGGGTGCTGGCGCAACAAATATTAACGCCGAAAGCGATAGTGAGAGGGATGAAGATAATATCGACGAGGGAGATAATGATGTAGAAGAAGAAGCAGGTCAAATCGATGTGCGACCTTCCGGCGAAAGGTTTATTATAAATCAGAGTACACATGATTATTTAAAAAAATATAGGGTTTATGGTATAGAGCTTCTATTAAAAATACTTACACCTCCTCCCGATGTTAATTTAATTATTTGTCTGGAAAATGTAATTCGGGATATACACGCGTACATAACGTCGATGGCAGGTGAAGATGATAGAATAAGTATAAGAAGCAATAATTTTTCTCGCGGAGCAGCAGGATTGTCGCTTCGACCTGTAAATAATTTTTTTTATAATGATCTTTGGTTATTACTGGGTAGTCTAGTTTAAAGTAATGAACATTTCTAATTAGATAATACTTTTATTTTAACAGTAACTACCGTAAATGTCCCATAAATGGGTGAAGGAGGTATAAAAAGAAAAAATTTCTGTATTGATGTAATCGGATCAAGATCATTCGTTCCTTTAAAAAACGATGATAATAAATGCCTACCGAGGGCTTTGATAGTGGGTGAGGCCTATATTAAATTTAAAAATTCAGTGAAAAATGAAGTTCAAGATATTTGGGGGAAATTTCGAAATAGTAAAGGGGCTTTACAGAGGCAGTGCGCGGACATTCTGATAACTAGCGCCAACGTTAAAATTCCCGATAGTGGCTGCGGTGTAGAGGGAATAGAGAAGTTTCAAACATACTACACGATGCGTGGAATAGCTATTGTTATTTATGACGAATCAACTTTTGGGTCTAGGGAGCCACCATTTTTTGACGGTTGGCCGTATGTAGAGCACGATAAAAATTCAATCATTAACCTTTTATATGACAATCGTACTCGATATTTTGACACTATTTTAAATTTAACTGGCGCCGCTAAAAGTAAATTTTTCTGTAAATACTGTAAAATTAAATATTCTCTTGTAAATATGCATAAATGTTCGTCAATTTGCTCTAGCTGCTTTGTATCACCACCTTGTGAAACTTAAAACGTTGAATTAATAAAATGCAACGATTGCAATAGAAATTTTTTCGGACAAATTTGTTTTAACAAGCATAGAACAGTTGGTAGTTACAAAAGAAAAAAAAAAATTATGCGATGTTGTTCAAGCGTGTCCTCGTTGCTGTGAAAAAATTAATAAAATTAAAGATAAGCCTGTATGCGGGGTTAATTGGTGTAGCACATGTCGTCGAAAACATAATGTGAACGATTTATGTTATACACCGACAATTTCATCAGATAAAGCAAAAAGCGGTCAATCTAGCGATGCATCGAAAAAGAAAAGAAATTTGTTTATATTCTACAATTTTGAAACCCGGTAAGACACATCGTATTGGAATAGCTCCAGTATAAAAATACATGTCCCAAACCTCTGCGTAGAACATCAGGTATGCGAGGACTGTATGGATGTCGAGAATATAGGAACTTTTTGCTCTACATGCGGTGTACGCGAATTTGTTTTTTGGGATGATCCCGTCAAGCGTTTACTCGAAATTGTTATTCGTAAAAAAACGGGTTTTGAGCAAATAATATGTATTGCGCATAATTCCAGAGGCTTCAACAGTCAATTTATTTTAAAAGAGATCGTCGAAAATATATCTTACGTGTCAAGCGTAATTTTAAATGTGCAGAGTATTATCATGCTTCAATGTGGTAAGACTAAGTTTATTGGTAGCTTAAACTACTTCCACATGAGATTGAGCGCGCTTCCAAAGGCTTTTGGCCTACCACCATCTAGTAAAAAAGATTACTTTCCACACCTGTTTAATACACAGGAAAATCAAAATCACAGAGGACTTTTACCAAATGTTAAATATTACGGTATAGACACAATGCCTCTTTCCGAGAGAGTTGAATTCTTTACGTGGTATAACGAGAATTTAGGTAACTATGAATTCAATTTTAAACGTAAAATCGTAGAATATTGTCTTATGGATGTAGAAATTTTAAGAGCATGACGAAGCTGTCCGCCTTCTAATAATATTTCCAATCCTAACTTATGAATAAACAATGCATTTAATGGAGTATTTTTGCTACAAAGAAAAAATTTGTAAGATTAAACTCTAGTGCGAACAACTCAAGAAATCCACCAAAATATTATATATACAAAGTTATAATAAAAACTTTCAATATATCGTATTTTAAGGTTAGGTTTGTTGAGTTTGATGTCTAATTTCCAATCTAAGCTCATAAAAAAATAACAAGTCCAAATGATTTTTTATTTTAACAAAAATTATTGTATTAATATAGCTTTAGTGCGGACAAGTCATTATATTTGCTTAATTTAAGAATTTAAAAAGATATTGATAAAATAAAAAAAGCAAAACTCGATTGCTGCAGCTCCGACATGCCGTTAAGGCGATCGTGTATAGCTTTCAGAAAAATATTTCTAGAATGCGGGAAAACATGTCCTTTTACGAAAGCTGTAACTATAGCACCCGCGTGTTCAACGGTATACAGAAAAAATTATTTACAAAAAATAGTATCGGTGCTATACCATCTGGTGATTATCGACGGGGTGACAAGCACTTGCAAAAATCCCTACGATGGTTAGTGCAACCAACAAGTGCACAACCGAACCAAAATCTTAATTTGGTTCAGTTGTGGGCATTTCACAAAATCAATTAAAAAAAATTATTCTATTTGACGGAATCGATTTTGTCCCTTCGTTGGTAGTTAGCTAAAGTCTTCATCTTACTATAGACACCTATAAGTCCAAAAAATATACAATTGGTAAAAAGTTATGAGCCAAAAACTAAAGAATGTCCACAACCGAATCCTTTCCCATACGGATATTTGCTCTCTCTATCCTTACATGTGTAAGCGTGGGCAATTTCCTCTCGGACATCCGCGTATTTTTCTCGGAGAATAGTGTAAAAAACTGACATCAGGTAACAATAACGATTTATCAGGCATCGAAGATTTAATTAAATGCAAGGTGCTACCACCGCGTAATTTGTATATACCGTGTTACCTATTAAAATGCACAATCGACTACTTTTTGCGCGATGTCGTTCTTGATGTAAAGAAATGAGTTAAGGAGATAGTAATCATGAAAATGTAAAAGATCGTGAATTCACAGGTACATGAGTTGTCCATGAAATGCGTAAAGCCGTTGAACTAGGGTATTGTATAACTGAAACATATATATGAGCCTGAAGTTTCCGACGTCCAGATCCGACACGATTGAAATAATTTTTTTTTTTTATTTAAACCACTTTGAAATGACTTCAATAATATTGTTAATTCTTAAGATGATCGTAAAAAAAATTTGAACCACTTCGGATTACCGGAAGGTAGATATAATGACCTGAGATTAATAACATACTTTTTTGTATATATACAAAAATATGCTAAATACACAAAAGTGAAAAAATTTTATGATTAATGAAAATAACCAGCTATATTAACATTCAATTTATGATTAATAATAATTTGAGCCTTTTTCTATTACCGAAAAAATATAAAACCGGCCCGACTTCGATTGAATAATGTTGTTATATACCAAAAAATTGCTCAAATACGAAAATCCAAATAATTCTTATTTTTATTGATATAAAAAACTGCTAAAGGTTGTAAATCCTTTATTAACAATTAAATTGTAATAAAAAAAAGATCTCGTGTAGTATCAATCACCGAAAGGCAACTATATAGACCAACGTATGATCAAAAAATGCTACTTTGATCGAATAAGAAATAGCTTAACAGCCGTAATGCGAATATTTAATGTTCTTACCAATGTAACCACCTGGGAAGGTTTAAAAATCCTGAATTAATATTTAATTAATTAATGAAAACGATCCGCTGTAGTTTGCACCGCCGAAAGGCAACTATATAGACCCGTATATGATAAAATAAAGCTAGTATAATCGAAATAGAACAAGTTTAAGCCTCATTGAGATTATTTATTGTTGTTACAAATGTAACCATCTGGAAACATTTAGGAATGCTAAATTACAATCTAAATAGTTGATGAAAATTATCTGGTGAAGTTTGAACTGCCGGAAGGTAACTAGACACACCCAAGTCTAATAAAATAATGCTACTATGAAATAACAAAAATAGTTTCAAAGCCGCATTGAGATTATTTATTGTTGTTACGAATATCACCATCTAATCATCTTTCAAAATCTTAAATTAACATCTAAACAGTTTATAATAACTGTCTGGTATAGTTTAAACCACCGGAAGTTGACTAGATACTCCCAAATCTGGAAAAATAATGCTTCTACGTTATAAATAAAATAGTTTCAAAGCCGCATTGAGAATATTTATTGTTGTTACTAATATAACCAACTGGAAGCGTTTAGGAATACTAAATTACAATATAAATAGTTAACAAAAACCATCTGATGTAGTTTAAACTGCCAAAAGGTAACTAGACACACCCAAGTCTGATAAAATAATGCTACTATGAAATAAAAAAAAAAGTTTCGAAGCTGCATTGAGAATATTTATTGTTGTTACAAATATAACCAACTGGAAAAGTTTAGGAATTCTAAACTACAATCTAAATAGTGAATAAAAACCATCTGGTTTAGTTTAAACTGCCAAAAGGTAACTAGACACACCCAAGTCTGATGAAATAATGCTTTGTGATCGAAAAAAAATAGTTTAAAAACCGCGTTGAGATTCTTTATTGTTGTTACGAATATAACCATCTGAAAATCTTTTGAATTCTTAAATTAACATCTGAACAGTTTATAATAACCATCTGGTGTAGTTTAAAACACCGAAAGTTGTCTAGATACTCCCAAATCCGATAAAATAATGATACTACGTTATAAAAAAAATAGTTTCAAAGCCGCATTAATAATGTTTATTATTGTTACAAATATAACCAACTGGAAACGTTTAGGAATCCTAAATTGCAATCTTCGGCATGTCGGAGCTGCAGCAATCAAGTTTTGCTTTTTTTATTTTATCAATACTTTTTTAAATTCTTAAATTAAACAAATATAATGACTTGTCCGCACTAAAGCTATATTTATATAATAATTTTTGTAAAAATAAAAAATCATTTGGACTTGTTATTTTTTTATGAGCTTGGATTGGAAATTAGATATCAAACTCGTCAAACCTAACCTTAAAATACGATATATTGAAAGTTTTTATTATAACTTTGTATGTATAATATTTTGGTGGATTTTTTGAGTTGTCCGCACTAGAGTTTAATCTTACAAATTTTTTCTTTGTAGCAAAGAAACTCGATTAAACGCATCGTTTATTCATAAGTTAAGATTGGAAATATTATTAGAAGGCGGACAGCTTCATCATGCTCTTAATAGTTAATAAAAATCATATGGTGTAGTTGTTACAAATATAACCAACTGAAAACGTTTAGGAATTCTAAATTACAATCTCAATAGTGAATAAAAATCATATGGTGTAGTTTGAACTGCCGGAAGGTAACTAGACACACCCAAATCTGATAAAATAATGCTACTTTGAAATGAAAAAAAATAGTTTTGAAGCCGCATTAAGATTATTTATTGTTGTTACGAATATAACCATCTTAAAATCTCTTGGAATATTAAGTAAACATCTTAACAGTCTATAATAACCATCTGGTATAGTTTGAACCACCGGAAGTTGACTAGATACTCCCAAATCCGATAAAATAATGCTAGTATGGAATAAAAAAAAATAGTTCCAAAGCCGCATTGAGATTATTAATTGTTGTTCTGAATATAACTATCCAAAAATCTTTTAAAATCTTAAATTAACATCTGAACAGTTTATAATAATCATCTGGTGTAGTTTGAACCACCGGAAGTTGTCTAGATACTCCCATATCTGATTAAATTATGCTACTACGTTAGAAAAAAATAATTTTAAAGCTGCATTGATAATATTTATTGTTGTTACAAATATAACCAACTAAAAACGTTGAGGAATCCAGAATTACAATCTAAATAGTCAATTTAAACAATCTGGTGTAGTTTAAACTGCCGAAAGATAACTAGACACACCCAAATCCGATAAAAAAATTTTTTATATCACGTCGTAGCATTATTTTATCGGATTTCGGAATATCTAGTCTTCCGATGGTTCAAACTACACCAGATGGTTACTATAATCTGTTCAGATGTTAATCTAAGATTTTGAAAGATTTCCAGATGGTCATATTTGTAACAACAATAAATAATCTCAAAGCGGCTTCGAAACTATTTTTTTTCATTTCATAGTAGCATTATTTTATCAGACTTGGGTGTGTCTAGTTACCTTTCGGCAGTTAAAACTACATTAGATGATTTTTATCAACTAAATAATTGTAATTTAGGATTCCTAAACGTTTCCAGTTGGTTATATTCTTAACAACAATAAACATTCTCAATGCGGCTTTGAAACTATTTTTTTTTATAACGTAGTAGCATTATTTTATCGGATTTGGGAATATCAAGACAACTTCCGGTGCTTCAAACTACACTAGATGGTTTTTGTTAACTATTTATATTGTAATTCAGGATTTCTAAACATTTCCAGTTGGTTATATTTGTAACAACAATAAATATTCTTAATGTGGCTTTGAAACTATTTTTCTTTATAACGTAGTAGAATTGTTTTAGCGGATTTGGGAGTATCTAGACAACTTCAGGTGGTTTAAACTACACCAGATGGTTATTATAAATTGTGTAGATGTTAATTTAAGATTTTGAAATATTTTTGAATGGTTATATTTGTAACAACAAAAATAATTTCAATGAGGCTTCGAAACCATTTTTTTATTTCATAGTAGCATTATTTTAATAGACTTGGGTGTATCTAATTACCTTTCAGCAGTTCAAACTACACCAGATGGTTTTTATCAAGTATTTACATTGTAATTAAAGATACCTAAACTTTTTTAGTTGGTTATATTCGTAAGAACAATAAATATTTTCAATGCGGCTTTAAAACTATTTTTTTTTTAAAACGTAGTAGCATTATCTTATCGGGTTTGGGAGTATCTAGACAACTTCCGGTGGTTTAAACTACACTGGATGGTTTTTATAAAGTGTTTAGATAATAAAAATCAGTATATTATAATTAGCAAAAATTCAGGTGAATTCTGCATCTAATTTCCAAGAAAAAGTATTCTATAAAGTTTTAACAAAAAATTGATAATTTTTGAGGAAAAAATTCATTAAAATATTTATTTAGCAAAAAATTTGGAAAATTCGAAAAATTCCATCACGTTTAAATCCTGACCCCTTTGACCTGGACCTCTAAAAATTTTTTTGTATATTTTGGGTATCAAATAGAACATTTTCACAGATTTTCGACGAATTCTATTTTTTGTTTGGTGAGTTGACGTGAAACGTCCCATATACACAAAAGTATGTTATTAATCTCAGGTCATTATATCTACCTTCCCGTAATCCGAAGTGGTTTAAATTTTTTTTACGATCATTTTCAGAGTTAACAAAATTATTTAAGTCATTTCAAAGTGGCTTAAATAAAAAAAAATGTATTTAAATAGTGTCGGATCTGGACGTTGGAAACTTCAGGCTCATCGGAAGAGCACAAATGACAAGATTTTTATCCTTCTCAGAAATGCCGTTTAAGAGGAGGTCGCGTATCTCTGTCCTTTTCTAATCAAAGAAATGATTTTTTTACAAAAACTAATAACTTTAGCAAAAAATAAAGAGAAAGCCGCACCTTGTATCATAAAAAGCAATGTTTTCTTTGATAACAAAAAATTAATTTTATTGCTTCGTTCTCAAGAAAACCTTGAAAAACCAAATTGTCCACCCTAACCTCTATGATTTGAGTTTTTCAAGGTTTTCTAGAAAACAAAGCAATAAAATTAATTCTTTTTTATCAAAGAAAATATTGCTTTTTTTTATACGAGATGCGGCTTTCTCTTCATTTTTTGCTAATGTTATTAGTTTCTGTAAGAAACTCAATTTTTTTATTAGAAAAGGACAGAGATATGTGACCTCCTCTTAAGAGGGGTCGTAACCATTCGCCGCTCTATACAGGGTGGCGCTGCGGTCAGATGAGAGAAATATAGAAAATATTTTTTATTCAACGATTTATAATTTATCGAGACAATAATATACTTCTAACGTTGTCAAAGGCACTAGCCATATATATGTAGAATTATTATTGATGCTAATATTGTTTGAAAAGTCTAAAATATTATCATAAAACGAAAAATGTGGCGCGTGGTAGAACCGATGTAAACATATGGGTATGTTTCCTAAGTGCGACAGAGAAAGTAATAGTAAAGAACGAAGTATACACATGCTCACGCCGGCTCACTTCGCACTGCATTTTTCGTTTTATAACAATAGCTTAGACTTTTCAAACAAGATTATCATCAATAATTATTCTACATATATATGGCTAGTGCCTTTGACAACGTTAGAAGTATATTATTGTCTCGATAAATTATAAATCGCTGAATAAAAAATATTTTATATTTTTCTCTCACCTGACCGCAGCGCCGCCAAGCGGCAAATGGTTCCTACCTCCTCTTAAGGGCACAAAAAACTTTTTATCCGGTCCCACCATAGAATTTGGGTTTATTGCTTTTTTTCATAGAAAATTTACTGTAGAATAAGCTCCAAAAAGTTTTTTGACCCTATCTCATTTAGTTTCGTTTTTGTGAAGAAATCATTAGGATAAACTTTTAATTGATTTTTTGTTAATTTTGCTATTTTGAGATTTTTCTTGAATTTTTAGCTTATCTTATTAAAACACTATGAGAAATTATTTTTTTATTGCTTGATTCAATAATTCATAAATCATTAATTTATCTCCAAAAAATTTTTTTTAAGAGATTTAATTTTGTTTTTATTTATTAAGAAGAGGTCACGTATCTTCATCCTTTTTCAATCAAAGAATTGATTATTTAACAAAAACTAATAATTTTAGCAGAAAATAAAGAGAAGGCCCCATTTCGTATCGGAAAAAGCAAAATTTTCTTTGATAAGAAAGAATTAATTTTATTACTTCGTTTTCAAGAAAACCTTGAAGAACTAAATTGTTTACACTAACCTATGTTTTAAGTTTTTCAAGGTTTTCTTAAAAACGAAGTAATAAAATGAATTCTTTCTTATCAAAGAAAATTTTGCTTTTTCCGATACAAGATGGGGCTTTCTCTTTATTTTTTGCTAAAGTTATTAGTTTTTGTGAAAAAATCAATTCTTTGATTATAAAAGGACAGATATACTCGACCTGCTCTTAAGAGCATGACAAAACTGCCCACCTTCTAATAATATTTCCAATCCTAACTTATGAATAAACGATGCGTTTAATCGAGTTTTTTGCTACAAAGAAAACATTTGTAAGATTAAACTCTAGTGCGGACTACTCAAGAAATCCACCAAAATATTATACATACAAAGTTATAATAAAAACTTTCAGTTTATCGTATTTTAAGGTTAGGTTTGTCGAGTTTGATATCTAATTTTCAATCCAAACTCATAAAAAAATCACAAGTCCAAATTATTTTTTATTTTATCATAAATTATTGTATTAATATAGCTTTAGTGCGGACAAGTCATTATATTTGTTTAATTTATGAATTTAAAAAGATATTGATAAAATAAAAAAAGCAAAACTTGTTTGCTGCAGCTCTGATATCCCGTTAAGTCTATAATGATATAATTTTTACAAATTTAAAAAATTTTAAGAATTATTTTAAATTATATTTTTAAAATTTTTATTGATTTTTTTAGGTTTAATTAAAAAAAGAGTTCATTTTTTTAATTTCAACAAAATATTTATCTTGATTTAAGCTCTAAAAAGTTTTACATCGATATTTTATTCCGTTTTGATTTTGTAAGGAAACGAGTAGCACTTAGTTATTCATGTAATTTTTTATCAATTTGAATATCACGCGTTCGCGCTTTCGGCTCGTATCATTTCCCTACATCACAGTCAGTCTCAGCTGATTGTATGGTCAGTTTGCAGTTAGTACGTTTATTTAAAGTGCATTTAAAAAATTATTAGTAGGTTTTGTGGTTTAATTTACATCAAATTATTAACCTTCTGACAGCCGGGATGACGCTATATGGCGTCATCCCATGATCGGCCCACATATACTATTACTTAAGGAACATTTATATGGAAAATTTCGAGAAAGTTACACTTTTTTAGTGGAAAAAATGCCGGCTGTCAGAAGGTTAACTTTTAATAAATTACACGTTCGCGAGTTATTTCGTATTTTTTTATATGTGCCTAAAATTCAACGTTTACCTAAATAGAAAGTGTATTTCAAGCGTTAAAAGCTTAAATTGACATTAAGATTACTAACCTCAAAAATGTCAAATAATCAAAGAGATACAAGAGACAGATTTGTTAACCAACATCAAGATAGAAAACGATCTACAGGGAGATCTATAAGAAGAGACCAAGAAAATTTCTTGGTAGGAGTGAAAAAAATTCTCCTGAAGCTAAGAGAAGTAGACCCTCTACTTCTTTTTCTACACTAAAAATAACAGAATTTTCAAGTTCCAGGGCAAAAAATAGAAATGTTGATATCAACGTTACATCTTCTATGTTAGAAAAATTGTGTTGCAGTGTAAGCCATCATAAGATAAAATTTATTGAAAACTCTTTTCGAGGATAAGGATTCAATATTAATATAACTTGTGATTTTTATGATGAATAAGCAACTGTAAACTCTAACAAGAGAGAAAGTGCTATGGACAATACGTATGAAATTAACAGATATAATGTTCTTGCTGCTCGTGCACTTAGCCATGGATTTGCAAGTTTGTCTAGTTTTTGTAATTTAATAGATTTATGCCCAGTCAGCGTTTAGTGCTATAAATAGTTAAATAACAAAAGTATACGAACAAGTAGCAAAAGGTTCTACATCTGAAGCTGTTAAAAAATAACTTGAATCAACTTCCCCAAATAGTGCTGATCTTGATATAACTTTTTCAAGATGTTGGCGAGATTGAACATCGAACTTGGAAATGTATCTGTCGAGTGGGTCAGGACTTTGAATGATAGAAGATAATCCAATGTAGAGTGATCAAGTTAGTCTCATTCGAAAGAAGCAAACACTCTGAAAAGGAAAGTACGAATAAGTATTATGGATTTCTATACAGCGGGTGCATATTAAATTCATGTAAGTGTATAATTCTAATTATTATTACATATTTAGATATAAATTCTATTTATAAATTTTATTATTAGCCTATTACTTAAGCTACTATATCCCCACTCCTTCAAGTCTTCGTTTACTTATAGCGTCCCCACGAAGGCGGCTTCGGGCGAGTTTGGGCGTTTGCTTAAGTAAAGGGTTAATTAAAATATAAATTTTAAATCTAAATTTTATTTCTTAATTTTGAATTCAAATTATAAAATAAAATATAAAATGATCACTCCATACCCACACAGCATAGAAGATTTGGAATATTTACGGAATATTCCAAATCTTCCATGCTGTGTGGGTATTAAATATTATTTCTTAGTTTCCAGCTGATTCAAGGTTAGTACGAGTAATTCTAACAACCATCAGAGTAACAAATAACTATGTGTTTGTTGATTCTTACAACAAATACATAGTTTCATTGGTGAATAAGGGTGAGTACTGACAAAATATCTTATAAAAAGAAAGATTATTATTATTGATTATTTTAATAACTTATATCTTTTTGCATTTCAGCTTTGTCTAGTCGATAACAAGGTTCTCTTGTTTGGTATCTCTTTTTTATATTTTTAGCTAATATAAATAAGAAATACCAGGAAAGAATTATTTTATGAAAGATAAGTATAACATTGATAATTTTAAAATATAATAATTAAAAACTTTAAAGCTGTTTTCCTCAAATATTGAATTTTTAAAATTTTAGGTGCTGCCCCGTAAGATTTGAGCTGTACCGCTGGGTGGATCTGACTTTTCCAAACTGATTTAACTTTAGTATTAGCATCATTCTCACGTGAATAAAGGGTTTTGAAATCAAATGATTAAAAGTTATTGAAAAATCAAAAAATAAGGTAAAAATATTAAAATCTATTAAATCAATTCATATTTTTTGTTGATAAGTAAAAAATTTTTTGTGTTTCAGGAATTTCCTCATTCACGCGATAATGGAAAGAATACTGAAGCTAAATATGTTTGAAAAAGTCATTTTTATCCAGCGGTTCAGCTTAAAACTTACGGGGAAACAATCATAAGAACAAGAAGTTAGGACTTGCTACAAACATTCTGCCGTCTCCTCTTAAATATTTTTCTTCATCGGTGCTCTTAAAGCATTACACATTGGTTTCATCTATTAGCCCTGCTCTGACTAATGCTGACATTGACCGTGTTCTCTCCACGCCTCTTAGATCAGATATTCCAGTCTTTGATTTTACTTCAACTAGTTCTAATACTATAGTAAATATTCCGCGTTCGGCCGGCTCTAAAACTGTTGGTCCTGATTCTATTTCTGCTGAAATGCTTAAGCTTATGAACAATTCCATAGCTGATGGTTTAACCTCTATTATAAATGACTCTCTCATTGACGGATATTTTCCGGCAGCTTAAAAAAGAGCATTCCTATTACCATTGTCTAAGCAGATTAAGATAGACAGCCCAACTCAGACTCGTCCTATTGCCAAACTATGCGAGACCTTGAAAGTTTAGGAAGGGGTGGTCCACACCGAGCTCTCGGTTCATCTCGAGTCAAACCTCTTGCTTGATACTTATCAGACTGGGTTTAGAAAGGGTCATAGTACTCAAACAGTTCTATCACACTTGCTGGATGATTGTAGAATTGCTATCGATCGTCGTATGGTTACCTTGCTACTTCTCTTCGACTTCTCTAAGGCGTTTGATAGAGTTCCTCATGTTAATCTGCTTGTCAAGTTACGTTCTATGAACTACTCTGATACTGTCATCAAATGGTTTTCCTCCTACTTATCCGATAGATCTTATTCTGTGATGGATAACTTGAATAATACTTCTGAATGGTCGTTTGTATCAGCTGGTATTCCTCAGGGCAGTGTCCTGGGGCCACTATTATTCTTGGTTTATATAAATGACATCTCTGATGTGTTGTCTTCATCAAAACATATACTTTTTGCCGATGACCTTCAAATTTATAAGTCCTTCCTACCGGTGGATCTGGTAGATGAGGTTAGTCTTATTAATCATGAGATTGCTTCTGTAGTTAAGTGGGCAAATGAAAATGGTCCATTGTTGAATGCGGGAAAAATTCAAGCTATAATCATTGGTAGTGAACAGTATATCTCTCGATTGAAGAATAGTCCTGCTCCTAATATTCTGGTTGGAAATATCATTGTTTCTTATTCTTCGGTAATCAAGAATCTTGAAATGATTTGGTGAAAGAATACCTTAGATCATCCAGAAAATCTTTCTAAATTATTTTACGTTTGGAATCGTCGGAAGATTTCTGAGTTAATTCTTGTTTTCTTTCAAAAAGTCCTTTCAACGTCCTTTCAGTAAGGGTTCATGTAATATTTCATATCTTAACTTTCGATTCCTTTATGGTATTATTTTTGTAATGACTTTGTAATCTTTCTGTGTAGTATTTTATAAATTCTTTTTAAAAGAATACGGTTATATTTTAAGTTCTATTTGAATTATTTCAACGTATTATTTCTTGAAATATTTCATGAAATTATTTCAAAATTCTTTTATGCTGTGTGGGGAGTATTAGTTAAGTAAGTTGTTTTTCATTAATCCTTTATTTCTTTAAAATACATCATATGTATTTTAAGTATACATATCTTTTAATTTTCATCAGATCTTATTTACTTTTTATCATTTATTTCAGCATAAAATTTAAATAGGGTCGATATACTGATTTTAGAAAATCATAAAATTAAAATAAATAGTTTAAGAATAAGGCAACATTAAGCTCTACAACTCCATAGATTATTTATTTTGGTCCCTATTGAGAATAGTCACTTCTCTAGCGGAAATATGAAATGTTTGAAAATGTTTAAAACTGTTTAAAACAGTTTATAAGTATAAAATTTAGAACATTTAAAACAGTTATAAACAGTTTTAAACATTTTTAAACAATTTTAAAAAGTTTTGAAAAATTTGAAATGATTTCAAACAGTGTTTAATAGTTTTGAATTTTTTATGTTTAAATATTATAAATTATTTTGAATATTCAAAATATTTCAAAACAATTTTAAATCAAAATAAACGATTTTTTATTAACTTGAACAGTTTTGAACAGTTTTAAATAGTTTTAAACACTTTTAAACAATTTTAAACACTTCTAAACAGTTTTAAAAAGTTCGAAATGATTTCAAACAGTGTTTCATAATTTTGTGTTTGTGAAAATTTTCTTATATATATATTAAAATTTATATAATATATACGAGAAAATGTTCACTTTGGTTTCAAATTATTCTGTACTGTTCAAAACTGTTTAAGACTGTTTTAAATATCCCAAATTTCACACTTATAAACTATTTTGAACAGTTCCAAATAGTTTTAAACATTTTTAAAGTTTTGAATAATTTTAAACTATTAGAAACAGTAGTGCATATTTTATATTTCTACTAGGGTTGATAATTAAGTGAGATCTTAAGTGATTCTCAAGTGATTATCAAGAAGTTATCATATAATTGTCAAATTATTATCAAGTATTTATCACATGATTTCTACGATAATATCTTAATAAAAATTCATTACATGTACACCCACCGTTAAGGATATTTTTCCGACCGTGTAAAGTCGACGGAAATATATTCTATGATAGTTCTTTTTCAGTGATTTTAAAATAATGTGATCTTACTGGATGATTCCATCAATCCGCTCATTTTTATTGGTTAATTTTTAAATGTTGGAAAGAGAATTATCATAGAATATGTTACCGTCGAGTGTACATCGAATGGCAACGTCGCATATTTAATCCATGGCGTAAGAATATTATTTTTCGTGCACAGAGTTTCGCATCTCAGCTACTTTTTACCAAAGAAGATAGACGCTTATAGAAAGATACTTCTGGGTTAAATTTTTCGTCTGAAACGCTGGGTAACACTTTAACATTGTTTGTATATCTATGCATATGAAAAATTTGATATATATAGATATAAAAATACATGGGATTTAGTGGCGCCCTCAGTAGCTGGGTAACTCATTTTGGCAGAAATTTTGTATGTTTGAAATCATCAATTGGAGACTATTTTTGAAAAATTGGGATTTACAAAAATTTTCTAAAAATTTGAATTTATAAAAATTTTTTAAAGTCCAAATTTTCAAAAATAGTCTCCATTGATGATTTCAAACATACCAAAATAAAAAATATTGGAAATAAGATTTTGGCAAGAAATTTCATTTGGGATTTTTCAGCTGGGGTATCATAGATGTTATCAATTTTAGAATAAAAATAGCATTAATATTAATGAAATAGATACAATTTTTATAAACCATATTAAAATATTTTATTAGGACATATTGTTATTTATTGAGTTGAATTTTTTTGTCTATAATGACGAAACTTAAACTTTCTGTAGCATTTTTGATAAGGATATCTTTGTGGCCATCATCAAGATCTCTGTAATGTCTTGAATTATTCAAGTAATCATTATATAATGTGACCTCACTCATATTATATTCATAATATAAAGAATTGAAAGAGAGTTTGAGAGAGAATAAGTAAGAAAAAAGAATAAAATTAAAGATAAGTAGCAATAATCTTATTCTCTCTTGAATTCGAATCATCGCGTTAAAAGTCTATCTCTATCTTGTGCGTCGGCGCGACGTAGCAATTAGAAAGTATATCAGCGCGCGAGATGGATATTAATAAGAATGTATGTACGCGCTTGGATGTGCGCCGATACACGCCTAAAAAGTGACGTACGCAAGCACACATCCAAGCGCACCTGTAATAGTATAATGTAAGATATGTAAATGTATCCCTTTTACTTAGTAGTAGGAGAGGATTGCGGCCGCGGCGGCTTGATCGACGCTTAAGCAGGTCGAAGCCGAATCTTTGTACGGCACTCTTTGGCCAGCCTTCTTCAAATAAAGTTAATTTTAAATTGAATACTGATTATTGGTGTTAGTTTTTTCTAATTATTCTGCAGGTCCACGAGGAGCTGGATAACCACCAGCTCCGTACTGGTAGCAGTTATAACAGAATAAATACTTTAGTTAAAATCAAAATTTTATTGGAGTTAAACAAATTAATTCTACCTTGATTTATATTTCTTTTGTGTACCTTGATTTATATTTCTTTTGTGTACGTGTTAAGTGTTTTAATACTAATTATTGTCATTTATTTGAAGTTGATTGTGAATAACATATCGACTAGTTTAATTAACTTAAAGTTTATTTAACGAAGTTAAAGAAAAGGCTCCTTATAAGACTATAAGTCTTGGAGTTTGCTGGCTTATAAGAGGCCCTTAATATAATTAACAAAAAAGCAAGAGATCCCGGACTAGATGTAGCATGACGCTACACTAAGAACGGGTCTAGCTTAAAATAACCTTTTTCCCTTATCCTTTTCCTTGTACGTGAGCACTTTGTACTATCATTTTTAGATTTAGGATAGTGAGAGATTACAATTTGGCGCCCAATTTGGCGTCCTCCGTATTATAACAACTCACGCAAGAGTTTAAACTTCATAAGAACGTTATACAATGAAAAATAGCGAATTTTCTTTTCTCTTGCGTATAAAGTTGATGTTAAGTAGCCAAAATGGCGGATATCTAGAAACGCGTGTATAAAAATAAATGCTAGATAATTCTTTTTCACGCGAAAATTAGAATTAAGATTAGACTTATATTTAAGTGAATATTATTATTGATTAAAATTAGAGGTAAAAAATCCTTGTTTTTGTAAAAAAAAGAAGAAAAAAAGAAAAGAATAAAACCAAGTAATGGTTAGAATAGAAGTCTGCAATTTCATAAAAGAATCGCTAGAAAAACAAAATAATTATAATGAGAGATGTTATCTACTAAAGAAAAAAGTAGAAAGTACATTATTACAGAATATTAAAAATAATCATAAAAGTGAATTTATTATAATTAACAAAAAAGAATTAGAAAATATATTAATAACAGTGAAAAATCAAATTGAGCAACAAAATAAAAAGATAGAATTCATGAAAATTAAAATAGAGAAATTTGAAAACAACTTACATTATTTAACTATAGATACAAACAAAGGAAAAGAAAATGAAAAAAAAATAATAAATTGTTTAAAAGAATTAAAATATAGATTCAATCATAATATGCCACTCATGATAGAGCATATTCATGAGTTGGAAGAAATAAATTTCTCGTATGAAAAAATGTCAAAATAATCAAATATAAATTAGAAAAATAATATAAAATGCAAAAAAAATATTAAAAATTTAAAGAAAAAAAGGAAAGAAAGGCTTAAATGAAGCACAAAAAATTATAAAAAACAATGAAATAGGCTTAGAAATAATTAAAATTTAAAGAAATATAATTTCGAAATATTATTTCCATTACGTGTTAAAATTTTCACGACATAAAAGTCGACAAATTCTGAGCCAATTTCAATGTTCGTATATCAAAACAATGTAAGGTAGTAAAATTAAAAGCAAAAGGTAAACAAAGGACAAATAGCTATACTATGTTAAATTGATTTGAAGTATTAGATTGAAATAAAATTTTGATATAATATTTAAAATAAAATTTAAATATATGAGAATGGGCAGTGGTGCACAACCTAAAATTTTGTAGCGAATATAAGGGTTCTCAACTTGAAGCAATAACATTTTCGCATGAGTTTTTAATTTTTAAGTAATGATAAATTATAATCTTAATTATGAAAGTCAATTAAATTATTAATTAATTGTTTGAGTTGTAAGATTTTTTGATCGCGTTAATAAGGGTTGTGTGGCAATGACTCGTTTCATATTTTGAAATAACAATTAGAAAAGCTAAATCAATTTAAAGTAGTACAATAAAATATATGAGCATACAATAACCTTTGCGTATAAATGAAAAAGAATTATACAGTAGCATCTTACAATAAGTACAGATAATTGGAAATATAATAAATATGAAAGCGTAATACTTGATTGTAAATTATCTTGCGTAAATTATTTAAATTATTATAAACTCGCGTAATCTTTGTATAAATTGAATTAATTTATTTATTGGTTTAATTAAAAATCATATTTTGAATATTTATTTAATTTAAAATAGACAAACTGCTATATATAACTATAGATCTTTTGAACAATAAATCAGTTAATTCTATTTCTTTATCAAATAAATAAAGCGTAATATTTTTATTTGCGTGCGTTAAATACATTAAGCTTCAAGGTGCCGAACAAAAGAAAAAGATTGGATATTATTATAAAAGAAATTGAAGAAACTACGGAAACAGAAGAGACACGACAACTAATACCCATGAAATTAAGAGAATGGATGCAAACTGTAACAGATGAATTAAAAATCCTATCTGATCAAAATAATACTTTGGAAAACTCATTAAATAATTCAGGAGATTGGGATAGATTGATGTAAATTGATCTAAGCAAAGATGAGATTAAAAACTTAACAGTAAAGGATCAATTAGAGGTTCTCACAGATGCTTATAAGAAACTACGAAATAAAAACAAAAATCTCAGCAGTTCTTTTATGATGGAAATCAGGAAAACTAGATGGAGTTGCCTCTCATATTAAAAAAGATGAGGTTAGAGACGCAACGAACTCTAGCACCCCAAAAAGACAAAAAACTAAAAATTTAAAAAGTAAATACACCAACCTAGGAAGGCTTAAAAAAGGCCAATTAAAACCTATAAAAGGTAAAATGATAAAAAATAAAATTAATAAAACTATAAATGAAAAACACAAGAGAATTAAAAAAGAAAAAATGTTAAATACAAAAAGTATAGAAACATATTTAATGGATCTTAATATAAGAGATTATATATCAAAATATGATATCCAAAAAATGTTGAAGGTGATGATTGGGGGGGCAATGCATGAAAAAATACTATTGAAAAATACTTAAAATGACGAATATGTCAAAATAAAACTAAATGAGTATACTCATAAACAAATAAAAGAATCACATAAGAGCAAAGACTCAAATGCATGTGCATTCACTAAAAAAGAAAATTATAAAACACATGAACTCGCATAAGACGAGGATCATGGAAAAATTAATAAAAGTGATAATATATCACAAACACTAGAAATCAAACGAATAGATTTGATTTCTAAAGAGAATAAAGTATCTAGTAATGCATCTGTCTACTTGCCAGCGCATAAACATTGGATAAAAAATATTGATATAAACTCATTTAAGAAAGTATTAAAATATAAATTGAGAAACAATTTCAATAAACCTAGGTTGTGCATAAATTAAAATAAAATTAAAATAAAAAATGAAATTATAAAACCTCAAAAACAAATAAATGAAAATCTAAATCAAATTTATAAAGAGTATGGCCACAAAGGACCAAAAAAGAAATCATCAATAAAGAACTCCAGTTCAAAAGAAACATGGAGATGCTTATATGCATTAATTATAATAAATTGGGAAAGCATCATAGAAGCTGCATACTCAAGAATGAAGAAGGATCCCTTAATATATGGGATAAATACGTATAGGTGAAAGGAGAACCTGAATCAAAGTAAATCAACTGATCATTAGTTTAATTATAAATTTTATTTTTTTTAAATATTAATGTAATTTTAAGAAATTATAAGATAACGTAAAATGTATAAATATTATAAACTTAATTATCATTAAGAGGGATACTCATTGTACACTGATGTAAAAAATAAAATAAATTGCACAGTGATTATTTGTAACCAAAAGAGAAATGTAATTATTAATTGAAGTATTATGATACAGTGCAAATTATTTTATTTTAGGAGGCAAATACGCATTTATATATTATAAAACGTGAAGAGGAAATATAAAAATAAAAATGTTTTAAATTACAAAGAAATGGAAAAATAATGTAGATTTAAATATCGCACGCGATAAGATGCACCATAAGAACATTTCCTTTTCCAGAAACTCATAATAAATTTAGATATTTAATAATTATATAAGAAAGTAGTCAAAAGTTTTTTTCGGGGGGCAAATTGTGACCTCACTTATATTATATTCATAATATAAACAATTGAAAGAGAGTTTGAGAGAGAATAAGTAAGAAAAAATAATAAAATTAAAGATAAGTAGCAATAATCTTATTCTCTCTTGAATTCGAATCATCGCGTTAAAAGTCTATCTCTATCTTGTGCGTCGGCGCGACGTAGCAATTAGAAAGTATATCAGCGCGCGAGATGGATATTAATAAGAATGTATGTACGCGCTTGGATGTGCGCCGATACACGCCTAAAAAGTGACGTACGCAAGCACACATCCAAGCGCACCTGTAATAGTATAATGTAAGATATGTAAATGTATCCCTTTTACTTAGTAGTAGGAGAGGATTGCGGCCGCGGCGGCTTGATCGACGCTTAAGCAGATCGAAGCCGAATCTTTGTACGGCACTCTTTGGCCAGCCTTCTTCAAATAAAGTTAATTTTAAATTGAACACTGATTATTAGTGTTAGTTTTTTCTGATTATTCTGCAGGTCCGCGAGGAGCTAGATAACCATCAGCTCTGTACCGGTAGCAGTTATAACAGAATAAATACTTTAGTTAAAATCAAAATTTTATTGGAGTTAAACAAATTAATTCTACCTTATAAGACTATAAGTCTTGGAGTTTGCTGGCTTATAAGAGGCCCTTAAGAGCAGGTCGTATATCTCTGTCCTTTTCTAATCAAAGAATTAATTTTTTTGCAAAAATTAATAATTGCAGTAAAAAATAAGAAGAAAGCCCCATCTCGTATAATAAAAAGCAAGATTCTCTTTAATGAGGAAAAATTATTTTTATCGATTCGTTTTGAAGAAAACCTTGAAAAACTTTAAAAATAGAGGTTAGGATGGACAATTCAGTTTTTCAAGGTTTTCTTAAAAACGAAACAATAAAAATAATTTTTCCTCATTAAAGAGGATCTTGCTTTTTATTATACGAGATGGGGCTTTCTTCTTATTTTTTGATACAATTATTGATTTTTGTGAAAAAATCAATTCTTTGAATAGAAAAGGACAGATATACTCGACCTCCTCTTAATATAATTAACAAAACAGCAAGAAACTCCGGACTAGATGTAGCATGACGCTACACTAAGAACGGGTCTAGCTTAAAATAACCTTTTTTCCTTATCCTTTTCCTTGTACATGAGCACTTTGTGCTATCATTTTCAGATTCAGGATAGTGAGAGGTTACAATAAACATATAAAAAGTAAATATAACTTTGTGATTAAAATAATATTTTTTTTGTTACTTATACTTGATAATCATTTTATAATCACTTGAGATTTTGGCATGATTATCACTTGAGAATCACTTAAAATCTTACTCGATACTCAAGTGACTATTTTCAGTAGAGAAGGGTTTATTAAAACATTTTAAATATTTGTCAAATTTGATAAAATAGATTATAATTGATCCTTTAACATTATAGATTCAAATAACATATCAATATCTCTCCCATATGAAAATGATTTTTGTGAGAAATTGGGATGTTGCATGACAAAATTTTTTTAAATCTATTATATCTGTCATTTAGAAAAATAAAAAATAAAAGACACGTATTTTTTCTTTTATCATAAAAATGAAAACTCAAAGAGATAGAAGCAGTTGAAAATTGGTGTGACGTCATGAGCACAGGTGAACTCGTGACGTCATGTACATTGGCGCTAAATATATCAAAATTGTATTAACTTATACTGGCTATAAATTTTGCAATTCATCATATTTTAAAAAATGAAAAAATACGGGTCTTTTATTTTTTCGTTTTCTACCTGACGGACGTGCATTTTTTCATGTAAGGTTTAAACTGTGTAAAAATGCGAATAACTGTTAATAACTGTAATAAACTACCAGAATTGAGACATTAATAAGAATTAATAAGTTGAAGAATATTTCTATCGGTCTTACAGTCAATTTAATAATTTTATATTTTTTCTTAGTTTTTAATGAGAATTCATAAGAATAAAAACAGTTAATAACAGTCCCACACAGCATGAAAGAATTTTGAAATAATTTCATGAAATATTTCAAGAAATAATACGTTGAAATAATTCAAATAGAACTTAAAATATAACCGTATTCTTTTAAAAAGAATTTATAAAATACTACACAGAAAGATTACAAAGTCATTACAAAAATAATACCATAAAGAAATCGAAAGTTAAGATATGAAATATTACATGATCCCTTACTCAAAGGACGTTGAAAAGGCTTTTTGAAAGGAAACAAGAATTAACCCAGAAATCTTACGACAATTCCAAACATAAAATAATTTAGAAAGATTTTCGGGATGATCTAAGGTATTCTTCCAACAAATCATTTCAAGATTTTTTCAAAAAGCTTTCATGTAATAACTCATGCAATGTTTTAGTAAAGTCGCACAAAATCTTACATAAATCAATTTTGAAAACTTTTTGAAATATTTCATGAAATGACTTATGATGAGAATAAAAGTTATTACATGGATCCTTTCTAAAAAGGCTTTGAAAAGACTTCTTGAAAGGGAACAAGAAACTGTTGTTTCTGTTATTTCTATGTTCAGAAATCTTTCGACGATTCCAATCATAGAATCATTTAAAAAGATTTTGTGGATTATCTTAAGTATTCTTTTACTAAATCATTTCAAGGTTCTTTCGAAAAGCTTTAATGCAATATTTCATAAAAACTTTTAGTAATAAAAATAAAATTATTCATTCAAAATTAAAATTATAATATCAAAACTGAAAATTCTAATTTTGATTTTGGAGACGGAACGATTTACTCATCTAATCTCACAGCATGAATGAATCTTGAAATGATTTCAAGAAATATTTTATAAAATAATGTATTAAAATAATTGGAAAAGAACTTTAAAATAAACCAAACTTATTTCCATAACAGTTTATAAAATAATAAATAAAAAAATTAATAATGATTTTACAAAGATTACGAAAAAAAACAAAGTTAGAACATGAAATATTACATGGATCCATGCTGAAAGGACTTTGAAAGGACTTTTTGGAAGAAAACGTGATACATAACATAATCATTTCAAAATATTTTCAGGATTAGTTTATAACTTATCCGCTTGATGGTGGTTGTTGAATTTTACGTTCTTTACTTTTCTCTTAGCGCTTACTCTCTTACTCTCGCAAACGGTAAGAGTACTTTCCGGTTCATATACAAGGAAAATAAGAATCTAAAATTGCAACTAAATTGTTATGCGTGCGATGTCTCTGTTATAATAACTGCGTTTTTAATAACTGTGTAACCATTATTTGTAATCCTATAAATAATTATATTATTATATTCATTATATATATATACACGTATTAATTCTAAATTATTTCTTAAATAATACATGAAAGAATAAAGTTTCTACAGAATCCTTTCAACAGAAGATGTATGAAAAGATTTATAAATTATTAACAAAAGAATTCATAAATCCTTTCAAAATTTTTCCATTGGAAGGATTCTGTAATAATTCTATGTCCAAGGTATATATTCCTTTTAGAAATAATACAATGAAATATTTTAGAAATAATTCATATCATTCTTGCAGAATTCTTCCGTTGAAAGGATTCTGTAATAATTCTATGTCTGGGGTATATTCCTTTTAGAAATAATACAATTAAATATTTTAGAAATAATTCATATCATTCATACAGAATCCTTTCACTGGAAGATGTATGAAAAGATTTATGAATTATAGAATTCTTACATTGGAAGGATTTTGTAATATTGTGTGAATTCTTTATAAAAGATTTTATTGTATTATTTTTAAAAGAATAATACCCCCGACATAGAATTATTTCAGAATCCTTACAATGAAACATTTTTGAAAGATTACTATCCTTACATGTATCCTTTCAAAATTAATTCATGCTGTATGGAAGTTATTAATAGTTAATAATAGTTATAAACGCTAAATAATAATTATTAACTAAAAGTAATGACTATTAATAGTTATTTATAGTTATTCACATTTATACACATTTATTAACAGTTACTCACATTTTTCAAAATTTTAGAATTGGTGAATAATTTATTATTATTTATACTTATTTATAGTTATTTAAATTTATACGCACACACATGAAGTCGCGTTTTCAGCATTCCTGTTGCTTTCTTTTTCTCTTTCTAACATTATTCTTGTGTGTACGTGTTAGTGATGATATATGCGAAAATGAATTAGCTATTATTGTATGTATTAAAAATGTTTAAAATACATTATTTATTGTATTGTCTTTTCCTTTTCATTTTGTTCGCTATACCTCACACATATACAACAAAAATATTTTATTTATGCCAAAAAAAAAAAAAAATAAAACATCATTGCTTTCATCACAGAAGAATAAAGAATGATTGAGTTATCATTTGTATGAAATGATAATATTCAATATATTTCAAATTTTAAAGTTCGCGCCGCAGCGTAAGAAAGACGCCAAAATGTATCTGTGGGGTTACGTATGTGTGAGACAGTGTTAGTAACCTATAAGAGGTGCAGAGTTACGTAGGTGTGTAACAGTGTTAGTAACCTATAAGAGAGAAGCCATGATTCTCCAGTATGTAATGCGAGCTAACGTGTTATCGTGCGAGCATTCTCTCTCTCATTGGATTACCGACTGTATACCTGGCTAGAGCAATATACGCTTAACCATATATATCTTTCGTGTAGTTATTTCTTAACCTCGACTTCCTTGTCCTTCTGTACAACTTCTGTACCACGGTTTGATAGGAGTCACGGACCGCCACATTGTTGACGCCAAGTTCAAGGTTTTCAACAAGGTTATCGAAGCTGAGTCGTGAGGAAGATCTCGCCTGTTCGAGCATCATCACCACCGACCGGCAGGTTTACAAGGGGGAGCGGAGAGACACGCCACTCTACTCAGAGGTGAACAAGGTAAAGTTTGAGTTGGAAATAATATAGAAATATCTATTTGACTGTGTAGGGAAAAGCATTAATCTTTTCACTTGCACAAGTCTAACAATGGATAAATAATTCTCAGTCGATGTAGACGCATGCTAAGTCGCACACAGTGCAGCAGAATACGCGAAGGAAAGTACGAGGCTAAGATGCACTGGAACGTGCATTAAGTCGCGTACAGTGATCTGGAGCGAAACGTACATACAGCTTCCGAAAGTTAGGTGCATATTACACGGAAAAAGGTAAATACCATTAAAATCAATACTACACGTAGTATGTATTATTTCTGTGATAAAGTATTGAAAAAAAATGTAATAGTATAATTTTAATCAATACTATACTTCAAATTTTAACTACTAATGCTGGCATAACTATATTACGAACTGAGTGCATGAATTTCCGCTACGTAGTACCTATTTTTTCGGTACTAGGACTGATATTTCACCTATCCGATCCAGGGGTAAAATTTTGCAGAGAATATAATTGCTATATATAGAACTGATTTTCCCATACTAGAATTAAAAATTGATGATTCTAAAATCATTTTTATAATATACAACCCTTTTAAATTACTAATAATTAATTTTCAACTTAACAGGATGTCAGAGCTGTTAGAATCGATTTTTGCTTTCTTTATTTTGTTGACATCTTTTTAAATTCATTAATCAAACAAATATTCTAACTTATCCGCACTATAGCTATGTTAGTACAATCATTTTTGTTAAAATAAAAAGTCATTTGAATTTATTTCTTTTATAAACTTAGATTGAAAGTTAGATCAAGCTTGACAAACCTAACCTCGAAATACTATACATCGTAAGTTTGTATATAACTTTTTATGTATAGCATCTCGGTGGATTTCATGAGTTGTCCGCACTCAAGCTTAATCTTACAAATTTCTTTATTGTAGCAAAAAAATTCATCTGCTTTTTCCCGTTTATAATAATCAACTCAAGTTTAAAATTAATAATTAGTAATTTGAAATTTTTACATATTATATGATCGATATTATATTTATTGATTGCTAAAAATTTATATACAATTTAATGGTTTTTACATTATGATAAATTAGCTGTATTGAAGTTTCATATTCGACAGCGCCGCAGTAAATATTGTATAGGTACTATGTTAGTAAAAGATAATGTAGTCCCGTAGTACGGAAAAATTCGGTACTATACCACACAATTCTTGGGACGAGTCGCGTTAAAAAATGTACTTATATAGGTCGTTTTAAAATATATACTGAGTATCAATTAAAAAACGACTAGTAATATTCTTTCTAGTACTGACTCAAATTAGTACATTCTTTTCAGGTATTTTCCTTTTTCCGTGTAGGCACTGCGTACACGTTATATGTAACTAGTGTATTGCGTGTGCGGGCGGAGCATGGTGTAGCGGATGCAGATAAGTTTAGGTGTTCAGTTAGAGTAAAATAATCTTGACGGTCGAAAAAAAATATTTTCTCTCATTTCGCGTAAGTTATATCAACGAAGATAGACGCTTATAGAAGCGTACTTCTGGGTTAAATTTTTCGTCCGATACGCTGGGTAACACTTTAACATTGTTTGTATATCTATACATATGAAAAATTTGATATATATAGATATAAAAATACATGGGATCTAGTGGCGCCCTCAGTAGCTGGGTAACTCATTTTTGGCAGAAATTTCCCATTTAAGAGTACGCTTCTATAAGCGTCTATATTCGTTGGTTATATTGTAAGGTATATACATAGACTTATATATATATATATATATATATATATATATATATATATATATATATATATATATATATATATATATATATATATATATATATGTATATGTATATATATATATATATTTATAAAATACGATGTGTAATAAAGATGAATAAAGATCACCCTAATATACTCAATTTAAAACCTATATATATTGTATATTGGCTGGTGGAGGGAGGATGAATAGAGTTTTTTATCCTTTTTTTACTTATTAATTGATGCTGTTTTGTGCACGAGAGTCTTGGGGATTCTCGTGCTTGTTGGCTTTTTGCCCGTTCGCGGGTACGACTCCTTGAGGCAATTAAGTCAAACGGAGCAGTACATATTTAGGTTTTCATTGTTTTACGCAGCTAGAAGTGTCCTGGAGTTTTGTGCTTATTGGCTTTTTGCCCAATCCTAAGTGCAGGCTACCGGGATTTCTCCTGGGGAAATAGAACAACTAATAATTTTGTTACATCATTTTTTTATATATAATTTCCTCATTTCACGAGTCAATAAAATTCGTAAGTACCTAATTATAAGATACTTGTATTTAAAGCGTGCGTAAACCAGCTGATAAGCACGCCGAAGAGAGTGAAAAAAGAGAAAATTCGCGAAAAAAAATTTGAAATCCATGAAAATCTGTAAAAATAATTCCAAACGTTAGAATATTTGCGAAAGAAATTCTAAATTCACAAGGGAAATATTAAATTCTAAATTCAAGTTAAAACAAAAGACTGATCAAGGTTGTTTACAAGCCGAAAAGCCGTTAGGACGCGACCTTTTATGTTTAGTTGAGCAATCAGGCAACGTAAACAAGTAATTCGAGGCAAAAGTTATCTCGTAAACAAAGCGAGAACCTTCCATAGAACAGAAATTCATTGTATTATAATATTAAATATTTACTCATTGTAAATATATAATCAAATTTGGACGTGTTCGTAAATTACTTATTTATTTAATTTATTTTAATCGTTTTTTTTTGTAAATTGTTGTAATTATTAATTTATTTATCGTTAAATTATTTATTTGTGTCGTGAAATTAATTAATTTATTCGTGTAATTTGTCTTCAAATTGTAAATGATTTATGTAATAATCGTTGTATCGTTATTTATTTATTTAATTATTATTCGTGTGTTTCGCGTTTTATTATTTATTTGGTGCGTAACCGTCGGTGTACGATTGTATATTAATTTTATAGTTTAGTTTTGGATTGATTGATTAGTGACACACCGTGTACAGAAGCGTATCGCACATTCTAATCGCATTTTATTAATTATTGTTTTTTTTATTATTAACTGTAAAATGGGTTTTAGCATGGATATAGTTAACGAAAGCGCGTTAAATGTCACTGAAATCAATAGGGCAAATCAGATTATAGATGAGAATTTAGAACATAAATCGATCTCATATGATAAATTTAAGAAACAGGTCGATAGTAGGAGAGTAGGGTTGCAAAGGATACAGAGTAACCCGCTTGGGGCAGTAGGGAAAGTCGCGCATAAAGACCCAGCAAAATCGCAAACGGAGATTAGATACGAAGAGTTTTTAAAAGCACAAGACAAAGTATACCGCGACAGAATGCATCAGTTACGCGATAAATACGAAGAGGATAATAGAGTTCTGTTCACGAAAGTAGAGGAATGCGACAAAATGATCGAGCGAATGCGTTGTGAAATTAACGCATTAAAAGCGAATATAGCCGTTCGAAACCCCACGCAACCCTACCCTGAGGGTCACCCAACGGTGGTCGGTAACATAACGACGGGAGGTAATGTTTTACCCACACCGATAACGGATAACCATAGGCGCATAGACGCAATAGAAAGTAATTTGAGAGTCCCCACACCTGCACCGGGCGTAGGTGGCGATAGTTATCATCATAATATTAAAAACATTAACTTTCCATTTTGGCAACACGACCCGGATACGTGGTTTAGTATTTTCGAAAGCCAGATTAGTGTTTTCGAGCCAATTGACGATAGCGCAAAATTCTACGCGTTGATTACAAACTTGGACAAAAGCGTAATTTACGATACGGCCTAAATAAGAAAGTTACTGCTGCCGGGGCAGAGATATCAAGGATTGAAGAAACATTAATTGGAAAAATATGGTAGATCCGTCGAAAACGAATTTAAAATCCTTTTCGCTGGTTTTAAAATGGGAAATAAAAAACCCTCGTTGTTCTTAAGTGAGATGTTAAATATAGCTAAAGACCGCGTTCCCCGACAGATGGTGTTGGGAGCTTGGAGATATAAGCTCTCACCATCTATTAAATATTATATGGTCGGACATGGCCCAGATACAGATGAGGCGCTGCTCGTTAGACACGCGGACGAGATTTATAGGAATTTGTTAGAAAGTAAAAAAGAAATAAGCGCAGTAGAGAAAGTAAATGATAGCGCGTAAGAAATCGTGAGAATAGGAGCCGTAGTTAGGGAACAGCTAGATAGAAGACGTAATTATGACAACCAAAGACGTCCAAGATCTCGTAGCTGTAAAGATAGAGATAGATCCGCGAGTAAGCTATGTAAGTATCATGCTCCATCCGGTATTAAAGCTTATAGATGCATAAAGCCCTGCGCATGGAAAAATCCGGACAATAAAGATAAAAAGATTAACAGACGTAATAGCCATAAGGCAGGAGGTGACGCTAAGGGTCCAATAACAGGAAATAAAACGGTTAATCAACCGTTAAACTCTAAAACCGGCGCGTAGATAAGGCGTGCGTGTCCGGCATCAAGTCAATTTGTCTCCATATTAAAGATAGATCTTCGGGAAAAACATTTTTGATAGATTCGGGCGCGAAAGTGTCACTTGTCCTCAAAAGCGAAGGACAAAGTAAAAAACTTGTCAGGTTCCAATTATACGCTGCGAATAAAACACGTATATCCACATACGGTATCGTCCATATACAGCTAGACCTAGGGTTTAAGAATAAACGATTTGCTTGGACATTTATCGCGGCGGACGTGTCATACGCAATCTTAGGCGGTGATATGCTAAAAGAATATCATTTACTACCTGGTCTCACGAGACGGAGACTAGTGAATGGTGAAACGCAAAAGTCCGTTAAAGGATTTAAGAAGACCGCAACGTTAATACAGGTATCAATCGTGGACCCAGGTAATAAATATGCTAAGCTGTTAAGCCAATACCCTTCGATAATCGGTATAGAAGATCCCTTGCCGGCAAAACACAGGGGCGTACACCACTATATTAAGACGACGGGACCCCCTGTCGCTCAGAGGCTACGAAGACTTCCACCAGAGAAGCTAAAGACCGCCAAAAAGGCATTTGAGAAATGGGTCAAAGAGGGAATTTGTAGACCTTCAAAAAGTCCGTGGGCGACACCCATCCATGTGGTACCCAAGAAGGATAGCAGCAGGCATATTTGCGGCGATTATCGCAAATTAAATAACGTTACGGTTCCTGATAGATACCCCCTACCGCATATACACGATTTTACAAGCAATTTGCACGGTAAAAGAATATTCTTTGCTCTGGACCTCGAACAAGCGTTCTTGCAAATACTGATCCTTCCGGAGGACATACCCAAAACGGTGGTTGTGACGCCTTTCGGGCTTTTCGAGTATCTTGTAATGACGTTCGAGTTCCGTAACGCCGTTCAAACCTTCCAGTGGTATGTAAATCTCGCCCTGGGAGATTTAGACTTTGCATTCGCGTTCGTGGATGACATTCTCGTTGCATCTTCATCGCAAGAGGAGCACGAGAATCACCTGAAGATCGTATTTGAGAGATTGGCTAAGTTTCACTTACGTCTCAACGTAGAGAAATGCAAGTTTAGCGTGTCAGAGTTAATATTCTTCGGACATCAAGTAAGCGGAGAAGGATTTCGCCCGGACCCAAGTAAAGTTAAAGCGATTATAGAATTCCCTAAGCCGGTAACTAAAGATATGTGCAGGTATCTAGATTTTTATAGAAACTGTCTACCGCATACAGCCGAAACACAACGTCATCTGAATGCACTTATCAGTGACATTAAAAAGAGAGACAAAAATCCAGCGGAATAGTAAAAAGAGGCAGAGGACGCGTTCAAACAAACAAAAAAAGAATTAGCCGAAGTGGCGTTTTTAGCATTTCCTGCAAAAAATGCAGAGGTAAGAGTAATAACAGATGCATCGAATTTCGCGATGGGGGCATCGCTTGAACACCTAGTGAAAGATGTATGGCAACCACTAGCGTTCTTTTCGAAATAATTCATGACTGCTCAAAGGAATTATTGCGTTTTAGAGAAGAAGTTATCGGCCATATATGAAGCACTCAAGTATTTTAGATATCGCGAGGGTCGTGAGTTTAAAATATACACAGACCATAAGCCGCTCGTATATGTGCTTGCACAAAATGCAGAGGATTGCCCTGCAATCCGCGGCAGAAGGCTATCGTACATAGCTAAATTTAACACCGAGATATGCTACTTGCCAAGACAAGATAACGCCGTGGCAGACTCCTTATCAAAGATTGAGGATGTAAGGTTTCCTACGCTCTTCACCCTATAGGAGTTAGCAAAAAAATTAGTTAGGTTCGACCTTAGTGTTAATGTAGGGAACCATGTTCCGCCCGCTTTTGTAAATAGTTTTAAGGATTGTAAAAAATTAAAGAATGAATGACATATGAGCAAGGATATAACACTGATTGAATTTTATGATGTATGTATTAATATATTTAAATGTAAAGATTAACATTTTTGTTTTTTCTGTTTTATTCAGGTAGCCTTGGTGTGCTCTCATTGGACAGCTGTCCCACTCCTGGGAACACCCATTGTTGACCCATTTCTAATAAACATTAGTGTTCTTCCTTTCTCATTTTTAGTGCGTGTGCGTTCCACGAAGATGCAGGAGATCACAAGAATCAAGAACGATCTCTCTCGTCGCATCATGTTGACAGAATATCGTTCTATAAGGCACGAACTGCGACTGACCGAGATCGTTTTCAAAGAGTTCGAACAGTAGTTCCAACAATATTAAACCAACCGTGAAAACACTCTTCGAAGAGCAGCGCAGCGAACCATAATGGCAACGCACGAGCAGGTGGAGTATCGCACGCCCACCCTTTTTATTGGCGACCGGCCGGTCAAGGAGGTTTTCATCTACAACTTGCCTAAAAACAGCAGGAAAACCACCCTTAATAGACTCTAGCAAGAGAGAGGTTAGACCAACTATGAAATCAAGATGGTCCGTAATAAGAACAACCAGGCGTCAGCGATCCTGGACTTTTTGGAGTTAGCCCCTTGCATCGAATTCCAGGGCGACGTCGTGCTCAACAAAGTTTTTTATGAAACCGTGAATGCGGAGGGTAGTAAGAGATGAACCCAATATATCAGGGTAAAATCACACCAAGAGATTGTGTGTGACGAAGAGGTCAAGCCGAAAACCGACGACTCGGAAGAGTCGGTGGGTTCGCCTTTTGCAGCTCTCCGCTTTCCATCCATATTGGGGCTAATATTAGAGTATTCGTTTAACGACGATAAGTTGAATTTGTTGAGCACCCTGGAGGGATGCAGGGAGGTTGGCTACCGCCTGGGTACGCTGGACTTCGACGCAAGCAATGGCAGATACAGCGGCCCTCACGGACGTAAGTACGCCTGGCAAGATGCGGGTGAGTTTTATTTCACAAGCATACTCATGAGGGAGCCCATTAATGTGTGCACCATAGAGCTCCTGCTGCGAATCATTGAGAGGCAGAGAAGAGCGTACGGCACGAAGAGTCGCCTACGACATCTAGATCTTCGGGGAGTAAAAGTGTCGCCACAGCCTCTCGATAGATTCGACCGGGTTTTCACCGTGAGCAATGTGGTCCTGGGAGCTGCAACGGGATTGCTCGAAGTGGAATCCCCAGAGATGACGAGCCTCAGCATCCACCACAACAACTTGGTTAGGCTGAAGGCGCTAAGCGGGACCACACTCAGGAATCTCAGCGTTCTGCGCTTGGTCGAGTGCAGAGCCCTCATCATCGAGCATCTGTTTGGATTCGTGGAGAACAACGAGACACTGGAAGAGTTGTATGTCCAGGATTGTAACAATATAGATAGAGAAATGCAAATCTGGCGCATCCTTGATAAGTTCTACAACTCAGGAATCAGAGTAAGGATTTTGCACTTCTATTTCAAGTACTTCACAGAGGAGTTACCGTTTGTGTGCCAGCCAAGACTCCATGAAAACTACACTTTGAAGGAACTGAGCATTAAAGGAAACCGGTACGTCACACAGAGCCTGCCTCAGATATTATAAAGGGGTTTCATGCTGAACACCCTTAACATCTTGGGCATCACACCTCCGGAACCGTTAAGGTTCACAGATGCAGTCAGTCTGCACTCGGTAAAAATGCAATACCACGCGGGGATCCAGCAGTCCCTCTCATCCTTGGGGGACCATAAGATGACTCAACGCGTGATCCACAACTCTCTGGGTAAGAATAACAAAAATAATAAGCAGCTTGATATCAGCATCGTCCAGAAGATAATCCAGAACTACCCAGAGGAGTTAACCTTTACGGCAAGGAAATGTAAGGTGAGGATCACGGGTGATCTCCGCAGATTCCTGAGGAGCTACGGAGCAAGCACCCATCAAGAGGATGACCTGCTCCAAATACTGTACCAACAGTATTAAGAAGAGAGAAAAGTCGTGAAACGCACGAAGAAAAACAAACTCAGTGCAGTGAAGTGTTGTGAGTGTGCGAATGCAAGAATGAGTGCATTATATTTTGTATGACGTACAATCATGCGTTACAAATATTATACCTTTTTTTTATGCATTTATTATTTCAGTATTAATATCCAATGTCAAAGTCAGGTATAAAATTTATTAGCGCATCCAACGCATGCAAGTCATGGTTGCACAGTGGAAGGAACGTTTATTTTATGTAAGCGTGTAAAACGCATCCATTATGTAAATCAATAAGACTACGTATGTTTTGCCTTTGAACAACGCATTAAACATACCTATATAACAATTCGTATAAATGATTAACATATATTTTTGATGAAGTATAAAGTGTAAAATGCATTAAATAATAATTTATTAAAGTATAGACTGAGTGTGTCGAACGCATGTAATGTATGTACAAATTATAATATTTTTATATGTAAAATAAGACTGATTGAAATTAATGGGATACGACGCATATAATATGTACAGAAATAATTAAGTGCAGATAGAGCGACAATAGTATATACAAGTGTAATTAAATACACAGTCAAATGTAAGTGCAATTGAGTACAAAACAAAATGCGTAAGTGCAATTAAGCACATAACGACTTATATGTTAAAGTACAATTAAGCGCGTATGGAAATGTAACTACAGATTTTAGTGCAATTAAGCCTAGTCTAAATGTAAAAAGTGCAATTAAGCGCAAACCGAGTTGATAAGTATTATAGTACAATTAAGTGCGTATGGAAATGTAACTACAGATAGTATATGTATGTAATGGTCAAATTGCAATGTATAAAAATTAAAATGTTTTTTTTTAAATATGTAAATATATGGAGTCAGATAAAAATAAATCTGTAGTACGCACGGAATGAGTGAGAGTACATGAGCACAAGTATGAAGTATGGTTAACCAGGATACTACAAGAATAATTAAAACAATTGTAATGCAATTAAGTACACATAAAAAACTTTTGAAAAGAGGGGGAGTATTGTGGGGTTACGTATGTGTGACACAGTGTTAGTAACCTATAAGAGGTGTGGAGTTACGTAGGTGTGTAACAGTGTTAGTAACCTATAAGAGAAAAGCTATGATTCCCCACTATGTAATGCGAGCAAACGTGTTAGCGTGCGAGCATTCTCTCTCTCTCATTGGATTACCGACTGTATACCTGGCTAGAGCAATATACGCTTAACCATATATATCTTTCATGTAGTTATTTCTTAACGGCATGTCGGAGCTGCAGCAATCGAGTTTTGCTTTTTTTATTTTATCGATATCTTTTTAAATTCTTAAATTAAACAAATATAATGACTTGTCCGCACTAAAGTTATATTAGTACAATAATTTTTGTTAAAATAAAAAATCATTTGGACTTGTTATTTTTTTATGAGCTTGGATTGGAAATAAGATATCAAACTCGACAAACCTAACCTTAAAATACGATATATTGAAAGTTTTTATTATAACTTTGTATGTATAATATTTTGGTGGTTTTCTTAAGTTGTCCGCACTAGAGTTTAATCTTACAAATTTTTTCTTTATAGCAAAAAAACTCAATTAAACGCATCGTTTATTTATAAGTTAAGATTGGAAATATTATTAGAAGGCGGACAGCTTCGTCATGCTCCTAACCTCAACTTCCCTGACCTTCTGCACAACTTCTGTGCCACGGTCTGATAGGAGTCACGGACCGCTACACATTGCATCAGAATCAGGTATTGCCAACCTGACAACATTAAACTTTCTATTATGATAATTATTTTCATATTATTTTGAAAAAAATAATTTTCTTTCTGAATTCCTGAGGTTCTTCTATTTTCCGCCCTTTAGTATCCCAAAATAGAGTGACATACAAAAGGAAAATTCATTCTGATGATTAGTTTTTTTACAAAGTTAATTCTTCGATTCTAGAAATTCAGCCTACGCTTTGCTATACTATTATCTCTATTCTCGAAAAATTCACTATTTTTCTGAGGTTTTTCTATTTTCCGCTCTTTATTATCTCACAATAGAGTGAACTGTAAAAGGAAAATTCATTCTGATGATTAGTTTTTTTACAAAGTTAATTCTTCGATTCTAGAAATTCGGCCTACGCTCTGCTGTACCGGCCGGTATAGTATAGCGTATGCATGCCCTTAAACATATTTAAGCAGTTTTAAAAAGTTTTGAAAAGTTTGAAATGATTTCAAACAGTGCTTGATAGTTTGGAATTTTTTATGTTTTAAAGTTATAAATTGGGCACGTTTCGTAAGTGAAATTCAGTTAGAGAATGGCAACACCGCTAATGTGCGGCTGTTTCAAAAGTAAAAAATATAACAACTGATTTCAAATTTTGAAAATTTGGAAACACGTTTGATGAGTAATTATTGATTGAAGTCATTTAAATTTATATTAATATATATTAATAAATATATATATCAATTTTAATTAAATTTAAAGTTTATAAAGTTTTGTTTAATCGTGATAAACGCAAATTAATGCTGTACACTGAAAAGACATGGGTGCTCTCCCCGCCACACTGGTATGTCTATAGCGGCGCTCCGTTTTTCAATCCGCTACGGAGCAATACCGGCACTCAAGCAGCGCCGGTTTGAGCAGCGCGTAGTAAGCCGTATGTGCGGTACAATATATGCTGTTCGTAAGCGCGCTGCTATAATTTCGGCGTTGGTTTGAATTGTACGTAAACTGTATGCACGGCAGTTTGCTAATTTTTCATAAGCGCACTGCGAAGACAATATAAATTTGAATACACACGCACACACGCATATCTGTCTATATTGAAAGTTTCCGGGACGAAATCTGGTATATAATGAAAGTTTCCGGGATTTTCGTGTCTTTCCTGGCATGCCCGGAAAGCCTGTGTATGTAATGGCAGTTTCCGGGCAGATTCAGCTTAATTCACAATGTGAAAAAATGATAAATTTATATAGAAGGATGATTATTTCTTTAGTTAGCAAGCAGAAAACGAGTGCTAAAGGTCCTCTGAACCAATCAGAGACACAGGTGATAGATAAAAATTAATTCACACAGGTTTGGGAACCAAAAATAAAACTTCCCCCTCGCCTGATTGTACAAGACCTTTACAAATCCCGAAAACTTTTGTTACATACATACATACTTATATATATATATATATATATATATATATATATATATATATATATATATATATATATATATATATATGATTCCGTGCGCGGACTTCAAGTGGAGCGGGCGTGTTGCCGGCTCTGTCTCTGTCCTGTCTCTCTTCTCTTCATATTTCCCTGCTCGGTTCGGAGTTGGCGGATAGAGTCCATCTCGCCCCATTTAAATTTGTTCGGGGATTTATTTTTATCTATTAAGTGATTTCTTTTTTCTTTTTCGTGTCTCTGATCTTTGATCAAGTGTTTATTGAGTTTTTTTTTTATCTCTTTTTACGTGTTCCTGATCGTTGATCGGGTGCTTTTCTTTCTTTTATACAAGTTTGTTATGGCGATTGCCATAACAGTGTAATCTTAGATTTCTGACTCTCGATTCGTAGAGTTTTTAATTTGCGCAACGAGCGACGCAAACATTATTTCTGACCCGTAATACAAGAAGGGTCATAAAATCAACTTGTAGAGAATCTCTAGGGACAGAGATTCGCATCTAACTATAAAATTAAAGGATGACGAGGTGTGGATCTCTCCAGGATTCAAGTGAAAAAGTTTTCTGTAAAAGTGTACGGTGGAATTTACTGTGAAAGAATGTGAATGTGTCCTAACGTTCTTTTTTGAAAAATTAAACTATTTTCAATAGTGTTTGACTCAAGGTCATTCATCATTTTCCCGCTCTTTGTTTACTTTCGAGTGATATTACATATGTGACACCGACAACGAATCCATTTTCAAATCTTAAATATAACGGTCTTTGGTCAGTTTGTTCTTATTTATTTTCTCGGTATTCGGTGTCATTGGATTTTGATGAGTGTTTATAAACAAACATTTCGCGGAAACCTTACGCAAATAATGCGCGAAGGTCTTATCTGTAATGACGACAGCGGGCCTCGGTCACATTAAAGTCAGTTTCCTTTCTTATAGACGCTCAAATGCGCGGGAAGTGATGGTGTATGGAGTGCTCAGTGTGAGGAAGGGAAAAGTTATGTTTGTATTCTTCCTCTTTATATCAATGCTCTTCAGGTCACGTTGAAGATCTCTTATTTTACGTTTATCACTCGTTGTGGTTACACCGCGACAACAATCTACATTATATCATTTCGTAGTTAATATTTTCTTTTTATCTCATTTTGTATGTTTATTTCTATAATTGATTTTGACCACTGTTTTGTGACGGTGTTTTAAGTGTAATTTGACAGTGTTCTTGCTCGGTAATGACGCGGATGTGACGTGCCGAGTTCTGGTTGGACTCGGACCGTCATTGCTGCGCCTCGCTTTTTCCTATCGACGCGAACAGTATTGCAACCTCATTCGTTTATTTTTTTTTGACGAGTTGCCCTCTTTGTTCTCTGTGCGGGTCGCTGATACGATATTTCCGGGGAGATGGCCCAATGATGATGAAGGAAAGATAGATGATCTTTCATTCAGGACAGTTGTGGAGACCTCTTTTCGGAGCAGGGATTGGGTAAAGAGAATATTATGCGTTTTTTTCTTTGAGACCAACGATCCAATGAGGAATGGTAATGGGTACCTGTCCGGAAGGATATAACCAATAAATTGAAGAAAGAAAAAAAAAATATATATATATGGGACGTTTCACGTCAACTCATCTAACAAAAAAATAGAATTCGTCGAAAATCTGTGAAAATGTTCTATTTGATATCCAGAATATACAAAAAAAATTTTAGAGGTCCAGGTCAAAGAGGTCAGGATTTAAACGTGATGGAATTTTTCGAATTTTCCAAATTTTGTGCTAAATAAATATTTTAATGAATTTTTTCCTCAAAAACTATCAATTTTTCGTTAAAACTTAATGGAATACTTTTTCTTGGAAATTAGATGTAGAATTCACCTGAATTTTTGCAAATTATAATATACTGATTTTTATGCTTACTTGATCGATTTAAACATACTATTTAGTATATCTAAAAATCGAGCAGGTTAAATTGGCTTTTTAAAGCCTTATTTTTTTTGTTTTTTTATGAGGAAAAAATATACGAAGCCTCCAGTTGGGCAGCCTTCTCAAAGTTACTTAATTATGCAAAAAAGTAGGAAAAAATCGTTATTTTGGATCAATGATGAGATTTGTGATTTTTTTTCTGAAAAAGTATTGATTTTTGGGACAAATGTATGAAAATGTTTTTTATTGGAAATCATGTGTGGAATATGAACATATTTTTACAAACTGTAATTTAAGACATTATGAACCACATATACTAAAAATTTAACAAAAAATAAATTTTAAAATTCCAAAATTTCATTTATAATTTGTGATGTTTAGCAAATAATGGTTTACAAAAATTTACATACATTTTACATACAATTTCCAATAAAAAACATTTTCATACATTTGTCCCAAAAATCAATACTTTTTCAGAAAAAAAATCACGAATCTCATCATTGATCCAAAATAACGATCTATTCAGACTTTTTTGCACAATTAAGTAACTTTGAGAAGGCTGCCCAACTGGAGGCTTTGTATATTTTTTCCTCATAAAAAAACAAAAAAAAATAAGGCTTTAAAAAGCCAATTTAACCTGCTCGATTTTTAGATATACTAAATAATATGTTTAAATCGATCAAGTAAGCATAAAAATCAGTATATTATAATTTGCAAAAATTCAGGTAAATTCTACATCTAATTTCCAAGAAAAAGTATTCCATTAAGTTTTAACGAAAAATTGATAGTTTTTGAGGAAAAAATTCATTAAAATATTTATTTAGCACAAAATTTGGAAAATTCGAAAAATTCCATCACGTTTAAATCCTGACCTCTTTGACCTGGACCTCTAAAATTTTTTTTGTATATTTTGGGTATCAAATAGAACATTTTCACAGATTTTCGACGAATTCTATTTTTTTGTTAGGTGAGTTGACGTGAAACGTCCCATATATATATAACTAATTCTTAATTTTTTTATACATAGAAAATTGTTCGTAAAATCTATAAGAATTTGTTATAATTGATAAACAAAAATTAATTTCGTATTTAAAATAAATATTAGAGAATAGCATATGATAACTGTGGTTAGAGTAACGTATTCATTTTTTATATAAAAAATATAAAATGTTTTTTTGTAAAGACTTACGGAAAAAATTAACCAGTATTCTTTTCTTTTTGGCAATAAAGAAAAAGTGCGTTATTAATACTTTAAATCTTTATCAAAATTTTAATTGACTGAGCCGTTAAAATAGTATAATATTTTCCTTATTATCTATGATATTGTAATTTTAAATACTATGTTTTCAAGAAGGTGCTTACCTTCCAAAATGAAATATCATAACAAAAAGAAAGAAAATTACATACATTTATATAAAAATTTATTGTACATTTTACTATTTCGATATTTGCAATAAAATGATGTATAAGTATTTTTGTATTTAAAAAATGGAATAAAACAAAGATACTAAAATTAGAGTACTAATTAGTCAAAAAAATTTCAATTTAAAAAAAATTTTTACGCTTTCAATATTTGAAATTCTTATTATTAATTGACATATGATCAATATAATTTATAAATCTAAAATTACTATTACTTTCTTTGTTTGATATTTTTTTTGTGTAAGTCACTATTTTCAAGTAGTCATTTAGTACACATTTTTTTTCAAGTCTAAGTTTTTGTGCTAAAAATACTGTAATACATTTTAATTGTTTTGACATTAAAAATTGTAAACATTGCATTCATAAAAAAGAATTTAAAAAATGTGTTGTGATTTATAATTAAACTATATGAAAGATAGCCTTAATTTTTTAAGAGGAGGTCGAGTATATCTGTCCTTTTCTAATCAAAGAATTGATTTTTTCACAAAAATTAATAATTGTAGCTAAAAATAAGAAGAAAGCCCCATCTCGTATAGTAAAAAGCAAGATTCTCTTTTATGAGGAAAAATTATTTTTATCGCTTCGTTTTTAAGAAAACCTTGAAAAACTGAATTGTCCATCCTAACCTCTATTTTTTAGGTTTTTCAAGGTTTTCTTCAAAATGAATCGATAAAAATAATTTTCCCTCATCAAAGATAATCTTGCTTTTTATTATACGAGATGGGGCTATCTCCTTATTTTTTGCTACAATTATTAGTTTTTGCAAAAAAATTAATTCTTTGATTAGAAGAGGACAGAGATATATGACCTGCTCTTAAGCATCAAATACTAAAGGTAGCATGGAATCATTAATATATGAATAAATAAATTAAATTATAATCAATAAGATCACATAAACATGATAAAATTAGAAATAAAAACAGTTAACATGTTCGCATAAGCATTATATTTAAAAATTTTTTATTAATATAAAATCTTCTATGGTTTTCAATGCTAAATAAACACTTTAAATAATTCACATACACTAAATGGTGTTTTAAAACTCTTTATTATAATCAAGAAACGCTTTTTATAATCACATACAAAAACGTGTTAACGGGTATACATTTACGTATATTACGAGAGGCCATGAATATATAACTGATATAGACGCATAGGTCCGCACTGCGAGAGGGCGTTTGCGGCACGCTCAAGGCGCTCACCGGCGCCGCTACGGCCCAGCTTTCACGAACTATACGGAATGTAAGTTTTGGCGTAAATACAGTCAGGTGGGTGACAGTAGCGGCGCCCGTGTCTTTTCAGTGTAGGATTTATTTTTAATTCATTATTTTACAATTATGAATAATTTTTATATTTATAATATGAAAAGATATTAATTTAATTTATTAATAATTATGTAAAAAAATCTTGTTATACTTACTTGTTCCATATTTAACTTAATAAACTTTAAGTTATTTGACCAGCACGTTTTCTTAAATTTTAAATTCTGCTATATTTTTTACTTACGAAACAGCCGCACATTAGCGGTGTTGCCATTCTCTAACTGAATTTCACTTACGGAACGTGCCCATTATTTTAAATATTTGAAATATTTCAAAACAATTTTAAATCAATATAAACTATTTTTCATTAACTTGAACAGTTTTAAAAAGTTTGAAATGATTTCAATCAGTGTTTCATAATTTTTTGTTTGTGAAAATTTTCTCATGTATATTAAAATTTATATAATATATACGAGATAATGTTCACTTCAGTTTAAAATTATTCTGTACTATTCAAAATAGTTTAAGAATGTTTAAAACTGTTTATAACTGGTTTAAATGTCCCAAATTTCACACTTATAAACTATTTTGAACAGTTTCAAACAGCTTTAAACATTTTTAAACAATTTTGAATAATTTTAAACTATTTCAAACAGTAATGCACATTTTATATTTTTTCTAGGGTTTTGATTAGAAATATATTGAGATATATTAACAAAGAATGTAGCTGTCCATGAAATACATTTTGTGGTAGATACAATTTACTATTATTTGTTAATTTTTATTGAGTGCCCAAAATATATTCTAAAATATTTTATCTTTATTTGTATAATATAAGTGACATACTGCCCTCATATGTTTATAAATATATTTTAGTAGGTTTTAAAATTAAAAAATGATAAATCATAACTACCCGAATGGAAATTTTTCGGTGTATCAAAATGTATAAAAGTGTATGAAAGTGTATTGAAGCATACAAAAATGTATCAAAGTGTATGAAAATGTATCTAAGAGCGATTTTTCAGACCTTATTCTCGATCCATTTTGATACACTCTGATACACTTAGATACACTTTGGTACACTTTGGTACATTTCTTAAAAAGTGAGCTGAAATTAAATTTCCTCAATTTTTTTGATGTTATACACTTTGACACATTTTGATACACTTTGACACATTTTGATACACTTTTACACACTTTGATACACTTTTACACACTTTAATATACTATGGTACATGTTGATACACTTCTGAGTATTAGCCTAAATTGTTTTTCCTGTTTTATTTTGCACACGTTTGTACACTTTGATACACTTTTACACACTTTGATACACTTTAATATACTATGGTACATCTTGATACACTTCTGAGTATTAACCTTTTCCTGTTTTATTTTGCACACGTTTGTACACGTTGATACACTTTTACACACTTTGACACACTTTAATATACTATGGTACATCTTGATACACTTCTGAGTATTATCCTTTTCCTGTTTTATTTTGCACACGTTTGTACACTTTGATACATTTTTTTTTTTTTTTTTTTTTTTTTTAAAGATTAATATATAAAGGATATTGTCCTCTATATGATTAATCTTTTTTCTATGGTGAGGTCGAGGGAGTCCCCGCCCGGTATCTGTTTATCACATTACATCAGGCTAGACTGTCAGACCCACCATACCGAAAACTTTGACTACCGATGGATGGTCAGCCACTTTTGGTGACCAAAAATCAACCGATACCCAATGAGATCGGATTTTTGAGAGTCGCGATATAAAATGGCACGTACACTAATTTTCTTTCGAAAAAAAAGTTTAGAGGTACCTGGCCAGGATTCGAACCCATGCCCTCCGCGTTGAAGGCAAGAGCTCTATCCGTTACGCCACCGCGCTCTCTTTATGTAATATAATACATTTTAATAAAACACGATACACTTCGATACATTTCCAAGTAAGAAATTAAAAAATGGTTTTACCATGCACACTTTGATACACATGCGTACATTTTTTATACATTTTAATAGTGTTTAATACACTTTTTAGGCATGAAACGGTGTATTAAAATAAGCCGTTTTCATTTTAGATATTTTCATAAATTTTAATGTATTAATGCCCTTGGGATAAATGTAAGGTTAATAAAACGACAATATTGAAAAAAATTGAAAAATATTTTTATAAATTATAAAAGTAAAATATAAAAAGTAATTTAAAACATAAGAATTAGCAATATATATTTGAAATATAATTTGTAATGAAAAACTTACATTCTATATTAGCATTAAATATTTAAACATTAATATTATTAGAAATTTATAAATAATAAAAGTTTAATAGAGACAACTTCAAAAAAATAATTATTCTTTTGTAATACATATCAAGTAATGAGATAAGATAAATAATTTATACTAATAAACACATTTTTAATTTAATAACATTATTAAATATAAATATTTAAACATTGTTGTTTCTAAGATAGTTTTTTTTTTATAAATTTTCATTTGTATTGTCTATTGAGACTAAGTTATTTTTTGTAGTCTTTGCAGTCGCATCTTCATTATTATTAGTATTATTGCTGTTTCCATTTTGCACAGTCAATATGTTACAGGGATCTTGTTGATTATTTAAGGAAGAGGCTTCATTTAATGGAAATTTATTTTAGTTAAAATTTTTAAAATGTATCAAAGTGTGCAAAAGTGTATCAAAGTATGCAAAAGTGTATCCAATAAAAACGACATTTTTCCTTTATTGGAAAAATGTATGAAAGTGTATTAAAGTGTGCAAAAGTATATCAAAGTGTATCAAAGTGTGCAAAAGTGTATCAAAGTGTGTAACACATAGCAAATGTAGAAATTAATTTTAGTCAACATTTTCGAAAAGTGTATCAAAGTGTATCAAAGTGTGCAAAAGTGTATCAATGTATGCAAAAGTGTATCCAAGAAAATCAACATTTTTCCTTTATTAGAAAAATGTATGAAAGTGTATCAAAGTGTATGAAAGTGTCCAAAAAATATATGAAAATGTGCAAAAGTGTATTAAAGTGTATCAAAGTGTATATCATTAACGAATATAAAAAATTGATACCAAGAAACTTTTTTTTGGAAGTGTATAAAAATGTATGAAAGTGTATCAAAGTGTACCAAAGTGTATTAACATTTGGTCCGAAATATCGCTCTTAGATACACTTTGATACACTTTGATACACTTTCGTATGATTTGGATACATTTACCATTTTCACTGGGGTATTGATTATGATATTTTTATGTTTAATTATACCCATAGTGAAATAATTTATGTGAAAAACTGTAAATAATAGTAAATAATTGTGAATAACTGTTAAAAAATGTTAGAATTGAGACATAAATAATAGTAATTTACAGTTATTTACTATAATTTACTATTAATTACTATTATTTACAGTTATTTACAGATATTAACTGTTATTAACTGTTATTTACAGTTATTTACAGTTATTTACATTTATTTACATTTATTTACAGTTATTTACAGTTATTAACAGTTATTTACAATCATATCCAAAAATTTTTTCCATATGGGTATTTTAGATAAAATATTTATTTTATCAAATTTTGTTAGAATGAGCTGAATTATGCTCGTTTACTTTGTAGTCAATTGTGTCAATTTGAGCTAAATGTTTTAAATATAAATTTGAAGCATATTTTGGCATAATTTTATGTGCACTAACTAATAGAATTAAATTTGATTGCACCAGATGGTACTCAGATTCCTGGTTAAAATAGTTAAAATTTGCAAATGGTTTAGAAAGGGTGAGTACTAAAAACTGGAAAGATTTAGAAAAGTGATTACGAAAAAAAGAAGAGTCATAAGTTTTCTTTGGAAGCTTTCCAATATTTGGAACCGAGCCTTTTTTGAATGTTTTTAATCCTTATGAAACTCTTTAACCAGGTATGTAACACCTAATAAAAAAACAATAATGATTAACTTGGAAACTAATAATCATAAAATTAATCCTGAAATATGAGTTCCATTGTTTTAGTTGAAAAAACCTTCAAAATATCATTGATTGTATACTTTATTAAAGTATCATTGATTGTATACTTTATGAAACTATAGTCTCATAAAGTCTACATACTAATTGTAAAAAAATATTATTTTGAATTCTGAATTAATATTTTCTGAATTCATTTTGTCAAAAAATCATCTTCAACATAGATAAAATTAATGTTTACTAAACAATCCCTAGTAGAAATTGATATTGTACAAAATTGTTTATATGTGTTTGAAACTGTTTATAACTCTTTAAAAATGTCTGAATTGAGATACGTATATTAGTTACAGGCATTTATATGCAGTTTTAAACAATTATAAACAGTTATAAACACTTATAAAAAGTTTTATACAATACCAAAATATTCTATAAATTTTTAGAAAAATTTTAGAAGCGTGTAAAATTGTTTATATTTGTATGATTTAATTTATAATTGTATGTGATTGTTTAAAATAGTTTTACACAGTTATTAACAGTTTTACACAACTTTAAAATTTTTCTGTAAGTATTTTCTCAATGTCTCAATTCAAACATTTTCAAACTATTTTAAACAGTTATAAACAATTTTAATTAATTATAAACATTTAGAAACATTTATAAGCAGTTAGAAACAGTTTGTACAGTTCTAAAACTTTCCTAAAAATTTATAGAAAAATTTTACAAAAATTGAATAGTTATGCAAAACTGTTTATAAATGTTTTACAATGTTTATAACTATTTATAACTATTTATAACTACATATAAATGCGTAAAACTGTTATACGTGTCTCAATTTGAACGTTTTTACACTATTACAAACAATTATAAATAATTTAAAATAATTATAAACAATTATACATAGTTTAGCGAAAAAAATTTTTCTGCTAGGGATCTTATAATAAATAATTCATTAGATGCTTTATTTTCTGAAAATAAAAGTTTTGTTAACAACTTTACTGCTAATTTTAAATCTCACTTATGATTGTAATAGAATTGCAAATGCATTGTATATATAACTCATTAATAGTAATATAAAATAGAGATGTAAAAAGGATACTGAGTCTGTATGTTGTAAAGTACGTTGACAAACACCTGTATGAGCTTGCCATATTTTAATAGTATGATCATATGATCCAGTTACAAAAATGACTTGACTATTTATATTAGTGTCATTCATTATTAAATCAATGGAATAAGATTGAATTTGTTTTTTTTTTATTTAATATTCAAGTCATTGTTCCATATTCTTTTGGTGAGATATTAATATCTACAACTCCAACCTACAACAGAAAATAAATTTAAATTGGGATTAAATCCTCTATTCAATTGAATAATCTGACATAACATTCATAAAATTTAATTTGGTCTCTTTTGCTAAATCTTTTCCAAATTAAATGCAGAATGTAATGTTTACAAAGTAGGCACTCAGAGTTATAATAATAATTATTACTATTATTATTATTTAAAAATAACTTTATTCAATTGCGTAAATAAAATTATAACTAAATTACAATTATACATTTTTTGCGCGTGTTTTAATTTTTTAATAATGATTAAATATCATTTGGGAACATAGCCAAATTTTCATTAGCTCTTAGAAAAATATGTATACTTAACAGTAATGGATTCTTTCCCTACTAAAAATGATATGAGAATTTGGAATTTGTTATGTTTTTTATGAGACCATATGAGATTTTTGTACTCCTTAATATGCCTTTTTGTACTCTTTTTACAAAATAAATCGATATCTATCTATCTTTTAAAAATATGAGATCTCATATAATATTTTCACATGGCTTGACTTTTCTTTGGTTATGATTTCAAAATGCTCCAATAAAAATTAGATAACCAATGGAATTGTGTGGACCGGCACACTCAGGAAAGATGAGGATGAGGCAAAAGATAAGCTACTCTGCAAAATACAAGATAACCTCGTCTTACTGGAAATAAATTATTACATAAAATTCCTGTAATTAATTGAAAGTTTTCTGTGATATGGGAAAAGATGGGGTAGAGAAGAAGGACAAGACTATAGGTTTATAAGATTGATTGTAATAATTGTAATGTGTGTTATCAACGAAGATAGACGCTTATAGAAGAACACTTCTGGGTTAAATTTTTGTAACCCAACTTGGGTCACTTTTTAACACGTACGTATATCTATATATATCATATATATAGATATAAACTACATGGGATTTAGTGCGGCCCCTAGCGGCTGGGTCACCGCAAACCTAACCTCTTTTCCGACATCGCGCCCATATAGAAGTACGCTTCTATAAGCGTCTATCTTCGTTGGCGTTATGTAGGACAGTCTGGTAGGAGTTTGTTTACTAGGATCAATGAACATGTAAAGACCGTTGCACTCAAAAAGATACAAGATACAGATACAGTGACAGATACAAAATTACATTGGCTAGTATATCTATAAAATTTGAAACTTAAAGTAAATAGGTCTCGTCGCGCACGATGCGGCTTCGCAAACTTGCCTTCCGGGGCGCTACCGCGCCCCATGATATAAAAAAATACAAGAGACAACGCATTTGTTTTTCACATATATAGATATACTAGCCAATGTAATTTTGTATCTGTCACTGTATCTGTATCTTGTATCTTTTTGAGTGTAACGGCATTAAGAGATGTTAGTAAGGGAGAATCCAGATGACGGAACTTTTCAAGGGGCCGTGGTGTTCCGTGCCGTGTCCGTACCGTTCTATGATGGATTGTACCATCTAGACTATCTCGTGTTCCCTGAAAAATTCGATAGTAAACGTACGACGCCTTTCTATTAAATTTAACAATGCTTGTAGCTCAGGTTTTACATCGCCATTCTCTTTTGCTCTAAAATCAAGTTTTATGAATAATCTTAATGAATAAATAACTTTTACTGTACTTACTGTACTGAAGATTACTCATAAAACTAGATTTCGGAGCAAAAGAGAATGACGATGTAAAAGCGGAGCTACAAGCATTAATGTTAAATTAAATAGAAAGGCGTCATACGTTTACTAACGAATTTTTCAGGAAACACGAGATAGTCTAGATGAAACACTCCATCATAGAACGGTACGAACACGGCACGGCACGGAACACCACGGTCCCTTGAAAAGTTCCCCCTATTGAAAAAGATCACGCGAATAATTTACGTAAATTTTTCACGTGATTTTTGTTTCATTTCATCACGTGAATTATTCACGTAAATTATTCACATGAATTTTATATTTTTAATAAAAGAAGTATTTTAATGAATGTAATCTCTCAAATCAAAAGTATTTCAATTAGATAGACAGATATGTGTTTATTTGTAAAAGTTTATAAAAAGTGATACAATTAATATGATTTTTCAAATAAAATATGAGTCACTAGAAAAAAATTTGTGTTTCATTTCATTACGTGAATTATTTACGTAAATTATTCACGTGAATAATTCACGCAAATAATTTACGTGAATAATTTACGTAAATAATTCACGTAATGAAATGAAACACAAATTTTTTTCTAGTGACTCATATTTTATTTGAAAAATCATATTAATTGTATCACTTTTTGTAAACTTTTACAAATAAACACATATCTGTCTATCTAATTGAAATACTTTTGATTTGAGAGATTACATTAATTGAAATACTTCTTATATTAAAAATATAAAATTCACGTGAATAATTTATGTGAACAATTCACGTGATGGAATGAAACAAAAATCACGTGAAAAATTTACGTAAATTATTCACGTGATCTTTTTCAATAGGGCCGTCATCTGGATTCTCCCTAATACGAAAGATGCTTCTGCTATTTAGGGCTATTACACGCTAGAGCAGATATAAGAAATACATTGCTTCTATATCTATATATATGAGAAATAAGCGCGTTGTTCCTCATATATATAAATATAGAAGTAATGTATTTCTTATATCTGTTCCTTGTTCTTTTTTAGCGTGTAATGGCCCTTATTCTCATATACATGATACAGGTCATTCATTCAAGTTTCATATAAAAAATATAAAAATTCTTGATAATGAAAAAGATTATCATAAAAGACCTTAGAGCATATATACCTGGAGGGAGCATGCAAAGCCAAAAAGTGTAAAAAATAAAAGAGACAGTAAGGTAGCTTAGGGTGAAGTGCTTTCCCTATTGAAAAAAACACGTGTTTCTTGCACGTAAAAAAAACACGGGTGAGAAACACGTATTTCTTACACGTGTTTTTTACATGTAAAATTTGCGTGTTTTTTCATCTATTTTTTTCACGTGTTTTTTTCATGTGTATTTTTCAGGTGTATTTTTTTACAGCTCTTGGACAATCGAAGAGCTTCTATTGTCTGGCCTCATTTTTTTTTTAATACTTTTATTGGTTAAGCTGATTCCGACATGTAGGCCATTACCATTCCTCAGTGGATCTACGCATCTGATGTGGGTATGAAATATAAGATTCTTTTTTTTTGCCCAATCCTCATTCCAGCAGGGGTCCCCACAGCTGTCCTGGAGGAAATATCATCTATCTCTCCTTCATTATCATTGGAGCGTCTCTCCGGAAATATCGTATCAAAGACCCGCACAAAGGTGGAAAAGGGCAACTCGTCCAAAAATATAGTCAAATGAAATCTCGATACTGTTCTTGACAATAGAAAAAGCACATCTGCGTTCTTACCGAACAAGAACACCGTCAGACACAAAACAACCTCGCCACAGACAGTGGTCACAATTTGAAAAAAGAAAAAAAGATGAAACGTCTGCTAAGAGGCGGCCGTATAGCTCTGTCCTTGTCTAATCTAAATTTTCGTTATTATTAATAAATTAAATATTGTTGTACAAAAGTGAGGGTACAGCCCAATAGATTTAAAGATGAGCAAACGATCCTATTCTATGAAAAAATATAAACTTTTGATTAGTTTTCGAGTGAGGTCTGAAACGGAATAACAGTTATCAAATTCCATTGTTTTTCCGTTTCAGACCTCACTCGAAAACTAATGAAAATTTTATATTTTTTCATAGAATAGGATCGTTTGCTCGTCCTAAAATCTATTGGGTTATACCCTTACTTTTGTTTAACAATATTTAATTTATTAATAATAACGAAAATTTAGATTGGACAAGGACAGAGCTATATGGCCTCCTCTTAAACGAATTAGCGCGAACAGAAGATAAAGGAATTAAATTGTCAATGAGATGATATAGTGAGCCACTGTACAATCCCGAGCACCGAACACGTCATAAAGTTTATCACACGCGGATGAGTCTCATGTAAGGTACTTCAGGTCAAAGAACCAATAATTTCACGTCACGTAGAGCACACTACACCATCACTTCCCGCGCATTAAGCGTCCATATTGAATAAAGATCGAACGTGTATATCGGTAAAATTCCCGCGAAAAGTCTGTCTACAAATATACACTACACTCCGGATGACACCGAATTCCGAGAAAACCAGTCATTGTCAATCCGGTCAAAGATCGTTGTAAAAGATTTAAATTCGAACTTCTAATCGGAGCCACACATATAATATATTATATCCTGGGAGTAAATAAACACTGGGACATTAATAAATGACCCTGAATAGAATGTTCACACTTATTTGAAAAAGAAACGTTAGGACACAATTCACAATTTTTCACAATAAAATTGCCGTACATTTTCCATGAAAACTTGAAGAAATTCACCTCTCGTCATCCTCAAGAGGTAATAAATGCTTACGTCGCTCGTTACGTATATTATAAAAAACTAAAATGACTATGTCGCTCAAACAGCAATGCTGCAGATAAACTTTGAAATAAAATCTTGATAATCACGTCGCTCGGAAAAACATAATACTGCAGAAAAGATGTAAGTGTAATCCTTCAAGTATCCTCCCTTCATGAACAGAGGATCCAGATCCGTAATAACTTCTTCAGGCTCGAACAAAGAACTGATAAAGTTGGCGGTAAAAGATGTCTGTTTAATACACTACTTTCATAGGTAGAATTTGCCTGGCGAAGCGCCCACAAAACGACCCCTGGTCGCTGCACCACAGATGAACAAACGGAAGGGCAACCACAAAACGTCCCCTCAACGTAGCACCGCACTTGCAGCGGAGGAGAGCCAATAGACGGAGCACCGAGACAAAAACCCGCACATGATCCTTCCACGAGCCTAAAGGTTAAACTTGTGAAATCAATAAGTTATGGCAAACGGCCATAACGATCTTGAAACCGTAATCGTTAAAAATGATAACGGAAAACTTAGGATCAAATTCTCTTCAACGTTGTCCGTACATAGGCAACGGAAGAGACTCAAGCGAGAAGAGAAAAAAAAATGAACTAGAACTTAGACTATGGTAAATAACTATAGCGAACAAGAAAATTGATAAAAAGAACTAGGAACCCCGAAAAAAAACACGCAGGGCAGGGTGGATTCCGCCCACCAACCCCGAAACGAACAGCAGAAAACAGAAAAGAGAGGGACAGGAAAGAGAAAGAGCCGGCAAGAGAACCGTTCGGCTCAAGGTCCGCGCGCCGAATCGTCTGGCCTCATATATCTGATGCGTCTTCCGCGCGAGAGAAAAAACACTTCACCCTAAGCTACCTTTCTCTCTTTTTTTTTTCTTACATTTTTTGGCTTTGCATGCTCCCTTCAGGTATATATGATCTAAGTCAAAGACTAATTTCTGAGATGGTGTTTATAGTAAACCACAATACTATTAAGGGGACGTTGTATCTTTATATTCTTTTCTAATTAAAAAATGTAGGTTTTTAAAAAAACTACTAGCTATTACTAGAAATCAATAGTTGTCCGCAACTTGTACAGTTAAAAACAATATTTTTTCTTAAAAGAACAAATTAATTTTGATGCTTTGTTTTTAAGAAAAGTTTGACATACTTAAACATCATATTCTCTAGCCTAGCTTATGATTTTGTAAATACGTCAAACTTCTTTTAAAAACAAAGCATTAAAATTAATTTGTCCTTATCAGAAAAAACATTGCTCTTCAATGTACAAGTTGCGGATAACTTTTAATCTTTATCAATAATCGTTAGTTTTTCCAAGAACCTACGTTTTTGAATTAGGAAAGGATAGACAGATCCAGCGTCCTCTTAATAAAATATTGAACACCCAAAATTTGAATGTTGTTATCAAAGCTTATGTAAATAGTTTAATATTGTAATATGTTATAATAATTGAATGAATGACAAATTTTAAGTAATGGAATATTTAGGATTAGAATTGATTTGGAGTATTGTAGAAAGCATCATTTATCCAAAAAAGTTCGGTTTTTGACTGAAATTTGTAACATAGGTACTAAGTATAGATTGAACCTAGTTGCGTACCATACTTGTAACTTCATCATTCAGACCGTTTTGGGACTGTTAGACATTTGTGATCGTAATGTTCTTGAATTTGTTATATAATTATACATAGATTGTTAATAACCTGTAATACATTAAAAAGTAGAAAATTCTGGACACACACAATAAGATCTTGATAAATTGAGTTGAAAAACATAGTTAAGGTGAATTTGTTGTTGAATAAGATTAAAGTGATTGAGAAAAAATGTGTATTCAACACGACGGAATTGTATTTGATTTAACATGTTTGAATTGTATTTAATTATTAATTAAGTTTTGATTTTCAAAAATTTCGTATAGGTAATTTTGTTTTATAAAATGTTAAGAGTTGAGACATAAATGTCTCAACTCTTGATGTTAAGAGTTTTTTAAAAATATCTAATCTTATGTATATAAATTGTATTATGATTTTTTTAGTGCTTTGAAAAGGATTCTAGAATTGAATTGAAACGTCGCAAATTTTTGCATAGTTTGTGACGTGGCACGTCCCAGTAAAATTTTTTTTGTAAAATTAAAATTTTTAAGACTACGCAAGCATACTCAAACACACCATCGGTGCACTCACCGACCCAGGCGCATCTTTAATAAATTAAATAAAGTTATTAATAAAGAGATATTTTTTTTGTTTGTTTAAATTTCCCGGCACACGAGGAGAACGACGCGCCACAACCATTATGCACGCATTCGCAGATCGTGTGTGTGAGCGCCAGTGCTGCTAGCGAGGACCATAAGAGAGAGCACAGCTACTACCAATACATAGCAACGACCGTGCGTGCGCTAGGAGTCGATATGCTATGGAGGAGAGGTAGAAAGAGAGGCAAGATATAATAGAAAGAGATGGAGAGAGCGTAGAGAGGGGATATTGCCATTTCTTTCTCTTCGCTTAAAAAGATGCACGCTGTAGACGTGCATGTCTACATATAGTATATATATATATATATATATAAGGCCTCTACATGAATGTACTCTCTCTCTCAAAATTTATGTATACGAGAGAGATAAAAGAGGAAGAAGCGAAGAGAGAACATACGAAGAGACTTGAAATCTCTCTTATTAAAGGTGGCTCACATGTCGAAAACTTCCCTATTAAAAAAAAAACACGTGTTTTTTGCACATGGAAAAAAACACGTGTAAAATACACGTATTTTTTACACGTGTTTTCTACATGTAAAATTTGCGTGTTTTTTCACGCATATTTTTCACGTGTTTTTTTCACGTATATTTTTCAGGTGTATTTTTCACATATTTTTTTATAGCTTTTCGAAGAGCTTCTACTGTCCGACCTCTTATATCTGCGTCTTCCAAATTTGTGTAAGGGATGACAAAACGCCACCTAGTGACTTAAAGTCAAACCGACGTAATCGATCATTAATAGCGATTTTAATTCACTAGGTGGCGTTTTTCTAAGTTTTGTCATCCCTTACACAAATTTGGAAGTTGCAGATGTAAGAGACCAGATGGTAGAAGATCTTCGAAAAGCTATGAAAAAATATGTGAAAAATACACCTGAAAAATACACGTAAAAAAAACATGTGAAAAATATGCGTGAAAAAATACGCAAATTTTACATGTAAAAACACTTGTTTTTTTTAAATAGGGTTGTGTTCGAAGACCGGAAACGAGATCAACCAATGAAAAAGCAATAAATTAGAGAAGTAATTATTGATTGGAGAAGAAGAATATAGAAGAAGATAGAAAATAGTAAAAAAGAAGGAAGAAGACTGAAGACGAAGGAAGCGGCCATCGTGCGATTCACTCGGTTGCTGTCCTCGTGCCGTGTCGGATCTCTCTTTAATCACTTGAAGGATATTCCAGTCTGGAGATTTTTCATGCGTTGTCTTGGAGCTGTACAAAGATCTGGAGTGCTGAGAGAATAGCAGAGTCGACTGTGAAGATAGGAATTTCCAGAGAGGGATTTCATCGACCTCATTCCTTTGCAGTTCCTTGCAGCCGGTGTCGATAGCTGACCAGACACAGAGAGACAGAGAGAAAGAGAGAAATAATACAACCTGAGGCCCATCACCGCCATTGTTGACCTGATCGTCGCCATCACCGACCAGATTTTTCTGTTGTCAACGACTTCTACAACGGTGAGTGGACTGTAGTCCGAATTGATAAAGATTTTGTATTGTAAATTAACGGCTCTCGCCGACTAAAAGTGTAGATTCAGTGCGGGCGTGTTAAACAAAATTAAAGTGATTGTGACTACGTTTAAATAGAAAAATTAGAATAATTAATTGTTGCGAAATTTAATTATAATTAGTAGAAATTTAGTGTGAAAAGTTGTAATTCGTGAGAGAGATAAACCGTGACCACGTGTTCAACGATTTCGTTGACCGGTTAAATTCATTCTTTGATTATCTTAATGAAAATTTCGTAATTAAAATTTCTTTCAATTGAGCTGTGGAAAATAATCCACAATTGAGATCGGTGGACATAGTGGTGCGTGTTACATAACGAATTTCATGACGCGGGCCTTAGCGGCCATCTTGTTAAATTAGATTCTCTTGAAACTAGTCTGCGGTGACTAGAAGTTTAAAGTAAATTGAGATTTGATTTTTAAGATCGTCAGAAATCGTATGAATATATTAAATATTATTAATTATATTGTTTTGGAAAATTAATAATGGAAAATTTCGAGAGTGCGGGAGTATGATAAATCGACCACGTGTCTAACGGGTTCGTTGACCGTAAATTTAAATAATTAAATTAGTAAATCGAATGGCAAGTCTGAATAATTATTTCTTGTGTTAATTGCTTTTGACCGGTAATTGAATCTAATAAAACCGATAGATACGTAGGTACAAAATGATTAGAGTGAGATAAGCACGCGGGCTTTTGGCAGCCATCTTGTTAAATAAAGAAGAGCGAGGTCGCTTACGTCGACCATACCGAGAATTTTTATTTTTTTTTCTTGTCAATTACTATTAGAATAACAGACAATTTATCTAAGTAGAAGTGTGACATAAATTCAATTTAAAAATTAACGTTATCAAATTTTCGTTGGCCGTAATTTATGGGAATGGGTTATGAGTGTGCGCGATCAAAATTAATTACATAGATTTAGTTAATAAGCAAAGTGTTTCTAGATTTTTTTTGTTATTGAATAAAAAAGTTAAATTCTTAAACTTAAATTTCAAGTGTTAAACAAGTAGAAATTATTTTTTTGTTGTGTGTGTACACCTCTCCAACTTTTAGCTTAATAAATTTGACACCAGAGGTAGCCCACCTCCTGATCCTATGGCGTTAGCATAGCTAAGTTGCGGCGCTCAAGTAACCATGATATAAATGTAAGTGCGCAAGCGCAAGATCAGTCTCGAGTAGAGAGACGAACCGACTAAGTCATCACGATCAGTGGTGTACTAGCTTTCATAGCGTACACAGCGTGCTAGCAGTTGGCTGGCGATATGTATTTAAATAAATACTAATAATTCAAAATTTCTGTTGTAGTTTATTTGGCTTCCTGGGACACGTTTAATTTGGGTTAATATTGGAGTCAGATTCATTTTATGCCAGAATATCATAACCTGGCCTTCCTGGTCTAACATATAAAAACGAGATAAACCCTACGGTGGTAATACTCTACACCAGGTCATACTAAAAGCCCTACAGTGGTGACAACGACAGGAGCCTTTTAAAGAAAGCAATAAGAAATCGTCGCCACAGCCATCATCAACCACGCTACACCAAAATCCACTTCCGGCCGCCATTTCCACGCAACACGCAAGTTCACAAGTTTTCAACAAGGTATTTATTTAAGAAAGAAATAAACGAAGTAAAATTTTGTTAAATGATAGAAAAATAGTAACAAAGAAAATAAGTTAAAGTAAAACTTTTTTTTTATACTCAAAGAAATTAAAATAAGTAAAAATAACAAGAAAAGAATATTATTGAAAAATTTATATTAGTACATAAGAAACAAAATTTTCAAAATAACAGAAAGAAATTGCTTTGATTTAAATAAAAAGTTTTAAGAAAATAAATGTGAATAAAAGAAAAGTGTTTGAAAGAAAGGAAAATTGAATAAAAGAAAAATAACATAAGTGCGAAATTTTGAAAAAGAACAAATTTTTGATAAGAGAAAATCTAAAAAAAAAAAAAAAAAAATCAAATATACATACAAAGAATCTACAACAAAAGTTGAAGCGAAATTTAGTGAAAATAGTGCGTGCGTGTTATAATTAATATACGTGAGTGAATTCTTTTTATCTAAACAAAAAATAAATAATAAAGTTAAATTAATAAAAATTTGGCCGGAAGTGAGGAAGTGCGTCATTATAATGCGAATTATAAGTGAATCGCCATTTTTGCGACGCTATTAAGAAAGTCCGCCATTTTGGGAAATTCAACTGGCATACGGACGGTTAGAAGCGTCGACAAAATTTAAAAAGCATGTAACTTCCTCAACATTAATCTGTACTAAAAAAGAAAAAAGTAAAAAATAATACAGTTTAAGTAATGAAACTCGGTACACCATACGCTAAAGCAACTAAAAGATAATAAATGTAATTTTCGTAATAAAGTCGCTGGTACGGATATGACGTCAGCTTAAAAACCTTAACGCGCGTTTTTACCGAAAGCCATTTAGTGCGTAGATTGAGACTGGTTAGCGTTTATAATTATGCGAAGTATTTAAATTAAGTAACGTTTAGGGATATTTTTTTATATTTAGATGAATTGAAATTTGTTAAAAGTTTTTATTTATTTTACTAAAGTAAATTGAAGAATATTGATAAATTTTATTAGTAAGTTTGATTATAAAAATATCGAAAATCCTAGTAGCATATTAGAATATTTAAAAAGTTTTGTCGTTTAAAATTAAATTGAATAATTTTTTATATGAAAGTTTGGGTCGACGCGTGTGCTATCATTCACGATCAAAAGTTTGATAAAGATTTAAACATTTTTTGGAAGTAAATGTGAGATCGCGCACGTGTCGATGCCAATTTTAATGTTTATGCTATATGGTGCTGTTTCGTGCGCGAAGCGAGGCGATTATGCGGCGTTGAAAATTTTTCTTTTCTTAACGATAATGTTTGAAGTAGTACATAGAAATTTTAGCTTGTAAACATTAAAACGCCTTCACCGCGATTCGGGCACGATTCAGATGACTTTTTGAGTAAATTTTCATAACCGGTCTTAACCATAGGAGAATCTCTGCACACATTGATTACGTATGTAAATTTTAATGTTTTATTAGTGAAAACGGAAAGATGCATTGAGCATCATAAATTAATGACGGGCGGAGATTCTCTTATGATTTTAAGATAAATACGCGTACACCCCCGACCTAGAGAGTCAGTAGGGTAGACAGGTTGTGCTGCGCTTTCTATTTAGGACAAATTAGGCGGACGGTACGTTGGGCGATCTGATGAAAATTATAGTAGGTAACTATCCAGACTAACCTGCGTCGCCTCACGGTAATTCTAATTAGCCATCAGCTATAAGCTGTGCTTGATATGGTCGCATTCAGTGGGACACCACGCTGGTAGAGCGACTCTAAGCCAGAAATGGTGAACGGAGTGCCATTCAGCGAAAGCAGTAAATAAATAATTGAGTAGATTTAATTAAATAAAACGTTTGGGGTATAGTAATCAGATCTTTCATGGCTTTCTTAGTCCTGCGTGTATGCGAATGTGTTGTGCCGTGCATGTTAGTAAATAAGGTGTGTGAGTTGCTTAGCTAAAAGCGATTGTGAGGGTACCTGTGTGTACTCCTAGGGTAAAAATATTCTGTTGATGTGTGTGCGCGAATATTAACACCTCCAAGCGATATAGAAAAAGTAGATTAGAATTTAGGACCTTCAGATAGGGCATATATAGACATTATATTAAGTAGTTAACCCAACCTGAAAACGGTAAAATGCCAGAAACAAACAAAAAGGACGAGGATTTAGCCCAGATCAAAAAGAAAATGGAACTACAGGTAAAGGAATACAAAGCGCTGGCTGCAAGGGCTCAGCAAGAAGCTAGAGACTTAGCAATCCGGTTAGAGAAAGCCAGGCTGGCCTCTACACAAAATATGAATTTGAATGACACCGTCAGAGTGGTCAATGACTCAGAAGAAATAGCTGCACTCCCAGCTCAGGCTATAGTGGGATTATACCCAAAGGAGGTCAAGTTCCAAAATTTTTGAACCAAAGAACCAGAGGCTTGGTTCAGAATATTTGAAAATCAGTTGCAATTTAAAAGGATTGTTACTGATGAAAATAAATATTATAATTTGATTCAAAATCTGGGTCCCGATGTCATTAAAAATGTTTCAGAAGCAATTGGATACCTGTCTGAAGGAAATAAATATGATGAACTGAAATGGATTCTGTTGGATCGCTTTGCTCTCACTAAAGAGGATAAGTTAAGATTACTATTCGATAGAAGGGAATCTAGTAAGAAAAAACCATCAGAATTCCTTAATGAATTGTTACATCTCGCGGATAACCAAGTTTCGAGGCTTACAGTACTGAAGCTCTGGCAAGATAGATTGCCAACTTATATTAAAGTTCAATTAGAGAAAGAGCTTACTGAAGCGAATGAAAAAAGTAATGTAGAAAAAGCTGATCACATAGCAAAATTGTACGCTAATGAGCAGCAAAACGAATCTAAGAAGATAACGGATCGTAATGGCGAGATTTTAACAAGATTAACTAGTGAGTTAGCACAAGTAGCAGCGAGACTAGATGCGTATACGCCACATAAATGCAACGACCAACGTCGAAGCAAATCAGTCAATAGAAACAACAACGATGCTCGGAATCGTTCTACGAGCCTTAATAAAGAAAAATTTAAGAGAAACAACTCGTTTAATAATGGAGGACCTAGGAGAGCACCATGGTGCAAATTTCACCAGAAGTATAAAAGCAACTCATATAAGTGCCAACAACCATGTAGTTGGAGAAACTTTGGTGTGGACACCAACAATAGGGAAGGCGACTCTCGTACAAATGAATCCAACGATAGATCGCTGAACACATGTGTAACACCCAGGAAAAACCAACGTATAGATAGCAACGGGTCGGAAAACTAATGAACCCTGAATGGACGGAGGCTCATATTCAGGGAACACCTACGAAACGCCTCTTTATTTATGATAATAACAGTAGAAAGTATTTCTTGGTGAATTCGGGAGCAGAGGTCTCAGTGATACCTAAACCAAGGTTGAGCAAAGAAGAGCCTCAATCATTGAAGTTATACGCTTCAAATAACACTCCCATTAACACTTATGGATTATCAAGGCGAGAGCTGAATATTGGTCTACGACGACCTATAACATGGAATTTTTTAGTGGCAGACGTACCATACGCACTTATGGGCGCAGATATTTTAGAAAAATACCATCTGTTACCAGATCTCAAGAAGAGAGAATTAATAGATGGTGAAACAGTTCTCTCAACGCCTTTGAGACCAAGAAAATACAAAAAAATTCAGTTATATTTTATTGGCCCGTCACATAAATATTCATATCTATTATCTCAGTATCCAAGCGTTGTGGGTGTTACTCAAAACCAAACACGTGTGAATAATGGTGCGGAACATTATATAAGAACGAATGGACCACCATTGGCTCAGAAAGCTAGAAGATTATCTCCAGAGAAACTAGATGCAGCCAAGAAAGAATTTAAGGCGTTATTTGAAGCTGGAATCTGCAAACCTTCAGAAAGTCCTTGGGCTAGTCCCATACACATGGTAAAGAAGAAAAATGGCGAATGGCGTATCTGCGGTGACTATAGACAATTAAATAATGTCACAGTCCCCGACAGGTACCCAGTACCGAATATTCAGGATTTCACCACAGGACTAAACGGTATGAAGGTATTTACATCACTAGATTTACAGAAGGCATATCACCAGATTCCAGTGGAGAAAGATAGCATCTAAAAAACGGCAGTAATTACTCCATTCGGTTTGTTTGAATACAATTACATGACATTTGGCCTTAGAAATGCTGCACAATCCTTCCAGCGTTATGTGAATGAAGCTCTAGGAGACCTTAATAATGTATTTTGTTATATCGATGATATTTTAATAGCTTCTGCCAATGAAGAAGAACATGAAGCACATTTGAAACAAGTGCTCGAAAGACTAAAGAAATTTAACCTACATTTAAACATCGATAAGTGTGTATTCGGCGCAAGAGAACTGACCTTCTTCGGTTATTTAATAAATGAAAAAGGATTCAGACCAACACCCGAGAAGGTTAAAGCCATCAAAGAGTATCCGAAACCTAAAAATGTGGATGAAATGCGAAGGTTTCTCGGAATGATCAACTTCTACCGAAAGAGTTTACCAAGGGCAGCCCAAAACCATAGATTGCTAAATAGCTACATCAAGGATGCGAAAAAGAAAGACAAACGTCCAATTGAATGGACAACTGAAGCAGAAAAAGCTTTTGAAAAAGCAAAGAAAGAGTTAGTCGATGCGTCATATTTGGCGTTCCCTGATGAAACAGCGGAAATCCGCATCAGCACTGACGCTTCAGATTATGCTATGGGCGCAGCCTTGGAACAGCTTAAAGAAGGAGAATGGCAACCGTTGGCCTTCTTCTCTAGAAAGTTCTCGCCAGCGCAACTAAATTATCACACAAATGATCGGGAACTGACAGCAATATATGAGGCAATAAGATATTTCCATTACTATCTGGATGCCAGGAAATTCAAGGTTTATACTGATCACAAACCACTCGTCTATGCTTTAAAACAGAGTGCTGACAAAGCGAGCTCAAGACGCATTAGGCAGCTTGCGTACATTTCAGTATTCGACTGTGAAATCTGTCATGTGGCAGGTATTGAGAACCCTGTTGCAGATGCTCTGTCACGCATAGACAGTATTTGCTTGCCAACAATATTTGATTGGAATGATCCAGAGCTCATGTATCACCCTGACTTTGGTCAGGTGTTAATGAAGATGGACGCATTCAGCGTACCCACTGCTATAGACCTTGAAAAACTGGCACAGGCACAGAATGATGATGGTCAACTGACTGAAATTGCAGCAGATCCACATCATCCGTTGCACTTGCAAAAATTGAAATTCTCGCAAAATCAAACTGATGCAGCTCTATACTGTGATTTACAAGGTCAAACGATTAGACCATATATACCAAGTAAATTGAGAAAAAAAGTTTTCGAACTATTCCATCATTCAGCACACCCTAGTGCAAAAATCACAGAGAGCTTGGTCAGAAAAAAATTTGTATGGCCTAATATGAGAAGAGACATTACCAAGTGGTGTAAGTCTTGTATTGCTTGTCAGCAATCTAAAATCACCCGTCATAACAAGTTAATACCAGAACAATTCAAAGCTACTGAAGGTAGATTTACACATGTTCACATAGACATAGTAGGTCCATTGCCAGAGAGTAATAAATGTAAATATATACTAACAATGATAGATCGTTATACTCGATGGCCAGAAGCAGTTCCACTAAGCGAGACCACAGCACCAACCATAGCTAAAGCTTTCTTCAATAACTGGATCTCTCGTTTTGGCGCACCGTTGTATATAACATCAGATCAAGGCGTACAATTCGAATCGCAGATATTCGATGCCTTGATGGATTTAATTGGGTGTAAAAGAATCCGGACTGCGCCATACCACCCTCAATCGAATGGTATGATCAAGAGATGGCATCGAACTCTCAAAAACGCCATTAAATGTCAAACACAGACCGCCGACTGGGCCAACAAATTACCCAGTATATTGCTTGGGTTGCGCACTAGCATTAAAAGTGATGTCGACGCATGTCCAGCACATTTAGTATATGGTACTTATCTAAGGATACCAGGCGAATTTTGTGCATATAGCGAGACAGAACCTAATAAAAGATTCTTTTTAGAAGAGTTTAGAGAATATATGAGAGATTTACAACCTATCCCAGTTTCACACCATAATAACATCAAACCTTTTGTTTTTAAGGACCTGGAAACGTGCACACACGTCTTTTACAGGCGAAAGGCACTAAAAACAGGATTAGGCAGGCCATACACCGGACCTCATAAAATTTTAGAAAGAAAGCAAAATGGTAAAGACGTCATAATTGACATAAACGGGCAGCAAAAGCTCGTAAATATAGAATTAATCAAACCAGCGCATTATGTAGCAGACGAAGTCGACATCAATGTCGACAATAATGACAATAGTCAAACTGCAAGTAATGCTCTAGGTAATATGGCAGCTGAAAATCAAATTCAGGCTACAGCAGATGTACATCACCAAGAGGAAGCAATTGAAGCCTCAGAGGATGTACCTCAAAATACGACCAGTAACCAGAAACAAATCAGGTTCAATGAAGAGGTCGAAATACAAACTTATGAACGATCTACACCTGATCAGGTTAAACATAAAGTAGTAGCACCTGTGCCAATAAACAGGGTTGTTACGGCTCGTGGTGGTAATAAATGGTACATCGGTGAGGAAATACACAGTCAGAATTCCCACCATATCTACAAAGCAATTTTAAGTCACTCAGAGACGACAAATGATCGTGTGGCTATTATTAAAGTCAAACCTGAGTTAGACAATACATTGCGTACAGAAACTGAGTTCTTGTTACGCTACGCCTCCACTGAGCATAGGGATCAATATATGAAAGACAAAGAAGTACTCTATATTGGATTGCCTACATTAATAGGTACTGGTTCGTATCAATTTAAAAGAAATAAATATAGATTCGCGATATATGAACAACTAGGTGAAGACTTGAGTAAGATTTTAACGAGAAATAATTCAGGTATTAGCATCGCAGACATATGCCAGTTAGCATGGCAGATGTTATGCAATATAGAATATATACATGATGCTGGATTTGCCCATACAGATATACGGCCCAGCAAAATAATTATGAACAGTAGAAATACCGATCAAATATATTTGGCAGGATTAGGTTTGTTATCTCCTATTAAGAAGAGGCCGTATCATTCTGTCCTTGTCTAATCTAAATTTTCTTTATTATTAATAAATTAAATATTTTCATAGAAAAGTAAGACAACCGCTCAATAGAGCAAAAGACAAGCAAACGATTCTTTTTTATGAAAAAATATGAAATTTTGATTATTTTTCGAGTGAAGTCTGAAACGGAAAAACAATCAAACTTGATTGAGTTGATTCAACTGTTTTTCCGTTTCAGACTTCACTCGAAAAATAATCAAAATTTCATATTTTTTCATGAAAAAGAATCATTTGCTTGTCTTTTGCTCTATTGGGCGGTTGTCTTACTTTTTATGAAAATATTTAATTTATTAATAATAAAGAAAATTTAGATTAGACAAGGACAGAACTATACGGCCGCCACTTAACGGGAAACAGGCCGAAACCACAGACCAAAATAAAGAAAGACAAAACTACTCAAGTCGTGACAGACACGCACATGTAGCTTCACCTAGAGGCGATATTGAAAGCCTGCTGTACGTCGTTATAACCTGTTTAGGTGGCGTGCTGCCATGGAAAAAATTCAACCTCGAGATTGCGGTTATGGCTAGCAAATTAGACGCTTTCAACCAGTATAAGCAATTCTTGACAAACTGCTTTGAAGGCAGGGAGGTACCCGAGTTCATTGAGTACTTTATGGAGTGCATAAGAATGATGAAAGTCAACGATACACCCCAGTACCATGAACTACGGAATATAATTTGTAAGACAGGTGCGGAACTCAACCGCATACCTGTAATGGACTATGACTCCACTCAGACCTGTGAGCAGACTCGTAACGGTGGGTCGACTCAGGCTTGAGGCATATTGGTCCTCCGCCCTCTTTGAGCAGGGATCGGCTCGCTTGTGCGGTCTCTGATGGAGAAGAGTGATAAAAGTACATGTACAAATACAAGTTAATATTAAGAGGCGGTCGGAACCAAATCGTTGACTTAGTTAGGTGCTTGTAATAAATGCTTATAATAATTTATTCATTTATTAATATGGTAAAAATATAGTCATTTCCTCTAGTCATGTATATAAAGAATAATTTAAAATAGTTAAAGCCACAAAAATATACAAAATATTGTTATAAAGCGAAAAATGCCACCTAACAATCGACACGACAGTTTTTTGCATGCGGTATATGTCAAGTCAGTTTGATATTTGTAATAAATGCCTATAATAATTTATTTACTTATTCATATGGTAAAAATATAGTCATTTCCTCTAGTCATGTATATAAAGAATAATTTAAAATAGTTAAAGCCATAAAAATATACAAAATATTATCGTAAAGCGAAAAATGCTGACTTGATATATACCGCAAGTCCCCGATTTGGTTCCGACCGCCTCTTAAAAAAGACTAGTCAAATAAATAAAGATCTATACTGTGCAGTATTAAAATAAATTTAGATTAGTGACCACAATTAAAATTAAAGAAATAAGTTTAAAGTAAGAATAATAAGACTGATTAGTAATAAGAAAAACAGCTGTGATATAGTTAGATTTAGGGGATTCCCAATTAGATGGGTTAATGAATATTAGTAAGGGAAATTAGGATATTAATGACGTAGCTAGGCATAAAAATATGAGTTAAAGAGCCTAAGCCGAAATAGGAATTTTTAATAGGAAAATAAAAAAAAAAAAAAAAAAAATTGTTAATGCGTAGAGAATTTTATGTACAGTTGTTAAAGAAATTTAGGAGTTATGGAAACAAGTAAATAAATATAATTACAAATCCTAAAAATAAAAACTATTATATTAAATCGCAAAACAATTTCTTTTATTCATTTGTAACGAAAAAATTTTTTTTCTATATAAAAGCTTTCTAAAATACAAACTTTCGCACATACAAATATTAAATAATTTCGTTGTTTAAGAAAAATGAAAATTGACAAATGAAAAGAAACAAGAATGTAAAAATAATTGCGTTTTGTAATAAAATCGTATTGCGATATAAAATTGTACTGCGTTTTGAGATGTAAAAGCGATTGAAAATTGTATTGCGTTTAAAATGTGTTAAAATGTATGTAAATAAGCCAACAAAAAGTTAAAAAGCAACACGCTGTGATAATGTAAAATGTTAAAAAAGAAATTTGTAGTAATGTAAAAACATATATTTTTATAATCTTGTACACAAAATGTAATTAAGGAACTTTATATCATGTAAAGACATATCAATGTCTCCTAGATAAATTTTTATGTATAAAAATAATTACAAAATTAATAAAAATTTCCCTAGTCAACATTTTAGGGGAAGCTATATGGCGTTAGCATAGCTAAGTTGCGGCGCTCAAGTAACCATGATATAAATGTAAGGGTGAAATCAGATGGAGCGGAAAATAGACGACGGAACGTCACAAAACATTCATTCCGTCGCCTTGTTTTCCGTCAAATTTTTTCCCTATATTCACATGGCGCGGAATGTATCTGAAAAATTGTTAAAAATAGCATACAAATGTATCCGCGAATTTTAAATTAACAACAAAAATGTTAAAAAAGTTGGAAATAATCACCTATTGTTATTGTAATGAGATTCTTTTTTTATAAAAATAAAATATAGTTTGTTATTATAACCAAATATTTCAATTAACATAATTATTTTTTAATTACAAAATTGCTAATCAACGTTACAGAACTTCTATTCCGCTCCATGTGAATATAGCGAAACAAATTTGACGGGATAATAGAAGCGTCACAGACTTTTTGAAATTGTTTAAACAAATAGTTAAGCAAAATAGAATTTAAAAGTTTGATTGACATTAAAAGTACAGCTATGGAAAGAAAATTAAAAATATTACGTGAGGTTATTGAAGCACTAATAATTTTTTTAAACAAAATAAAAATTGATGTCGTCGATTACGTCGTCTTTACTCCGTTGGCGGAATACAAAGATGCGGAATTGAGGTTCTGTGACGTTCCGTCGCCTATTTTCCGCTCCATCTGATTTCACCCTAAGTACGCAAGCGCAAGATCAGTCTCGAGTAGAGAGACGAACCGACTAAGTCATCACGATCAGTGGTGTACTAGCTTTCATAGCGTACACAGCGTGCTAGCAGTTGGCTGGCGATATGTATTTAAATAAATACTAATAATTCAAAATTTCTGTTGTAGTTTATTTGGCTTCCTGGGACACGTTTAATTTGGGTTAATATTGGAGTCAGATTCATTTTATGCCAGAGTATCATAACCTGGCCTTCCTGGTCTAACATATAAAAACGAGATAAACCCTACGGTGGTAATACTCTACACCAGGTCATACTAAAAGCCCTACAATCCAAGACAGCCCGAGGTTCATGCTTGGCGACGAGTTAGTTAGAAGTCTGTCTGGCGCTCTATAATAAATTAAAGATTCTTTTTCTTTTCGACAGACCGAAGTTGCATGCGGGGACGGACAACGTTATATTAAATGAATTAATAATCTACTTTATTGATAATTTAAATATAGCTAAATTCTCACATCGCAAGATGATAAAATATTTGACAGTTACACCAGTAGTTTCTTTTTCTTTATTTAATTCTTTTTAGTGTATTTTCTCAATTATAAAAGCATGTTTTAAAAATTTTTTTTTTTATTTTTTTTATTTATGCTTTACATATTTTCTATTTTTTTATTAATATTAAAATTAATTTTTCACGAGTATATAAGGATATATTTGGAACTTTTTAATTTTGAGAAATTGTCTTCACAACAATTGAAAAGTCTATAATACAAGTTTCTGGAGTGGCACACACTTCAATAAGGGCTTAAATTACTCGTTAATGTAAGTAGAATATGTAATTAAATTTTGGTATCGATTGAACAAACGTTGTTCACGGTATATAATTTTATATATCAAAAATGATACTTTTTTCATATTTTTCTACGTGTATTTCTTGAGCTATAAAAAAAGTAACATACTTTCGATCATTCTCAAATTTTTTGAGCATAATGAATATGGTAAAAAGAACAGTTTAAGCCTACCGTGGTACATGTGCCTCTCTTTAGGAAGCTGTTAGACTATTTTTAATAATAGTGTAATTTTCACCTAAAAATTACACTTACATTAAAAATAGGATGATAAATATTTCCATCGGTCTTACAGTCAATTTAAAATCTATATAATAAAATAATTAAATAAATATGGACAGTCAGACTGCCCTTGTTTATAATCACCCCCGTAGAATAACTTGAAATAAAAACTTAAAAATTAACTGGAAAGAAACCTGAAAATAAATAAAATTAGTAAAGCACAATCTGACTGTCCCCCACCACCAAAAAACCTTTCTTCGATTGTGATCCTGTATAATGTCCAACGTTTCGAGCACGCTACTGCTCATCCTCAAGGACTGGTTGTTTTTATTTTTACATTAAATATAGTCTAACAGCTTCCTTAAGAGAGGCACATGTACCAGGGTAGGCTTAAACTGTTCTTTTTACCATATTCATTATGCTCAAAAAATTTGAGAATGATCGAAAGTACGTTACTTTTTTTATAGCTCAAGAAATACACGTAGAAAAATATGAAAAAAGTATCATTTTAGGTGAAAATTACACTAACATTAAAAATAGTCCAACAGCTTCCTAAAGAGAGGCACATGTACCAGGGTAGGCTTAAACTGTTCTTTTTACCATATTCATTATGCCCAGAAAATTTGAGAATGATCGAAAGTACGTTGCTTTTTTTATAGCTCAAGAAACACAAGTAGAAAAATATGAAAAAAGTATCATTTTTGACGTATAAAATTATGTACCGAGAACAACGATTGTTCAATCGATACCAAAATTTAATTACATATTCTACTTACAGAAACGAGTAATTTAAGCCCTTATTGAAGTGTGTGCCACTCCAGAAACTTGTATTATAGACTTTTCAATTGTTGTGAAGACAATTTCTCAAAATTAAAAAGTTCCAGATATATCCCTATATTAGTATGCTCGTTCTTTTTTCAATCAAAATTTTTTATAATAAATTATTTTTTACACCTCGTAATTAAAAATAATAATAAATAAACAATAGTTATTTCGATTTTATAATACTATTTATTAATATGATTTATAAAATTTACATTATAAATAAGATTATTCTATTACTTTATGTATGTTATGATTTATTTTATGAAAATATATATATTTAAAAGGACAAAATTTAGAAAAGAAAAATTAATTTTAATATTAATAAAAAATGGAAAATATGTGAAGCATAAATAAAAAAAGAAATAAATAATATTACAACTGAAAAAAACAGTTAAAAAAAAGTAGTCTTGACCGAAAGGTGAACCCACGTACCCAAAAAGAAAAGCGCGAACGCTAGCCACTGCTTCGAGTTATGTCCGGTGTGAAATGATACATGCTCATCTGCCCCTCCCGTTATTTAAAATAATTTAATTTTAAGATTAAGATTAATTATTAATAGCTTTGACGTTTTATACAACTTATAATTAATTTTGGATGTATTTCTTTTTATAAAAAAATGTCATTTTACAATTATGATATACATTTTCATGTTATTCAATAGAGATTCAAAATTTTACGGGTTATATTAATTTTTTAATATTTATCATTTTCTTATTGCAAGAATTTTATATTTATTCATTTTTTTGGAAAAAATATTCACCGTAATAATTTTCATATATTATTTTATAAAATACTATTTTTTAATAGTAAATTATAAATTAAAATACATATTAAAAATTATCTTGATTTCGATAAAATATATTTTATAATTTTAAAAATTTAATTACATTAAAATTAAGAAAAAAAATCACATCTGGCCACACTGGAGGGTTGTTCTAGAATATTGCACAACTCTGTATCACGGAGACAGAAGATATGAAATCAATGTGCTGAACAAGATAGCATACATCAGATACACTAAGTTTATCGCTCCAGAGCAACCCCCCGGCTACCAACAGCCCAAGTCTCTTAGCCCGTTCGAGTTCTCAGAAATTAACTTAGGTATCGGTGAATAATGCCGCCCCTGTTGAAAATAAGTACGTACTATTTTGGAACATTTTAGTAGGTACTGTTTTGAAAAGTATATACTTTTATTGAAAATATGTTAGTAGTAGGGGGGTTCGTATTGCAGACACATATGACGTCATCCTTGGGGTACTTGTATACCGTCTAGGGGTACGTGTATGCCGTCTATGGGTACTTGTTTGCCGGATCGGTCATCTGAAGCGCGGCGTCCTTTATCGCTCGGTCTTATCTCGCTTCTCGGAAAATAGAATTTAGTAAAAAATGATTTTGTAAAATAATAAATGTTAATAATAAATAATAATAAATAATAAATGTTAATGAAAAATGACAAATGTTAAAATCAATGACAATAAATTATTGAAAAATTATATTAAAAAATTAGTAAAATTAAATTTTTTTTATTTCAAGAAATAACAAGGAAGATATCAGGATTTTTTGAGAGTTTTTGTTTTCTTATTTTGTCACTTGGGATAATTTTAGAATATTACAAGTTTTTTCTGTTTTTAACTTTTTAATATTTTTGATATTTTTGATATTTTACCGATTTGTATATTTTTAATGTTTGTATATTTTTATATTTACGAATTTAAAGAGTGATATTTTACGAGTAAGTGGAAAAACGTAAAAGAGAAAACCCTGAAATAGAAAATCAACACTACATTGTACAAGTGATGTATATATATATATATATATATATATATATATATATATATATATATATATATATATATAAGCTTTACAAGTGTGTGTGTGTGTGTGTGTCTGTGTAACCAGCTAGTATTAACGTATAAGAAAGTGTACAAGAACGAATGGAGATGTACGAGTAGTGGGGGGTAATAGTAGCGCCAGAAATAGAATGGCTCATGGCCCCTATTAGAGCGAACACTACACTTGTGCGGGTGCGTGCGTACTCGAAAACTTGTGACGTCATGCGAGGGGGGTACGTGTTTGCCGGCTTTGGGGGACGTGTTTGCCGGATCGGTCGTCTGAGGCCCTATATAACACAGCGTTCCTTATCGCTATGGTCTTATCTCGCTTCTCGATAATCGAAAAATAGAATTTAATAAAAAAATAATTTGTAAAATAGAATATAAAAGTATATCAATAAATTAAAATAATAAATATTAATGAAAAATAATAAATATTAATAATAAATAAATATATATCAATGATAATAAATTATTAAAAAATTATATTTAAAAATTAGTAAAAATTGAAGAAAAAATTTTTTAATATGAGAATGAAATATTAACTTTAGAGAAAAAATGATGAAAAGGCATAGAAATAGATAGAGATATGTTGGATTCATACGTTTATTTTTTATAAAATTATTACAACGACGATACAAGTATATAAGTTTCGGAGTAATACGATTTTGCAAGTCTTACATGTATTTTTTATTTACATATATGTTTAAAGTCAAAATTTTTTGTAGCCATTTCTTTCAGGGATAGAGTATGTGTTTGTAGAAATTTTTTGTGAATACTGTTTCCATTGTGAGTCTTTTATTTGATTTTCTGACTTTTCACTGTCATTTTTTCCGATTAGAGGAGTGCGATCGCCAGTGTTCCCCGAGCTCGGTATCTGACCCATCTTTAATGGTATCTTAATAACAACCAAGTATGGTAACAAAGTAAAAAAATATTGAAAGTTACCCTATTGAAAATAATGACGTCTTTGGACGTGTCTGGATTTGGAACAAAAAAAGACGTCTTTAAAAGACGTCTTTTTCATCAAGATTTTAAAAATAATGCCTACTAAAATGTTTCAAAAAAGAACGTACTTAAGCTAAAGCGTATATACTTGAAGTACGTAATTGAAGTATGTATACTGATTTTCAACTGTGAATAAATCCGCAAAATTATAACCTTATATACCTGCATCTCTGAAATTTGGATGAGGGATTGCAAAGTTAAGAAAAACGGCACCTCACAGTTAAAAATGTAACTACTGAAAAAATTATTCGAATTGACTATTAATTCTGTCTTTAACTGTTAGGTGGCAAATACGCGAACTCCTACGAAAATTTTAGTGACGCGGGTATATAAGGTTATAACATTTCCAGTTTGTTCGCTCAAGCTTTTCGGTCTGCAGAGAGCTGATGCTTATTTTGTTTCTATATCTTTCTTCAGGAAGATACCCTATTAAAAATAATAACGGCTTTTCAAGATGTCTCTTGTTGTATTGAGATTTGTAAATACACATCCAATGACATCTTTCAAAGACGTCTTTATATACACTTTAGCATAAGTACGTTTTTTTTAAAAACATTTTAGTAGGTATTATTTTTAAAATCTTGATAAAAAAGACGTCTTTTAAGAGGCGGCCGTATCATTCTGTCCTTGTCTAATCTTAATTTTCGTTATTATAAATAAATATAATATTTTCATAGAAAAGTAAGACAACCGCCCAATAGAGCAAAAGACAAGCAAACGATTCTTTTCTATGAAAAAATATGAAATTTTGATTATTTTTCGAATGAAGTCTGAAACGAAAAAACAGTTCAATCAACTCAATCAAGTTCGATTGTTTTTCCGTTTCAGACTTCATTCGAAAAATAATAAAAAATTCATATTTTTTTATAGAAAAGAATCGTTTGCTTGTCTTTTGCTCTATTGGGCGGTTGTCTTACTTTTCTATGAAAATATTTTATTTATTTATAATAACGAAAATTTAGATTAGACAAGGACAGAATGATACGGCCTCCTCTTAAAGACGTCTTTTTTTGTTCCAAATCCAGACACGTCCAAAGACGTCTTCTAAAGACGTCTTTAAAAGACATTATTTTCAATAGGGTATTCACATACACATACATACACACACACACACACACACACACACACACACACACACACATTACATAATATTTTTTGTTTTAGACACTTGATTGCACTGGGCACATATAATTTCTTTTTTATTTGTTTCTTTTTTACATTCATGATTCGATTAAATAATATAACGCTTAATATATCATCATCCTTTGTATCGGTTGAAAATAACGTACAAAACATGTTAAGAAAATAATTTTGAGACATATAAAACAAAAAATCGACACAATACTGTCGGCATACATCAGAATTAAGGTTCTGCAATTGCTGTATGTTCCACTCGTACACTCGGCAGTTTCTTCTAAGGCGATCGATGTGATCTGGTACGGTTGGGGGTAATCCATAGCTGTCAAAGCAAGTCCCCTGTCCATTGAGACCCTGGTTTTGAGCTTTCATCGAGATTAACTACAAGGGCACACGGTTTTTCCCAGATTAGAGGAATCTTGTCTGCAGGAAACGCAACCACTGTCTTGGCAGGAATCTTTTTGAGACCTTTCAGCACTTGCAACGAGTTCATCACTGATATTATCGTAGATATTTTCTTCTGTAATATCGTTCTCACTGGTGCTTAAATTTTCAATGACAGTAGTGGGGGTAGAGCAGTCGGTTGTCCGTGGTGATTCGTTATCTAGATCTGATTCTTTAATTTTATTATGAATATTGTTGATTTTATTTTTTTCTTGACTGTCAGGCTCGTCTGTTGATTCTTCTTTTTGTATCGGTATATAAATTGTTTTCAAGAGCCAGGCTTTTAACTTGTATACATGAGTCAAAGCACAGCTAAAATATTCTCCTTTTTCCACGATCGGTTTGAAGCATAGAAGGATAGCGGGTTTTGTTAGAGTCTATTACTTTTTAAAAACCTTTAGTAACTTCCTGGCAAGTCTTATCGCGTAAAGGTTGTACCCACACGAATTTACTTAAAACGTCAATCACAACGAGTAAATAGCCGATGCCGTCATTATAATTTTTTAATGATGTTAATTGTATGAGATCTGCCTCCCATACTTGATCAATAGCGTCAACATCGTAATATAAGCGTGGGAATTTTCGACGTATAATTTTGTGTAAAGTGTATGTATCGTGCTTCGTTAACCATTTTTTAATTTTTTCCGAAGAAAATTATTTTTTATTTACTCTTAGCGAGCATTAACCTAGCTATCGTCTTTATTGGATGTTATACTATTTTGAAATTTTATTTTCTTATTCGAAGATTATTTAACGTTGTTCAATTCCCACAATTCATCATTACCGACAAATTCGTGCGGTGTGTCGATATCTCGAAGTATCTTTGCAAACTGTTCTTTCCCCGCGGCTTTTACTTTTTTTCTATTCCGTAAAGCATCGTTTAACGGGATGTCGGAGCTGCTGGACACAATTTTTACTTCTATTATTATATTGATATCTTTTTAAATTCGTAATTTAAACAATTGTAATGACTTGTCCGCACTAAAGCTATGTTAATACAATAATTTTTGTTAAAATAAAAAATCATTTGGACTTGATATTTTTTTATAAGCTTGGAATGGAAATTAGATATCAAGCTCGATAAACCTAACCTCAAAATACTATATTTCGAAAAATTGTTTATAACTTTTTATGTACGGTATTTTGGTAAATTCTGTAAGTTGTCTGCACTCAAGTTTAGTATTACAAATTTTCTTACTGTAATGAAAGAACTCGATCTAACGCACCGTTTACTCGTGATCTTAGAATGAAAATGTTAATGAATTATTTTAGAAGGTAGCGAACTCTGTCATGCCCTTAATAAATCGATGATATTCGAATGTTGAATTTTTTCACCATCTATATATACAAGACCTTTTTCGTTCCACGTAATGCGATCTTTGCTGGATTTTAAATAATTTAATAATAATTCAGCTTTCTTTTTATATAAATTTGGGACACTTTCTAATATTGAAAAACTGTCTAAAGCCTGCTTCTCATCTTCACTTGTTTTTAAAAGCAAAGTTTTCGTTTTTCGTCGTCGATAAAAAATAGATATCTCTGTAACGTTTTCAAGTAATCTTTCAGTTTTTCTTGTTCGTTTTCGTAAGTTGTAGAATCCAGAATTTTTTTTCATTTCATTATCTAATCGGGATAACGTATTACCTACCGTTTGAGTAGATTCCAGTGCAGTCAATCCTACACTAGTATCAGTAATTTTACGATCGTTATTTTTTTCATTTTTCCTCTGCATTCGTTCAAGTTGTTCTTTAGGTTCTAAGAGTATCATTTTCTCTGCTCTCTCCATTTTTTATTTTCTTATTATTAACGAGAACAATGTATCCAGTATAGGCTGTATTAAAAACAGTAAAAAACTCCCTCCCTTTTGAACTATGGTACTTTTTTTTACTTTCCAAGAATTTTTACTTTTTTTAGCTAATTTTCTTAAAATATTTTTATATTTTTTCAATTTATTTTTTTCACACTCTTTTAAATTGACAGTACCTTTGAGTACATTTAACGCGCACTCACAAATGTGATTTATTAATTCTTTATCTGCTGAACGCAGCAATGCCACGCGCTGATTTTTATCTGAATGTCTTAGCGCGTGCAAGAGGGCAACATACTTTTTTCAAATGGAGAGTTCCGTAGCAAACGTCGATCTCGCCGACTACTTTGGGGAGTGTCTTTCTCTATAGTCCGATCTAAATTTAATCGCTACGACGTGTGATAAAGCTTTTATTATCAAAGATTTAATGCGTATGCGCTATGAGTATATTTAGGTAAGTAAACGTATTGATATTCATCGTCCGGAAATATACTTGTTCGAAATCTAACTTCATCTAAAGTATCTCGCTTACAATCAATCATTAAATATCCAAAACCTTGAGCCGTTGCATCCTGATACGCTTCTTATAAAAATTTTGAATCTTCGGGGTGTATTTGTCTTGCTAAATGTTGAATCTGCGCACGGCCTCGCGGATTTTTAAATAAAATTATGTACGAAGAATTTAAACTTATATCTCATGAATGAGTACCTTTGTGAAAGATGTTTTGTGTAAGAAACAATACTAGACTAAACGCTAAAATGCGCTAGTTTTCGCGGAAGCATTTCAAATGTGTTTCTCTTCGTTAGAGCTGACTATTAGAACCTCAAAATTCTTTAACAGCAGGCCGGAGTAGAACCTGATACCGACCGAGTAGCAATTGAGTTTTTTGTTATTTACTCAACTATTAATCAGTGTATCTTCAAATTAAAGGTTAAGCGCAATAGATATTATTATAATAAACATTTATGCACAAGAAAAAAAATTCTACTGCTTTGTTTTTGAGAAAAGTAAGGAACGCCGAGGTGAAAGTTTATGTTTATAATATTTTCGCGTTCCTTACTTTTCTCAAAAACAAATCGGTAGATTTTTGTTTTCTTGTGCATACATATTTGTAATAATAATATCTATTGCTCTTAACCTTCAATTTGCAGATACACCGATTAATACTTGAGTAAATAACGAAAATCTCAATTAGACAAGGACAGCGAATCCGGCCTGCTCTTAAAACTAATAAATGTATTTATTTAAAAATTTATTTGAATAATCTTCACGGTACATACTACAAGCTAATACATTTTTCCCAAAGTTAAAGGAATAATTTTCTACATGAAAAATTAATGAAAAATTGAAGAAAAATTTTTTTATTTTAAAAATAAATCCAAGTTTACAGAAAAATTTTCAATTTCTAAATTGTATACATGAATTTTAAGAAAAAAAGTATGACAATGGGTGAAGTGCTTAAATAAATAAAAATGTGTTGTGGTTTAATACATTTATTTTTTGATAAAAATTATTACAATTATAGTTTTAAATTATTAATAATTAATTAATTAATAATAATATTTATTTACACATTCTATGAATATACATTTGTATTTGTGTGTGTAAATGTGTGTGTGTGTCTGTGTTTCTGTGTGTGTGTGTGAGAGTCGTATTCGTGTACTATCTACATTCTATTTTTCAATCTTCTCATATTCTTTCTCCAGACATTATCTTTTCTTCTTCTCTTTTTCTCGTACCGTTTCATACTTCCTCTCATCACACTTTTTTTTCTATCACATTCACTTCTCATACCACTCACATCTTAATCCTCCTCGTACCTCTTTTTTCTCCATAGTCTTTCTTGAACCAATCTTTCCCTTACTCTCCTTTCACCATACGTTTGTCTTCTAACTACTCTACTTTTAAACCTCTCTTTTCCTTCTCTTTCACTTCTGGCCCTTTTCTCCCTCTCCCACACCATAATAGGCTCATCTACACTTATCCCTTTCTCCAGCTTTCCCCTCCTGAATCATTTTAGTAACAAGTCCCTATCTAGTTTGTCCTCAAAAATCATTCCGCACGTTTGTCTCCTAATACCTCCAGAGCCCAATTCGCCTTACCAATACTGTTTTCCACCCATGCCTCTAACTCTTCTATACTCCTATCTCCTCTTTTCAGCACTAATAACCTCTCCTTTCCATACGTTTTTATCATGTACCCCATACTTTTTTCTCTGCTGTTGTTGTCTTCTTCCTCAACATTATCTCCATCACTTACATCACCATCATCCTCTTCTCCTTCTTTTGTTTCCATCTCCGTTTCTTCCTCTCTGTCTTCCTTTGTTTCTTCTACCATACTAATAGATTTTTTTAATCTTCTTATTTCTCTTTTTCTGTCCTGATTTTCTTTGATCAGGTCACTTATCATCTCTTCAATTTCTTTAGCATCCTCTCCTTTCTCTTCTATCCTACTTAACCTCTCTTCCATCCTTTCACTCCATGCTTTATTCTTATCTACTCTTTTCTCTAACTTTCCCAGACTATCCTTTATCTCCTTTATGCTTTTTTCTATACTTCTCAGCCGTCTTTCACCATTTACTTTATTAAAACTGATTTTCTTCTTATCTTTCTTGTTTTCCTATTCTTATGCTCCTTTTCTTCTATTCTATTACCGCCATGTGCTTCTCTTTATCCCTACCCTTCACTTTTAGTGTACACTGCGACCAACTTAACTTTTGTCCAACCTATTTTCCCGATATTTACTACGCTCTTTCTTTATCTACCTCTCTACTCTACCCATCCTTCTTGCACTTCATTTTTGCCCTTTACACTCTTTCCTCCTCTTTATTCTTTTCGCTTTCTTTTCTTAACCATAGTATTCTATTCAAAATTGCTCCTCTACCATTCTGCTCCGACAAACATCTAATCCAATTTTTACCTTCACATCTAGTTACTTCATATTTTTCAACTATATGCTTCATCGTCTCCTCTTCTTTCCCACATAGCCTGCATAGTCTTTCTTCCTCTTTCAATCAATGTTTGTTCGCGTTGCATTCGTTTCCCATTCTAAATCTCGCTACTTTTTTAATATCCCTGCACCCTCCTGCATCTTTTCCCAGCAAATAATTTTGTACCTCCAACCATCCGTTTGTAATAATTCTCACCTCCTTTGCATGACTTGATTTCTCTAATTTCCTCCACGTTTCTGCCTATTCTATTTCTTTACTCCTCTCTATGATTTCACTTTCTACATCTTCATCATTTTTCTATTTTCCTATATAATTCCATTATCGATATCCCTCTTTTCTCCAAATGCCTTCTCTTTAAACCTTCTCACATATTTTTCCTTTCTTTACTATTTATATCACGGTTTCTCCCTTTCCTTCTTTTTTCATTTTCTTTTTTTTCTTCCCTTTCACATTCTTTCCTATAGAGTTGTCCACGCCAATTTCTCCAGGGATCCATCCACCTTTTTGCTCATTTTAACCTCGAACCTCACCACCCTTTTCAATGCTTCAATCTCCACATTGTATCTCTTTGTTTTCGCTTTTATTACACAATCTGGTGTATTTATTCCCAATCCCAACACCCATTTTATGTATTTTTTTTAATCCTCTCTATTTCTTGCCATCTATGCCAGCCCCATATTTCAGCTCCATACAACACTATGCTCTCAATCGTCGTCTCATATAACCTCATTCGGCTTTTCCATCCAATCTTAAACAACTTTTCACCTATTCCCCATATCTTTCCTAATTTACTGTTCGCTTTTCTTTTTATCTCTTTAATGTGCTCGTTCAAATTTCCATTTCTTTGTATTCCAAAACCCAAATAGTTGAAACTTTTTACTTTCTCAATCTCTTTACCTTTCCATGTATAACTTTCTACTTTTTTTCTTACTCTTCCTTTTCTCATCTCCATTATTTTTGATTTTACTACATTCAGTTCCAAACCTTTTCATTCTACGAATTTACTGAATCTTTTCAACATACTCCTCATCTCACTTCCATTCTCCGCATGAGCACAATATCGTCTGCATACGCCAGGCTATACACCCTACTCTCTCCTATTTTAACTCCTTCTACTTGTCGCTCTTTTAATCTCTTCTCCAATTCTGCAAAAACAATGTTGAACAGTAGCGCACTGAGTGGGCAACCTTGTCTAACTCCCTCATTTACCTGGAACTTTTCTGTTAGCTTGTTCTTAAACTTCACCCTTGCTTCCGTACAATCATAAATCTCTTTAATTCTTTCTATTATATTACTACTTATATTCATCTCCCTCATTATCTTCCATATTTCTTCTCTATTCACCCTGTCAAAAGCCGCCTTTAAGTCTGCAAAAAATATTACCGCCTTACCCTTTTCTTTCCTAAGTTGTCCATCCATAATTGTTTTAAGACAGAAAATACTCTCCATTGTACCATATCCTTTTCTAAATCCAAAATGCGTATCACTTAAGTACCTTCTCTCTTCCACTTCCTTTTCTAGTCTTCTTTTCACAATTTCTGCATATATTTTGTATCCTGTGTCCATCAATGTTATTCCTCTGTAATTCTCTACTTTGTCTTTATCTCCTTTCTTAAAAATCGGTGTAATTACACCACATCTCCATTCTTCTGGCAAACCTTTCCCTCTCCATATCTTATTCAACAACCTATACATGTTCTCTAACACGAATTCCTCCCCTTCTATCCATGCTTCATTCGATATCTCATCTTCCCCTGTTGTTTTCTTTTTCTTAAGTCCTTTAATTACGCCACTTATCTCTTCTCTGCTGATCTCCACTTCTTCTCTCTTCTCTTCTTCCATTGTGTCTTCAACTTTCTTATCTTCCTTATTTCTTCTCTCCTCCCTTTCCTCTCCTCTCATGAAAGCTTTTCTCCATTCCTCCTCTTTAATCACTTCCGAAGTTTCCGTTCTTTTCTTTCTGTAACTATTAACCTTTTTACAAAAAACCCTTCCCGTCTTCTCTTCTCTCAGCTCTTCCATTGATTCTCTGCTTTTCCAACAGCAACTCTTCCATTCTGTCATTCAATATTACATAATCAATTACAGACATTCCAACTCCACTTATAAATGACCATTTTCCAATCTCATCTCCCTGTGTGCATCCATTTCCTATACCCATATCTTGCTCTCCTAGCCATTCAATTAGCTCTTCACCTTCCTTATTGCATATCTTATCTTTAGATTTTCTCACCTTTCTATTTGTCACCATGTCTATCACACCTCCCTCCTCCGCTACTCTTGCATCCCAATCCCCCATCAAAACCATTTCTTTTTCTCTATTGTTTTCAATTAGGTCCGCCAAGACTTCCAGATTTTCTCTCCCTGACTCCCTCATGTACACACTAGCTATAATCATCTTTTCTCTTCCACTATTCACTTCGCACCATATTACTTCTTCTGTTACTTTACTCCCCCATATTACTTTCATTCCAATTCCCTTTTTAATTGCCAGTATACTTCCATCGCTTGGTCTTCCTCTCTTTTTCTCTCTTTTTGCCCACCTAGCCTCAAACTCATACTCTTCAAACATCTTATATACTAACTCCATACTTTTCTCTTCTATCCATGTCTCCTGAAGGCATATAACATCATATTCCTTTATAATTTTTCCAGCTTCCTTACATTTCTTTCCCAAACCTGCTACATTCCATGTAATGCATTTGATCTGCTCGTTCACTTCTTCTTTGCATACTTTCTTTCTTCTCCGTTCATTCCTCATCTTCTCCCTCTTTTTCCCTTGCTTCCTCTCTTTTCCTTTGAAACCATTTGTTTACTCTCTCATTCCAAAACCATAAATCCTTTCTTTCATTCTCAACCCCTATCAATTTCTCATAGTTTCGTCTACATCTACCTCTATCCACCTTTCCTTCAGTTTCTAATCTCGATATTTCTTTGTTCACTCTTTCCTGCATACCTCTTATTTCTCTTACTAAACCCTCCTTTAACTAACTCACATCTTTTCTCATTTCCTCCCTAAACTCTTTACTTTCTTTCTCCATTCTATTCAAGATCTCCATCATCTTCTCTAGCTTTTCGTCCCCCATATCCTTTTCTTGTCCTTTCAGACTTCTAAAAACAATAGAATTGTCTAGGTTGTCCTCTTCACTATTCTCCTCACTTGAATCCTCCTCATCACTATCTACCTTATTTATTATTGCCTTCTTTCTCACTATTTCTTCTGGGTTATCTCTTTCTTGCTTTCTTCCTTGCACACCTTCCAGCCTTTCACTCTCTCCTATCTTGCACTCCTTATCTCTCCCTGCAAAATCTCCTTTTCCACTTTTACTCGACCCCTTTCTTTCTCTTCTTACTGTCACCACGTTTTAATAAACCTAGTCACTTTATCTGTGTCCTTTGGCATTCTTACCATAACCCCACTTCTATTGCACCTACTATCTTCTCTTTTCTCCACCCTATTTTCTCTTCCACTAATGCTCTTACTCCCTTTCTTCCAATCTTCACCCTTATTTCTCTTTACTACTCCCCTATTTCACCTACTCTCTCTGTATATTTTTGTTTGCTTCCCTCCTTTATAACCTAACTCACCTAACCTCACTTTCTCCTTACTCCTATTTTACACTTTCACTCTTCTACTCCACTCTATACCCCTGCTTTATCAAACACTCTACAAACCTTTCCCTCCAACCTTCTATTTACCAATCCTTTATATATCTTTAACTCTATCTTACTATATAAAAACAACTAAAAACCCACATTACACACAAAACACACTCTCTCCCCAGTCAGCCATATTGGCCATCTCCATTATCACAATTATATAAATTTCGATGCGCACAGAATACAATTTTTACACACACCAATACAAATATGAAATTTTAAAATAAATATTACACACAAAACTTTAATATCGATTATACTTGAAACTAATCGTTTACAATTTTTTAGTTTTAATATTAGTTTACACAAATGAGTCTTTTTCGATTAGAAATCCATAAAAATTTGGATCTCTCATTTTTAATAATAGTCTTTCTACAGTATCAAACTCCAAACGATCTTCACTTCGCCAGGCTACATCAGGTGAATTCAACTCCTTGTAACTGAACTTAACTTTGTAGTTACGGGTGTAAGCTACAATTGACAAGTCGAGGTAATTATTTATTCTTGACTGAAGTTGCGTCTCCACTAAAGTCGCTTTTTTATTAATCGGGTCCCACTCCGTTCCACGAAAGCTTTGTTTGAATTTTTCGTTGCATATACTGTCACTACATCCGAGAGACATGGTAAAGCTTATATCCAGATCCTGCGATATCCTTTCAACTAAATATAAAGGTTCGTGAGCATAACAAAATATTCGCTCGTTACCCTCACCAGAAGCTATCAATTGACATACAGTATGATGAATGTCCCATACCTCTTTTACTGTCTTCTCGAAAATCTTATTCACGCTTTCTATCACGCTGATTGCGGCCGCTAGCACTAGTGTTGCTGTCATTTAAAAAAAATTTTTTTTCGAAATGAAAACGAAAATAATTTTTTTATATTTTTAACACAGCTTGGCTATTGAGTCTCGATAAAATTATTTATCGAAAAGAAAAATATTTAATTTCACACTGTTAAAAATAATTCAAAACTGCACGAACAAACACTGGATCAGTTAAAAATGCTTGGTTGATGCGTCTCGATGAAATTATTTATCGAAAATAAAAATATTTAATTTTACACTGTTAAAATAATTTAAAACTGCAGAAACAAACACTGGACCAGTTAAAAATGCGTGGATTTTAAATAGCTGTAGGAGCGAACTTTACTTGGTAAAGGCGAAAAAACTATTTGACGTGTATATTTCCTCTAAAAAGAACTTTGGGAATATACTTAAGTAGAAAAATGTGTCATTGAAAACCCTTAACATACCTCTTTTTAATATCTTTACAAGTTTTCATAAAAGATCAAGGACTAGCATGCTGACAGTTGTATTTGACCGGTTAAAAAACATATGTATCAAATTTTGCTCAGTTTCCTAAGCTTTTACTTTTTAACTCTTGATAAAACATATGTAACAACTTTCCAGTACTCTCTTATTTTTAACAAACCAAATACTTCTTTATTTATTTCAATACACCCACCCTTTGTCATACTTTTTTCTTAAAATTTTTCTTTTTTAAATATCAATTAGGCCTAAACACCCCCACGCCCTCTCGTCCCCCACGACCCCCCTCGTTCCCCATGATCCCCTACGTTCCCCCACGTTCCCTCATAGCCCCCCCACTTACATCATACAGAATGATCGCATAATAATCATATAACAGTTTACAATTTTCTTAAGAATCAACTTAGAAATCCATCAATATTGGAGCTGAAATTATTACAGGGGAAAATAAAGGAAATAAAGTTTTTATACCAAGAATAAAATTAAGTACTAATGAATCATCTTCTTTACCTTTCATTTTATACAGAAAACAATTTCCTATTGTATTAGCATTCGCAATAACTATTAATAAGTCCCAAGGACAAAGTTTTGAAAATATAGGTATATTTATTAATATAACATTATTCTCTCATGGACAGTTATATGGAGCTCTTTCACGAAGTAAAAATAGAAATAAAATATATATTCAAAATGAATTAGAAAATAAAAATGAAATAATAAATACAGTTTGGAAAGAAATATTAGAACAATAGATTGATTATAAATTAACAAAAATTATAATTAAAAATATTTATTTTAACATATATCTTATCTTATAAACATTACAAATTAAGTTTATTTTAGTATTTTATTTTTTTTTTAATTTGTTTTATTATTTATTTAATTTTTACTATTGACAGGAAATGTTTACATTTATAGTTTAAATATAAAAAAAATTAACCTGATTTAAAAAAATATTTACAAAGAATAAAATTAATTTTAAAAGTATTTTAGAATCAATAATACAAAAAAATGGAATGGAATCCACTAGAAGGAAATCATGTTGAAATAAATAATATTAATGATCAAGAAATTATGGAAGATTTAAATAACCAAATTGAAGATCATTTAAGGTTTGAGGAAGAATTTGAATATTATTTAGAAAATCTTGATAATGATAATTTAGATAATACTTAAATTTCAGTTTTAAATAATATGATAAATTCTTATATTGGTGAAAATAATGAAAAACTCGAATTCAATAATTGGAAAGAAGTACCAGAATATTATAAATATAACGTGAATAAAATTATAGAATATAAAATATGATTGCGGAAACCCATAGCTGAATATTATATTAACCAAGATCATGATAAATATTCAAGATATTTATTAAGAATAATCAATTTTCTTAAAAAAATTTTATAATTTACCATAATATATAATTATAATATAAAAAATTTAGCAGTTAATTTTATTATATATTTAAAGTAAGCATTAAATAAAGAATTAAAATTGTTTAATTATTATATATTAAAACTATTAATAATGTATTTTGTTAATATTTAGTTAAATACTTATATGACATGCTTAACATTTTATTGAAAATATTTAAAAATCATAGTGAAAAAAATTATGATATATCTTATAAAATATAAAAATAAGTCAAAACATATCAAATAAAAATTATAACAAAATAATCCTCTAAATCTTAAAAGATTCAAATAAACAATATCAATTATTATATTGAAATAATTATAATTGAAACTATTAATTACATTTATGATTTAAGATTTATTTGATAATTATATAAAATGTTAAATATTTTTGATAGATATATCTATTATTATACTAAATTTATAAAAATTTTAAATCAAAATCATGAAATTTATTCTCGACATTTATTAAGATTAGCTAATTTTATTAAGAAAATACACAGGATTAAAAAATTATAAAAGTAAGTATTGTACAAAATAAATATAATATTTTTAAATCATTTTATTTTATATATTGTTACGTGGGATTTTTGATACGCACTCCTATGGAGAGTGTGAGGATGTAAAAATAATTACAGAGAAAATTAATATGAAGTTGACTGTTATTTATTATAACCAAAAATACAGTGAGAGAGAGATTAGTTACTACTGTATTCTAGCGCGTCCGGCGATGGTCTGTCGCTCGTCGTCGTCTAAAACGACGATGTAAGTTGCCCGCGACGAAGTGCCGAATCAGCACTTCGCGCATCGTGCGACTCTTGGTCCGGAAACTCGGAGTCGCATTTCTCTGAGTTTCTACCTTATTTTATGTTTTATAGTATAATGTACGTACAATATAATGTACGTAGCACGTCCGAGGCCGCGAGGCTTCGGCCCCCGAAGCCAAGAACGTACACATGAATACAATAATAAAAAAAATTATTAAAATTAAGTCCCTAAAGTGTAATTGGTACTTTTTGTGTACCTACACAAGCCGATGCCCGTCTTATCTTACAAAAATTTCTAGCTTTTTCTATTTGTTTTGTGTTGGTGTTGTGTTGTTTGTGTACTAATTTATTCTACTGTTTATTTTTAAATACTTTTTCATTTTAACTATGAATTTATGGTCCCTCTCTTTTTTTCAAAAAGATATATGACATTTATAATAGAATATTTTACAAAATTGTACAAAAATTAAAATGAATTTTGAATTATTAAATAATACAGCTTTAAATACAAAATTCCCATATGGAAAAAATTTTTGGATATAATTGTAAATAACTGTTAATAACTGTAAATAAATGTAAATAAATGTAAATAACTGTAAATAACTGTAGAAAAGTGTTAAAAAATGTGGGAATTGAGACATAAATAACAGTTATTTACAATTGTTTACAATTATTTACTGTTATTTACACTTATTTACAGTTATTAACTGTTATTTACACTTATTAACTGTTATTTACACTTATTTGCAGTTATTTATATTTATTTACAGTTATTTACATTTTTTCACTTTTTTCACAATTATTTACAGTTATTTACGATTATTTATAGTTTTTTACAATTATTTGCAGTTATTTACATTTTCGAAAATTATCATAAATTTATTCAATAATTTTATATATAGGCGAAAATTTTTAAAAATGTGAATAACTGTAAATAATAGTAAAAAACTATGGAAAATTGTAAATAGTTGTAAATAATTATAAATAACTGTAAATAACTGTAAGAAACTGTAAATAACTGTAAATAACTATAAATAATTGTAAATAATTATTAATAACATTAAATTATCCACTAATTCAAAAATTTTTGAAAATGTAAATAGCTGTAAATAATTATGAATAACTGTAAATAATTATGAATAATTGTAAATAATTATAAAAAACTGTAAATAATTGTAAATAATTGTAAATAACTGTAAATAACAGTTAATAACAGTTAATAACTGTAAATATCTGTAAATAATAGTAATTAATAATAAATAATAGTAAATAACTGTAAATAACTATTATTTATGTCTCAATTCCTACATTTTTTAACAGTTATTTACAATTATTTACTATTATTTACAGTTTTTCACATAAATTATTTCCATATGGGTTCATTATCTTTTTTCTAATGTTAAAAGATGTTTCTTTTGGAGATACAAGTGCGCATCATGTTGCACTCTTGATAAGATAAGAAGCCTTTCACATCACGAAATGTACTCTTCCTCGGATGATATTTAATTTTATTTTAAAGTGATTTAAAGAACCTTCTACTTGTTTTTGTGTGGGTTTGAAGCAGGATTCGAACGTGGATTCAAACTCCTTTTTTGTTGAATTTTTCATGATGAAATTTGTACATGATTTTCAGTAATTGTATGATTTATCTGAAACAAAACTAACTTATTAGTGGAAAAGGATCCCCCCTCTATTTCTAATCGTTTAACCGTCATTTATCTGTTTATTTTTTTGATTCCTCCTTCCTTATAAAATACTTCTTTTTTTTTATTAAATTGATCACTGATTAATACTCTATCATGTATCCTCAAAGCTGCGTCTTACAAAAAATTTATTTATTAACTCTATGTATTCTCTTTGACGCTTTTGTTTATCTTTTTTTGTGTTAACATTATCGTTTAAGAAGCGTTGCGTCAACTAGAATATGGCCACGGTTTCGACCACGATTGGCTTGATAATCGCCTTTTTTTCTAAAATTTTACTTGCTTCCAGTATTTTCTATGTATTATTATTTTAATTTTATAAGCAATGTTATTCAACTCAAAAAACTCATTGAATTTTCATTTTACTTCTTTTTCGAATAACTTTATAAAGGATACTTGCATTCGATTCCCATGGGTTTTTGGGATATGTTCGGTTGTTAAGGTGATATATTTTTTTTCAGATCTTAGTCCTTTAGCTGAGTTCTTAATAATTTATAATTATTATTAATATTCAACTTCTTTTATCACAAAGTTGATAACATGCATATAATGATTCACTGTATTTGACAGTCTTTTTTTGCTTTTTTTTTTTTAACTTTTATTTCCAATTTTTTTTGCATGTTTTATTGATTAAACTATGCATGTCATGCTGCTTTATTTACAACATAGAGAAGATTTACTTCTCGTTATAATTTTTATTTACATTTTATTTATTCTTTTTCTTTGAACTCATGCCTGTTATTACCTTATTTTTTTTTTATTCATTGGACTTTTATTTTCCGTAAGGGGTAAGGGGTAAAAGGATACTCATAGGGAATCTTAGGCGAGATCCTGCATTTCTTTTATAGTTGTTATTATTATTTGAGTTGCCTAACTTTTGCTAATTTTACAATTTTGTTGATAATAAAAATATTTTTATCACAATTATCCTCAAAAACAATCAGCTAATTTATTATTTTTATTTATTAGTAAAAAACGTTTCTTTTTCTCTTGCGGCCAATTCTTTTGACGCTTTGCTTTACAACTGAATCTTATCTACTAATTATTTTTCTTATTTATTTTTGCTTTTAATCAAAAGATATTTGATTCTTTTTTTTGCTTATACAATATTTGTTGAAACGTCGCACCTTTAAGGATATCTTATTATTCTCATTTCTTAATTTCAACCATTATTATTAATTTTCATTTTTTTTATATATTTTCTATTTTCTTCTGTAAAATAAGCAGTGATCATCTGTCGTTCTTTCTTTTTCCTCGTCCGAAGGCCGCGGAAAAAGAAAAGTTTTCGTTGCATTCCATATTGAAAAATTAATTACTTGCTTTGATTGTGAAAGAAGGAGGTGCTTTTACTGTAGTTGCGCGCTTTATTTTGTCTACGTGAACCGTTTTTATCTTACTTGCGTTGTTTATTGTTACATTATGTTTCGCGTTATTTATCTCTATGATTTCGTACGGTCCCTCATATTGCGCGTCGTATTTACCCTTCTGCGGTTGTTTTAGTAAGTAAACGCTCTCACCCTCTCGGAAATGTTTAGTGTTTAATTTCTTATCGTAGTAATATTTTGACCTGTATTTGGCCTGTACTAGGTTCATTGCCGCTAACGTTTGTAATTGAGAAAAGTTTTCTACCGTTTCTTTTAAATATTCATCATATGTTTGTAATTTTTCTTTCGGTGGAAAGCTTGATGGTATACGCGCTTTGTATCCGAACACTAGTTCGTAAGGGCTGTATCCTGTTGCTTCGCGTTTTGTACTGTTATATGCTAACTGGCATAAGTCTAGCCATTCGGCCCAATCTGACTTTTCTTCCATATATGCTTTTAAATATTCTGTGACTGTATGATGCATGCGTTCGATTCCTCCTTGACTTTGAGGATGATACGCAGTTGTGCAATATTTTTCTATTTTAAATATCTCTGCAAATTCTTCTAGTAGATTATTTACGAAATGCCTGCCCTGATCTGTAATAATATCAGATGGCGGCCCAAAATATGCCAATACTTTCCGTGTAAGGGCGTGTGCTACCTCCTCTGCGTCTGCATGCACCGTTGGTATTAAGATACAATATTTAGTTAGCCAGTCTTGCACTGTCAGCACATATCTATATCCTTCTTTTGTTTGTTTCAATGGCCCGTAAAAATCCATGGATAATTTTTGAAAGGCTTTTGCAGGTGTGTCTGTAATCAACATAGGCAGCCGTGCTTTAACCCGTACTAGTTTTTTCGTTTGGCAATTTTCGCAGCCTAGAACGAATTGTCGCACGTCTGGTCTCATGTTTCTCCAATAATAATCTGCTGCTATTTTGCTATACGTTTTATTTATTCCTCTGTGCCCACCTATCGCTGCCTCATGATATTCTTTGAGTAATCTATATTTATCTTCTACCGGTGGTACTGGAATATTATTTTGGTAAAATACTGCTACTAATGGCATATTTGCGAATATTTCATTAAACATTTCTACGAAGTATGTCCAGTCGCTAATTGAGAGCATTGCTAAGTCTCTCACGAAGCTAACGTATGGAATATCGTACTGTACAATTATTTTCTTTAAATTTTTGATACATTTTTTAATATATCCTTTTAATATTTTGTCGTCAATATGTGCTTTAACGAATGCACAAAATATGAAATTATCTTTGTAATTAGATACATGTACCTCGCCGACTGCAAATTTTCTGCTTGATGTTTCTTCCGGATTTATATATTGCCGCTCTATAAGTGCTTCAATTATTTTTGTATTTAAGTAAAAATCTGTTGAAATCGTATAAATTAAATTTTCTTTATATTTAAATGGGTGATCTCTTAATATTTTTAATTCACTAAATGGCTGTGGTACTTCGTCATCTAACAGAGCCCAAGGTGGTTTCTCGCGCGGCGGCCTTGCATTCTTTACAAGGCAACGCTCAAGCGCATCACTTATCTTATGTGATTGATTCTTTTCTCCTTGCGCCAGTACGTCTGTCGTAGGTGTAATAGGAGTAACTGGCTCATTGATATTATAATCGCGTTGTTCGTTATCGTTTTCGTTTGAAGCTGTACTTCCTTCGTTTTCTTTATTATTTTGATGTCTTTTGATTATATTATTTTTTCTCGTATAAATATACGGTGTAAAATGCCTTTCTTTTAAATGTAAATGAATAAAATCGTTCGAACTATTTGCCTTGAAATGACAATATAGCGTTTCATCATAATCTGTTATAAAATGTACGCAGATATTTTGATTAAACTCGCACGAAAATATAAATACACAATCAACATCGGCATGTTTTGTACGTGATGTTAATATAGCTTTTGCTGTTTGCGGGTCTCCGCATGCACCTAATAATATTGCATCCAATAAAACGTCTCTTAAGAGCATGACAAAGCTGTCCGCCTTCTAATAAGATTTCCAATCCTAATTTATGAATAAACGATGCGTTAAATCGAGTTTCTTTGCTACAAAGAAAAAATTTGTAAGATTAAACTCTAGTGCGGACAACTCAAGAAATTCACCAAAATATTATACATATAAATTTATAATAAAAACTTTCAATGTATCGTATTTTAAGGTTAGGTTTGTCGAGTTCGATATCTAATTTCCAATCTAAGCTCATAAAAAAATAACAAGTCCGAATGATTTTTTATTTTAACAAAAATTATTGTATTAATATAGCTTTAGTGCGGACAAGTCATTATATTTGTTTAATTTAACAATTTAAAAAGATATTGATAAAATAAAAAAAGCAAAACTCGATTGCTGCAGCTCCGACATGCCGTTAATTCATTTGCGGCCATTCCTAAATTACATACTTTTATTACTGAGTGAAAAAAACAATTACCGTCTTTCGGTATATTGTCATCCCTTATCAAATCCAACCAGTGTTGTGCACATTCATCACTTGCATCATATACCTCAAATACACCTGCACCATCATTAAAAGAATTGCTCCAACTTATAGGTCCATTTTCGTCATCGTATTGTACTGTTTCTATTACATTCATATGCTTATTTTCTTCGTCAGTTTTTTCTTCTTCTTCAAGGTCTCGCGACTCAGTCTTATTTAAATTATTTCTATCTAGTTCTGCGTCACTCTCATTCTCTTCCTGCTCCATGCTTTCGTCTTGTGACTCAGATTCACTGACGTCATGCTTATCTCTCTCGCTTTCACTCTCACTTATAATTTCTTTTTCTTGATTTTTACTTGTATCTTGTACCTCAAACTCGTCCTCGAAATATGAGTCTTTGTCTGTTTCACTGTCAATAATTTCGACTTCAATTATTATGCTTATGTTTGGTACTAATTTGTAGTATTCTCTTGGCATTTGAGGTCGAACTTTTTCTCGCTCATTAAAATCTGTTTGATTTATTATTTCTTGAGGTAAGTTGCCTCTAAACGCTTCTGCTACTTCTCCTTGTGTTTCTTCCCATATATTTATTTGTACACCTTCTCTACCATTTATCTCTCGTTCTTGCATATCAACTAAAAATCGAGCACGCATTTTTGTTATCATTTCTGGAATCAGATTTAATATACTTCCTCGACTACTTCCTTTACTTTGCGAAGTGTGTTGTGAATCATCCTGTGTCTCCTTCTCTTTTTCTATTCCGGTGCCGTTGTGTTGAGATGCTTTCGATTTCACATTTATTGTCTCTAATGGCGATTCTACGTCACAGCTGTTTCTATTATTTTTCAATATACTTTTATTTTTTGACATTTCGATCGCTGGCTCATACGTATTCTTTTCTTTTCTTGATGACACTGCATGTGGCTTATCTACTGGTGTACTCGCTGCAAGGATTCCTTCTCGCATGTTTGTGCTTTTTCGTATATAGGCGAGCTTACCGTCGTCTTGTGCTTGACTTATTAAATTTTCAGCTTGAATTAACTCTTTCTTTCTATTTGCCTGAGTTTTACGTGTTTTTAACACTTTCTTATTTCGCCTTTTCCTTCTGTACGCCGATCTTTTCCAAGGGTCTTTCTTTCTTTTTGCATAGTTCCAATTTTCTTCAGATCCGGTTATACTATTAATTTCTGACTCGTCACTTGTTTCTTTAATAAAGATTTTCTTTTTAGGATTTTCAGAATTTTCAGAACTTGAATCTTCTTCTTTAGTTTTATTCACATTTTTATTTATTGCGCGTGTAATAAAAATTCTTGCTGGCGGTCCACATTCGCTTGCGTTTGGTTCCTGATTTTCTTGCTTATCTGCTAATAGATACATTTCTGCACGTGGTAATTCAGGATTTTCTTCGCCGTCTGCAATTACCGGATTTCTAGACAACGCATCAGCTGCATTATTTTTCCTTCCTGGTCTATACACTATATCAAACGTATATCCTCGTAAAGCTACTTTTAATCTATTAAATCTTAAATCGGGTTTCGTGCTCGTATGGAAATGCTTTAACGGTTCATGACCTGTAACTACTGTGAATTTTGTACCGTACAAATAAGGTCTAAACTGTTCTTTTGCAAAAACTACTGCCAACAATTCTTTGTCATATACAGTATATCTAAGTTCGCTTCCTTTTAAACATCTTGAGGCATATACACAAGGTCGATCTTTGCCGATTTTTCCTTGGCTCAATATTGCGCCTATCGCATAATCAGATGCATCTGTTGTTACTATAAATGGCTCGCTTAAGTTAGGTGCGGCCAACACAGGCTCTTCGCATAGCTTCTCACGTAACGTGTCAAATGCTATTTGATGTTCTTCTAGCCACAGAAATTTTTCTTTCTTTGAACTTAATTTATGTAACGGCCTTGCTATGCTTGCAAAATCTTTTATGAATCGACGATAATAACCAACAAAGCCTAAAAATTGTTTTACTTTCTTTTTACTTGTAGGTATAGGATAATCATGCACTGCTTCTATCATTTTAGGGTCTGTTTTAATTTGCCCTTTTCCTACTATATGTCCTAATACCTTCGCCTCGCGTCTTAAAAATTGACTTTTCTTTGGTTCTATTGTTAGATTAGCTTTCTCAATGCGCTTTAAAAATCTTTTAAATCTTACTGCATGCTGTTCTAAATTTTCTGCATGAATTATTACATCGTCTAGATAAATCTCTAATTCTGAACCTTGCAAGCCCTGCAAAGCTAGAGCCATTGCCCTGCTAAAGGTCATGGGTGCTTCACATAATCCCATAGCCATACGTTTATATTTATAAGTACCTGATGGCCCTGAAAACGCAGTTTTATGTGCGTCTTTTGAATCAATCTTTACCTGATAATAGCCGTCCTTAAGGTCTACGGCGGTAATATAATTTGCTGACGCTAAATTTTCTAAGATGTCACAAGTTAATGGCAGTGGATAACAACTTCCCCCAGTTATTTCATTTAGTTGGCGAAAATCTGTCACCAAACACCAGCGTTTCCTGCCCTGAGGGTCAGGTTTCTTGTTAACTATCCATGCCGGGCTACTATAACTCGACATAGATGGTTCTATGATATCTTTTTCCAGTAACTTCTCTATTTCTTGCTGCATAATATTTTTTAATGCTATCGGGTATCGGTACGGTTTCACACGAACTGGCTCCTCATGAGTCGTTTTTATTCTGTGTGTTAAAATATTTGTTGCTGGCAATAATTCATTATCTAACCCGAAGACAAAGGGATCCTCGGATATCAAGCTTCGAACATGCTCTTTTTCTTCTTTATTTAATTCTTCCAAGTCTAACACTTCCATTATTTTTTAAACTCTTTCTTTTATTTCACCAGGAGTTTTATTTGCCATGCATCTGTCTACATATTTTATTTCAGCATCAGCACTTTCTTTCTCTGAATTCTGTTGCGCGTACTCTGACATTGCGCGTCTAATTTTTTTGCAATCGGAAACTTCGTTTCCTTCGCGGTTGTCGTCCTCACCGGCATAAAAATCATCATCTTTTTTTTATAACCACGCATGGAAAAATTTCTATTTCCGGAGTCGGAATTTCAATATCTTTATGATTTGTATTTATACATACTGCGTATGCTCTACCATTTTTATTTTCCGTAATAAAATTTCCAAATAATATTCCTGACGCTAAATTTCGAAGTGGCACCCAGCCTACTTCTACATCATTATTTATAACTTTTGCAGCAATAACGCGTCTCATTCTTGCGGGGATTTCCACTGTTTCCACCCGCTCAAAGGGAATCGATAATTTTATAAAATCAATGCACTTATGTACAGCATTTATATGTCCGTTGTGCTCACTAATAGTTTCCCAGCCTAGTAGCCCTTGTATTTTCATTTATACATTTGGCCTTTATTACGGAATTATCTGCTCCTGAATCAACATAAAATCTTGCACTGTTTTCTTTTAAATTCCGACTTTCCAGTTTGACAATAGGCGGATTACGCCCGCGCACGCGAGTTTCATGTTTATTGTGCGCCTAATTTTTACATGCTCGTTATTACTATTATTTAATATATTTTGATTATTATTAATTAATTCCTGCCCGGCGCCTGAGGGTTGCGGCGGACATCCTGCGAGTTTAAAGGCTCGTTTATTGTATTACCTTGGTTATTCTCATTTATCTTTGCGTTCGAATCCCGTTCTCTATCCGGGTCACGAGTTTGATTGTCGTTCCTGATATATTGATATCTCTCGCGACTATTGTCTCTACTACGACCTCTATTAAAACCTATATCATTTCTACTATTATTACGTGCATTATTATTATAACGCGGCGGTCCTTGAGCATCATAATTATATTCATTATTACGTGAGTCATAGTTTCTGTTTCTATTGAACCCACTGTTGAATCTACTATAACTATTTCTGTAATTATTATCCACATTTCCATTGTTATAATTATTATTGGGATTGTTTCTGCTATAATTACTATTGTCAAAATTTCTATTGTAATTATTATTATCAAAATTTCTATTGTAATTATTATTATTGAAATTTCTATTGTTATGATTATTTCGCGGCCCACTCGTATAATTCTTGTTATCGTTTGATTTATTTCTCTTACCGTTATTAACATTTTGCGAATTATTTTTATTTTGTGCATGAATAATACCATTTTCGGCATCATTTCTTAGTATTTGACACTCTGCCGTCGCGTGCCCCATCTTATCGCAATAAGCGCATTGTATTTTATCATATTTCTTCTTACTGCACGCGCCTTCTTTATGGCCTTCTTTGTCACAATAGCTACATTTAACTGCACTTGTACCTGTTTCTATTTTTACAGGCGTAGCTTGCATTGCTTTTATTTGTGCTTCATGCACTTTATTTGTATCTAATAACTGATGTTGATTTTGCGTCATTTGCATCATGTTATTAATATTCGGTTGAGACCATAATGACAACGATTGCGTATTTTGTGCTACCGAATTTACGGGTTGCAGGCCGTTTATAAATGAGTTTTGCATCTGTGCAAAAAGTCGCGTCTTTTGTTTATTTTCAAAATCAGCTGCAAGTTGTATAGCCTTTCTTAACGTTAGAGGTTTTTCGCAGCGAACTTGCACGTCTAAGGGTGAAGTTAGTCCAAACAAATAATATTGTAATGCATCTCTCTCTATTAGCTGCTTTTTTGCTAATCGATCTTGTAAGTTTAACATGGGCACCGTGTCGTAAATCACTAAAAGCCTATTCAATAAAGCTTGCGTCCGCGCGTCGTAATCTGCTGCCGATTCTCCTTGTTATTGTTTAATTATTTTTAATTGCGTTGATAATTCTTCCATCACTGTTATATTATTATATTGAGCCTCTAAGTCTTTTATCAGCGCCTCAATAGATAATTTATTTTATTTTACTAAGAATCCTAATGAAAATTAATAAACAAAAATATTTAATTTTTCCTTTTCACGTATGCACTTGTTTAAACTATTCCTTTTTTTCCACAAAATTACTTATAATTTTTAAATATTTACTTATTACCGGTCGACACTGTTAGTTTTCGTAATTATATTCACGCACTAATCACTTTTATCTAACGATTAAAAAGATTATTTTAAAAGATTATTTTTAGTGTGCTACACTACGCTTTGGGACACTTTAGTATGTATTACTTAATTTCTACCTACTTGTTACAGCAGAGAGTAAGCAGCAGAATAAACACTCTCATTTCTTCGGATAATATTCTCGGATGTCCTTCCTTCCTTCCTTCCTTCCTCCTTCTTCTTGTTCTATTTGCTAAAAATCTATTTGCTCGCTGTACTCAATTAATCAAATTATCTCTCTCTCTCTCTTTTTTTTTCTAAAAAACGCGCTTTAAGTTTATTTCTTAAAAAAAATTTTATTTTTTTTCTAAAAACCTCACTGCGTATCCCACACCGCTGCCACCAAATGTTACGTGGGATTTTTGATACGCACTCCTATGGGGAGTGTGAGGTTGTAAAAATAATTAGAGAGAAAATTAATATGAAGTTGACTGTTATTTATTATAACCAAAAATACAGTGAGAGAGAGATTAGTTACTACTGTATTCTGGCACGTCCGGCGATGGTCTGTCGCTCGTCGTCGTCTAAAACGACGATGTAAGTTGCCCGCGACGAAGTGCCGAATCAGCACTTCGCGCATCGTGCGACTCTTGGTCCGGAAACTCGGAGTCGCATTTCTCTGAGTTTCTACCTTATTTTATGTTTTATACTATAATATACGTACAATATAATGTACGTAGCAATATATACAAATTTAAAAAATTAGAATAATATAATGATTTAATGATCTTATAAATATTACTAATGATTACGTCACTTATTTTTGAATATTAAAATAAAACGATTTTTAAATTGTAGTAAAAAATTTTTGATGCATCTTATTAAATGTAAATTAAGTCAAAAAGATATCAAAAAGGAATTATACTAAAATAATCCTACAAATCTTAATACATCAATAAACATCATGATATATCAATAATAATATTGACAAAATTTTTATCAAAAGTAATTATTTAAAAATTTTATTATAACTTTGATCATTAATATCATTTCATTAATGAGTTATTCTTTTATTTATATTTTATATTATATCAATATTTTTATTCATATACAATGCATAAAATGAATTATATTATAAATATATAACATGATATCATATAACAACAAAACAAAGTGGTTTTTAGGGCTCCTGGCGAGAGTTTTCACTAATCAAAAAATCTAACGCTCCATAACGGTACCTCCATATTTCACGAAATTAAAATGCATTAGATAAATTAAAAATTATATTTAAAAATTGAATAAATTCATATAATTAAATTAAATAAATAAATGCAATTCATCATAATATTAACTAAAGTTTGAAATATATGATGATGTGGAAAGTCGTTACTCAAAACTATTTGTCTTGTCTTTTGTATGGATAAACAATTAAATGTAAAATTACATTTTTAAAAATAAAATTAAGAGGCGGTCGGAACCAAATCGGTGACTTAATTCAGTGCTTTTAATAAATGCTTATAATAATTTATTCATTTATTAATATGGTAAAAATATAGTCATTTCCTCTAGTCATGTATATAAAGAATAATTTAAAATAGTTAAAGCCACAAAAATATACAAAATATTGTTATAAAGCGAAAAATGCCACCGAACAATCGACACGACAGTTTTTTGTATGCGGTATATGTCAAGTCAGTTTGATATTTGTAATAAATGCTTATAATAATTAATTTACTTATTCATATGGTAAAAATATAGTCATTTCCTCTAGTCATGTATATAAAGAATAATTTAAAATAGTTTAAGCCATAAAAATATACAAAATATTATCGCAAAGCGAAAAATGCTGACTTGATATATACCGCAAGCCACCGACTTGGTTCCGACCGCCTCTTAAGTATATTATAAAGTAGAATAAATGAGTAATAGGTATTAAAAATATGTAACATAATATTTTTAGTTAATATATAAAATATAAGCAATATAAAACATATATATGTAAAAAATATTTATAATAAAATAATTTTAAAAATTAGAAAATGAATTATTAATTTTTTTTATATATAGAAAAAAAAATATTATTTAAAATAATATAATGTGACCTATGATTAATAAGACATACATTAAATATGACAACAGGAGGTCCATCATAAATCACCCCATCTTTACGGGGGTTGGCGAGCGGAGCGAGCAGGGGGGTGTCCCCCCTAGTATATATATATTTTCCTATATTATATATTTATATCAGAAATTAACCCTTGGACCTCCCACACCCCCCACACCCCTCCACAATTCCCCCACGGCAACCCCGCGGCACCCCAACGACCCCTCCACTGCCCCCCTATAATATAATAATGTATTTATTAACTATTAATAAATTAATAATATATTTAATGTTAAATTAAGTCTAAAAAAGATTTAAAAAAGGAATTATAACAAAGCAATTCTATAAATCCAAAGACTTAAAACTTAACATAATAATATATAATTTATGGTATCAAAATTAATTAATGCTAGAAATATTACCAAAATTTTATAAAAAAAACATTTATTTTCTTTATTTTCAAATGATTATGAAAAACAATTTTATAAATTATTTAAAATAATATAAACCATTTGGAGATAAATTAATAATTTTAGGTGGTGACTTTAGATAAATTTTAACGCAAATTTTAATTAAAGATTAACGCAATTATAATATTAATTAGAAATTTTAGTATAACTGATGGATTATGTAATGAAACTAGATTAAAAATAACTAAATTATTTAAATTTATAATATTAAAGCCGAGATTATTACAGGAGAAAATAAAGGAAATAAAGTTTTTATACCAAAAATAACTTTAAGTACAAATGAATCGTCTTCTTTGCCATTTATATTACACAGAAAACAATTTCCTATAGTGTGAGCATTTGCAATAACAATTAATAAGTCACAAGGACAATGTTTTGAAAATATAGGTATATATATTAAAAAATCATTATTCTCACATGGTCAGCTATATGTCGTACTTTCAAGATGTAAAAATAATAAAAATATATATATTCGAAATGAATTAGATAATAAAAATGAAATTAAAAACGTAGTTTGGAAAGAAATATTAAAATAATAATTTATAATAATTAAACATATAATTTATATAAAAAAATAGATATTAAGGAGATGTAACACTACACCTGTACTTATAGATATTAGCTTCCTTTCCATTTTATTGCTGAATTTACAGAAAAGAAATGCATTAGCTTGTAGTATATACCATGATAATTATTTAGATAAATTTTCAAATAAATTCAATCATTAGTTTTTAAGATATTTGGATTCCTATACAAAATTGAAAAATGTTGATAAATAATTTTAGAACCCAAAATTCTCAATAACTAATGAATGAATTTATTTAAAAATTTAACCGAATAATCTTCATGGTACATACTACAAGCTAATGCATTTTTTATTGAAAATTTTTCAATAGAATGTTAAGATAGTGAATATTTACGAGTACAGGTGTAGTGTCCATTTTACATTCCCTTAACATATATAATATTATAAAAAAAATATAATTAAAAAATTAATATTATAGTTATTATTTTTTTTTAAATTGTTTGCATAATTTAATTATTATTGTTTACAGGTATCGTATCCCACACAGCATAGAAGCTTCCTGGAATCTTCCTGGAAGCTTCCCGGAAGATGCGGAAGAAAGGTTGGAAGCTTTCAGGAAGTTTCCAGTGGAAACTTCCCGGAAGATGGATATGTCCTCGATCAGGAGTCTTCCGTAAGTCTTTTATGGAATATTTCAGTGAAAGCTCACTGGAAGCCTCCATAAGTCCTTCATGGAATATTTCAGTGGAAGCTTACTAGGAGCTTCCGTAAATTATACATGGAATATTTCAATAGAAGCTTACCGACAGCTTCCGTAAATTATTCATGAAATATTTCAGTGAAAACTTACTGGAAGCCTCCGTAAATCTTTCATGGAATATTTCAGTGGAAATTTACTCAAAGCTTCCGTACATCATTCCTGAAATATTTCAGTGAAAGCTTTCAGGAAGCTTCGGTAAGTTTTTCGTTGAAAATTACCGGAAGCTTCCTAGAAGAAAACGTGGAAAATTTAATTCACTGCAGAAAAAACATTGGAAGCTTCCAGGAAGTTTACCGGAAGCTTCCGTAAACTTTTCATGGAATATTTCATTAAAGGTTACTGAAAGCCTCCGTAAATTATTAATGAAATATTTCAGTGAAATATTAAATAAGTGATGAACTAATATTTCTTTGAAATATTTCAGTTAATGAATATTAAATAATTCATTGAAATATTTCTGTAATATTGTTAGAACATTTCATGTTTTATTTCAAAAAAATTTTTGAATCCGACACTGAAATATTCAAGTAAGTTGTTACATTATTTCTTGAAATGTTTCAAATTAATATTTCTCAAATCTTCCAAGAAACATGTCATGAAATATTGATTATTCCTGTTATATTTGAAAAATATTTCATGAAGTATTTGAAAAAATGTTTGAACATAACACTGAAATATTGAAGAAATATTACTGCACCATTTCTTAAAATATTTTTAATTAATACTGCGCAAATTTTTCAAGAAATATTTCATGAAATATTTCTGTAATATTCCAGAAATATTTCATGAAGTATCCCGAAAATTTATGAATATAACAGTGAAATATTAGAGAAATATTGTCTAAATATTTGTAGCTATCTTGTGTGTGTAGCAATTCTTTCATCTTGCCAGCAGATGGCTACTTGATTATATTTTCATGTGATCATAATGCGGTTGACAAACTCTCGTTTAATATATAAGACCGAAAATTCTTGATACAAATAAATAAGCGCTTAAATTCTGAATAACAAATAAATATATAGGTATCTAATATGGTTTGAGATGCAACTCTTACAAAATCAAAAATAATATCTGATAGAATCTTTCACCAACATTATTTTAGATATATTTTAAACAAGATTTTAGAAATATTTCAGAAACATTTCTTGAAAGATTCATATTCTTCCATGAATCTTTTGATCATATGTTGCTGCAATCTTTCAACAATATTACAAATTAATATTTCACAAAATCATGAAAGAATGTTACAGAAACATTACATGAAATATTTCAAACCAATCATCTAGGCGGACATATCAATATTTCAGAAACATTTCATATCAATTTTTCTGGTTTATTCCGAATCTTTTAATGAAATATTTCAGAAATATTTCAGAAATATTTCATGCTATGTGGAAAGTTATATAAAAAAGGACGTCATTGTTATTAAAAAATGACGTCATTTTTCCTTAACATTTAACATACTAAACGATATCATTTTTTGTCCTAATCCCTAACATACTAAATGACGTTATTTAAAACGCCTTTTGGTGTGTCAAGTAATGTATTGGGAAAATATCGTCATTAGATATAATAAAAAATTTGAATGGAAAAGGACTTGTTTTTTGTAGGACCTCATTTTTAGGACCTCATTTTTATAACAATTATCTCATTTTTATAAAAATGTCTTTTTGGTGTAGCTATAGCGTCATTAACATTGTTTTTTATTAACTTACAAAACGAGGATAAGCCGTATTTATGAGTGCTGGTGTAGTATCCGTTTTACATTCATTTAAAATAATGATTCCTGATTCATTAGTCTACTGATGGGATCTTCCATGAAATGTTTACGAAAGCTTCCTGAAGCCTTCGGCCCGAATGATTCAGTCAAAAATTGTCAACATTTAGCTGCGAGGTAAATGCAGTCTTCCTTAGAGCTTCCTTGGGTCTTTCACTGCAATAATTTATCAATCTTCCAACAGAATCTTCCTTGCAAGGTTTACGGAAGCTTTCAGGATACTCGAACCGGAATATTTCAGTGAAAATCTTTAATATTTCGCCGAAAGGTAAACGGAGTCTTCCATTCAAGCTTCCATGAAATCTTTCGGTGCAATGGTTCATCACTCTTCCGACGGAATCTTCCTTGAAAGGTTTACGGAATCTTCCAGGAGTCTTCCACTGAGATGTTTTAATGACGATTTCCAATATTTCGCTGAAAGGTAAACGGAGTCTCCCATTCAAGTTTCCATGAAATCTTTCGGTGCAATGATTCATCAATCTTCCAACGGAATCTTCCTTGGAAGGTTTACGGAATCTTCCAGGAGACTTAAGTTGGAATATTCCAGTGGAAATTCCGAACATTTCCCCAAAAGGAAAACGGAGTCTTCTATAAAGCTTCCATGAAATCTTTCGGTGCAATGATTCATCAATGTTCCACCGGAATCTTCCTTGGAAGGTTTACGGAAGCTTTCAGGAGTCTTCTACTGGAATATTCCAATGACAATTTCCAATATTTCGCTGAAAGGTAAACGGAGTCTTCCATCCAAGCTTCCATGAAATCTTTCGGTGCAATGAATAATCAATCTTCTAACGGAAACTTCCATGGAAGGTTTACGGAAGCTTTTAGAAGCCTTCCACTAAAATGTTTTAATGAAAATTTCCAATATTTCGCTGAAAGATAAACGGGATCTTTCATTCAAGTTTCCATGAAATCTTTCGGTGCAATGATTTATCAATCTTCCAACGGAATCTTCCTTGAAAGGTTTACGGAATCTTCCAGGAGCCTTCCACTGAAATATTTCAATGACAATTTTCAATATTTCGCTGAAAGGCAAACGAAGTCTTCCATTCAAGTTTCCATGAAATCTTTCGGTGCAATAATTCATCAATCTTTCAACGGAATCTTCCAGGAGACTTAAGTCGGAATATTCCAGTGAAAATTCCAAACATTTCCCCAAAAGGAAAACGAAGTCTTCTATAAAGCTTTCATGAAATCTTTCGGTGCAATGATTCATCAATCTTCTAACGAAATCTTCCTCGAAAGGTTTACGGAGGCTTCCAGGGGTTCTTCGTAGAAAGTTTCCTTTGCAATATTTCAGGAATATTTTTGTTTTCTTCCATAAAGCTTCCATACATATTCCAATGAAATATTCCATTGGAATATTTCGGAATATTCCAATGATATCTTTCATGCTGTGTGGGATATATGAAATTCATATATATATATATATATATATATATATATAAATCTAAACAAATAACTAAAAAAATGGAATGGAATGCGATTGAAGGTAGATATGTTATAATTGATAATGTAAATGATCAAGAAATGATGAATATTACTTGGAAAATCTTGCTGATAATAATAGTTCACATAATACCGAAATATCTGTTTTAAATAATATAATAAATTCATATAGTGGTGAAGATAATGAAAAAGTAGAATTCAATAATTGGAAATAAGTACCAGAATATTATAAATGTTACACTATTACGGGTGGAATATTCTAGAAAATGATAAATCGTAGAAGTATAAGTAATATATTAAACTAAATGAATAAGCCAGTAAGAAAGCGCTGACTAGACGTCTGAAACCAGCTAGCAACAACTCGTGATCGAAAGAAATGATGACGAACCAGCCGGAAAGTTAAGACCTGTAGAGAACGAACAAAGTAAAGCATGGAAAAACAGAAGCCACGAGGTAGAAACTTCCAGAAGAATAGAGAAGTGGGAAACAACGAACCCAGCAAGTATAAATACGACCGGGCGAACCACGCCGTGGCCTACTTGGCTACGAGGCACTAGAGCACCAAGAGAGATGTAGACTACTAGAACCCGACCAGAGCATAGAGAAGTACGAATCCACGATGGACGCAGCGAGGACGTATCAGCGATTTCACACCAGTAGTACAGTAGACATTTCTCTCTCTTGCAACTAACGTAATAAAAAATCAAACAGTTATTTTAAATATCGTCTTATTAAATTAATTACTTTCACGCAAATTGACTACTTGGATTTACCGAGCTTAGTCGTGATAAAAAAATACCCACAATATAATAAATCAATAACGTGAAAACGTAGCATAAAAAAGTGGTGCTAGATGTAGGGTATCGCTTGTGAAGGAAAATATATATCTACAAGAAACAACTACAACATCACTTGTGAAGGAAGCAACATCTACAAGAAGCAACTTCAACAGTACTTCGAAGGAAGCCAAACCTGCAAGAAACAGCCACGACGATATCACTTCTGAAGGAAGCATTAACTACAAAGGAACTATTACAACGAGAGGATGTTCTACGTGTACATTGCTGTCATCACTATCTTGGGGTAAGTAAATTTTATTTTCATACCTTATACGTCCTACGAGGGGAATACGCGCCCGCTGCGAACTTTCAAATCATAATAATTATTAAATTGCATGTCTGAAAATTTTGATTTGATTCAAGTGAATTATTGTTTAATTTTATTAAAGTGAATACTGCATGAATTAACTATATTATCAATATTAAATTGCATGTTGAAAAATCTTAAGAGGCGGTCGGAACCAAATCGGTGACTTGCGGTATATATCAAGTCAGCATTTTTCGCTTTACGATAATATTTTGTATATTTTTATGGCTTAAGCTATTTCAAATTATTCTTTACATACATGACTAGAGGAAATGACTATATTTTTACCATATGAATAAGTAAATTAATTATTATAAGCATTTATTACAAATATCAAACTGACTTGACATGTACCGCATGCAAAAAACTGTCGTGTCGATTGTTAGGTGGCATTTTTCGCTTTATAACAATATTTTTTATATTTTTGTGGCTTTAACTATTTTAAATTATTCTTTATATACATGACTAGAGGAAATGACTATATTTTTACCATATTAATAAATGAATAAATTATTATAAGCATTTATTACAAGCACCGAACTAAGTCACCGATTTGGTTCCGACCGCCTCTTAACAGTGAAATTTTAACTGAATGAATTATTGGTGCTTATTAAATTGAAATCTGAATAAACTGATTACAATATCAATATTAAGTTGCATGTCAAACTTAGTTCGATTGAGCCATATTCGATTTTATTAAAGTGAATTTTTATTAAATTAACTATAAAACAATATTAATGAACACCAATATTAAGTTGCATAATGAGTAAAAATCTAATTAAATCACGTGAAGTATAAACGATTTTATTAAAGTGAATTTTGGTTACACCCAGTATAAAATGATACTAACTATTACAAACATTACGTTGCAAAAAGTTTTATTTTAACTTAAGTGAATTATAAGTGAAATTATTAAAGTGAATCTTGCTCGAGTAAAATATAACAAAAAATACATATTTATATCAACATATAAATAAAATATAAATAATACGATTGGAAACGTCGCGTAAAACAAAAAAATGCCTGTAGAAACGAATAAACTGGATCAACGCGACGAAGCCGCGGGTTTTGTATTACCATTAACGCTTTAACAAATTATGAGAACCCCGGAAGAGGAAGCGCGCATAGAGCTTCGAAATGCATTATCTTTGGCAGACTGTACAATCCAACACTCCGAGAATAAAGGTTTAATGGAGTTGGCATTAGAAAAATTAAATGCAATAATAGACGGTGGCAAGCATAAATTAGAACAAGACGACGAAAAATTTTTAGGAGAAGCTAGAGTATATCTCTCAAATACATTGAAAAGAATAGATGAAACCGTAGAAAAGGCAGACGAAGCAGCAGCTCAAGGATACAATGGAACTAGACCTAAAGTATTTACCAAAGCCGAAAAAGTCTCAGAACAAAACTTAAAAATCTCATCCAACCAGCAACGAGAAGATACGATCCATCGAAGAGTACAGGAAAAAATGTTACAGCAGGTATATGATTACGAAAGAAGACACAGACTTAATCATATAGTGCCACCAGAAGAGCAAAGAAAAGACCTAATTAATTATGAACTTAAATTTGATCTGGAGCCTAATAAACCCTGTAATAACGGCAATTATAAAGAAGATAACCTTCAAGGTATGAGAGGTGCACCTGCATGGGATAACTATGGCGATGATGAGGATATTTTCATGGGTTATGACAACCATTATTTGCCTGCGAATATAAAATTTGCAAACTTAACTCCAATAGAGAGAACAAGAGAATCACCAAACAGTCTATCGCTATATCAAGCATTAAATACAATCATCAAGTACGGTCAAAGAATCCCACAACGTTAAGAGACGCCATACACGAAGCTATCGCATTTGAACAACGTACAGTCGCAAGACGATTCACGCCGCAGCCAACCAACTCAGCAGAAAATACCTCGGAACTCTCTAGTATATTAAAAAGCATTGCAGATCAGTTGTCAGCATTAAACTTAAGTAGCGCACAGAAAAATGTAAACATTAGATTAGCACCAACACTTGAATTATGGGGTTATTGTCACATGTCGGGACATCAAGAAGCGCAATGTAAAAAAAAGGAATATGACAACAAGTTTTGTGAATATTGTAAGAATAGAGGTCACACATAGGCAGAATGTTACGCACTTGAAAATGCACTAAAAACGAGCAACTTCGCGGGAAACGATTACACAACGACGGCACCTATCATGCCTCAAGTAATTTATATGCCTTATCCACTGCCTTCCGCGACACTTGATATATATTCTACATCACAGATAAACGAGCAAAGACCTTATAATGAAGCAAACAGAGAATTTCATGGAAATTTAAATAATAAAAATAACTCACGAGATAATAGAAATTTCAAAGGCAATAATAATCACGATAATTATAACAATAATAGAAATCAGAATCGTTATCAGAGCAAGACACGAAATAATATTGATAATAAGACAACGGACGAAGATGATAACGGACGAGATGTCTTTGATAGAGGACCAGGTAATAATTTCAACTGTAATGAACAAATAGATAATCAAGGTAATACAAATTCTTTAAACTCCCAACATGCTCGACGCTAGGGTCCTGTGGAGTCGAGCAAGCTAGCAGTCAGGCCGAGATGTATGAGCGGTCCAGCTTTCGAAAATGCACTATAAAGTTTATACAAGCTGGGAGAAAGCCTCCAATAGCTGAGTTATGTGGACCATTTTTAAAATCAAAAAAGGTCGTTTTTGCGTCGATACAGGAGCCAATATATCAGTTATAAAAGAAAGTGTGATATCAAATTATATGTATATAAATCCACATAAGATCGTTACAATAAACGGTGTCATTCCAGGTGAATGCATGTCATTAGCACAGGTAAATCTATTTCTGAATAATATATTATGTGAAGTACAACTAGTCCCAGATGATTTTCCAATAGATACAGACGGATTAATAGGTTGGGACATAATTGATAAATATAAAGGGCAAGTTAATGCCGCTCGTAAATGCTTAGAATTAAGAGGAGGTCGAGTATATCTGTCCTTTTCTAATCAAAAAATTGATTTTTTCACAAAAATGAATAATTTTAGCAAAAAATAAGAAGAAAGCCCCATCTCGTATAATAAAAAGCAAGATTTTCTTTTATGAGGAAAAATTATTTTTATCGCTTCATTTTTAAGAAAACCTTGAAAAACTGAATTGTTCACCCTAACCTCTATTTTTTAAGTTTTTCAAGGTTTTCTTCAAAACAAATCGATAAAAATAATTTTTCCTCATCAAAGAAAATCTTGCTTTTTATTATACGAGATGGGGCTATCTCCTCATTTTTTGCTACAATTATTAATTTTTGCATAAAAATTAATTCTTTGATTAGAAAAGGACAGAGATATACGACCTGCTCTTAAATAACAATATAATACCATTTATTGAAGAAGAATGCTTTATTGTCACTCCTCATACAAGACAAATTAATTATGCACGTGTCAAAGATATAAGTGAAGATATAGAATTCGTACTGCTCCAAGATACTGGATCGGGCATCTTACTTGGCAATTTTGAAGCCAAAAATAGTGAAGGCAAAGCGTATGCCATATGTATTAATATTGATGAAAGTGCGGTAGAAGTGAAGCCGCCAGAAGTTAAGTTAGACGCATGCGAAGTCAAGAATATTATGAATAATGAAGAAATAATGTATAATGAAAAGATGATTAAAATGAATAATAATAAAAGAATAAATAATAATGAAGCGAATAAAAGGATGCTACGTGCGCAAATTTTACATATATTTAGCGAGGAAAAAGAGAATAAAGCAGCTAAGGTGTTTAAACAAAGTGAATCCAAAATATCAAAGCATTTAAATAAAGAAGAAATAGAAAACGTTGATGATTTGATAAAAGAAAGACCATTTATAATTGAATCACCTGGAGAAAAATTAAGAAAAACACATTTAGTAAGGCATAAAAATGAGTTGATTACAGAAGTACCAGTAAAAACCAAAAGATTTAGACACCAACGTATAGAAGAATATTTGGGATCGGAAATTATTAAATCATCGGAGAACCCGTATTCCTCATTTATGTGGATAGTGCTAAAACCACCTAAAGTTAATTTAATGCCATCAAATTATGAATCAAAATGTTATTACGATCAAAAGCAAAACATTAAACACCTTAGAAAAGGAGAAATGGTTTATTTAATGAAGAAACCAAAACATGAGAAAATGAATAAAGAATATGGATAATAGCTATAAAATTCTATAAATAATACATAAGATTAGTAAAATAAAATTTTTTCCGCAGCCCTCAGACGCCGACGACCATACAATATTATAAAATAAAATAATAATTAAAGGAAATATAAAAGATAAAATTACCTACACATAAGTCATTCATTACAAAGATACAAACATATATACATGTCAGTAAGTTTAAAAGCCACGACAGAAAATAAGTCAGTTCATAGTATAACAAGGTGTATTGCAATGTATGCATATAACATGTAGACTAAGTCTTAGTCAGCAATTTATAAAATACAAAAAGTATGCACATACATAGAAGAAATTGATGTAAGAAAAAAAATTATAGAAAAACAAATGATATATAAATATATATAAAATATCTTATATACAATCATTATTATAATTATAAAATAACATTGCAAAAAAAAGAGATAAAAGATTAAAAAAAAGAAATTACGCCTTAATGAGCATTATTATTAAGTTAAAACAGAGAAAGGTTCACACTTATATTACACATAAGTTCATTTTAACACGTCGTAAAACAAAATTTATTATCAATGTATATGATCATTGTCAGTAATTCTAAAAAGAATTAAGAAAAAAAAATAATAAATACAATAAGATGTAAATACAAAATATTTCATTTATTTAAGATTTCATTCATATAATTAATAACAAAAAAAACATTTAAATTTGCTATGTAGACTAATTATTAATGCCCCTTCTCCTTGCATTATGAAAAAAATAAAGAAATCGACCAACATAAAGCACATAGAGTCTAGTTAAATCTTAGCATCAAGGAAATAAAAATACCTTGATCATCATGATTATAAACAAATATAAACAACAATTTTATGTACATCAAAAATAAATATATAAAATAAAAGAAAAAAAAAACGAAAATTAAGAAAAGGTAAAATGCAAAACTCTCAAAAAGCAAAACACGAAACTTCTACCACATCAACCTTCTACCCTAAGGATCATAAAAAAAATCTCTGATACTTTTGGTTCGTGTCCAATACGCAGCCCAATCCCATGAGGAATGTGAGCGCGAAGTACTCGAATCTGACGTCTACCTACGACAATACACCTTCAAGAAAAAGAAGAAACAAAAAAAATAGAAAAATAATACACACATATTATTAAGACAAAATGTGGAATGGCAAGTACGTCTTGTTCATACGCAATCAAGAAATAGTTACAGGATGCACACGTGCTACATGTTCATTTTCTACAATAAAAATGATCCACAAGTGGAATTCTAAGATCTTTGTGATACGGCTCCACACTCTAAGAGTGCGTGACAAGTCCGACACAAACGATAATAACTTGCCGAATAAAAATAAAGAAAAGCAGAAAAAGTGTGTTAAACATTACATGAAACTAATATATAAACTGAAAATACATCGATAATGGATTATTATAAATTAAAGATGAAGGCTATTATAAAAATTCTATAAAAAGATTAGTTATAGGAGTATTAATAAGAGTAGTAAGAATAATAGAAAAAAAGAAGGACATTAATAGCATAAGATAATAGAAATAAAAGGATGTATACGTAAAAAGAAAATGTACATACATATATCAATAACCAGAGAGAATGAGACATGAACAATTAAAACAAAAAAAAAAATCTAAAAACAAGAATATTGTGCAAAAAAAAGAGAAAAAAAAAGAAAAAGCAACATAATGCAAGAAAAGGGAATATATTATAACAAATGTGTAAAGAAAAATCAAGTGAAGGCTTGCATAAACGAAAATAAATCTTAGAATACTTTCACTAAAATAAATAAATTTAAGAATAATGTTGAAAAAAAAAAATTTTTAGAAATGCTGACACTGAATAAAAAAAGAATTAATGTTTAAGTATAATTATAACTATAAGCAAGCGTCAACTGTAACATATAAGAAAAAGCTACGTAAACAAAAAAAATGTTTGTCATAAGACAGAATAAGGCGACCATTATCTTCAACCATGAACTTCGACAATATATTGATTGCAAAACAAAAAGAAAAGAATTATTATTACACAAAATTAATATTAGAACAATAATCATAACAAAAATTATTATAATTACAATTTTTAAAAAAAAAAGTGAGCAAAAAAAATATTATTACAAAGAAAAGGAATCATTATAAACAAAAAACCATTATTATAAAAAAAAAAGTATTATTATTACCGTAACAAGAATTTGCGTTTACAGTAATACAATTATTAATACAAATATATTATTACAGCAGAAGCTAATACTTATATTGAATGAAATGTTATTATTATCAAAATAATTGTTATTACAAGGAAATTATAATAGTATATAATTAATATTAAGAGCAGGTCGTATATCTCTGTCCTTTTCTAATCAAAGAATTAATTTTTTTGCAAAAACTAATAATTGTAGCAAAAAATAAGGAGATAGCCCCATCTTGTATAATAAAAAGCAAGATTTTCTTTGATGAGGAAAAATTATTTTTATCGATTCGTTTTGAAGAAAACCTTGAAAAACTTAAAAAATAGAGGTTAGGATGGACAATTCAGTTTTTCAAGGTTTTCTTAAAAACGAAGCAATAAAAATAATTTTTCCTCATGAAAAAGAATCTTGCTTTTTATTATACAAGATGGGGCTTTCTTCTTATTTTTTGCTACAATTATTAATTTTTGTGAAAAAATCAATTCTTTGATTAGAAAAGGACAGATATACTCGACCTCCTCTTAAAGAAAAAGAAAACAAAAATTAAAATGATTAAAGCAAAAAAAAGAAAAAGTTACAATAAGAAAACTAAGTATACAAGCATATTTTATAAATATATAGATATAACAAGAAATTGATATTGTAAATGTATGTGTATACATGTGCAGACACAAAAATACTATATAATTAAAATTAAACATTGAAATACAATTTGTATAAGTATTGAAGCTGACTTATATAATTCAAATACAAGTAATTAGTAATACTACATAAACTCTACATAGTTGATTGTATTAAACTAAATAGCATTAGAAATTAGAAACAGTATCCAATACCAAAAATAAAATTATATTAAACTACTGTGACGCATTGCCTTAATCGGTACTCGAACGAGAACCGAACGCGCTTTCACGTGCGCGCAGATACCCCCATACGCCCTACTATTACCAACGCGCTGTACGTTAATGATACATGTAATATCCCTACTCTAGCGTAAGAGCGGCGAATCGAGCAACGGCGGCTCGAATGCGAGCCTACGAGAACAAGAGATATGTACAGAAGAATCACTCTTCTGCCTGCCTTCAAGTAAATAAAATTGTAAAAACTAAATCTGAGCGATCACTTGTTTTGTTTTAAGGTCGAATAAAATACGGCGAAGTAAATCGACACATGTTTGATTTACGTACCCGTTTATTTGATTTTAATATTGCGGCATTAATGTTCGCGAAATAGTGAATTAATTGTGCCTAATAAGATCTTAAAATTAAAATCAAGTACTGTTAATTTAATCGTGTAGTTGCAAATGTTTGTATAGGAGAAATATCCTTTAAACATTTGCAAGTCTATTAAAATTGAGTCGTTAAATAAATTAGTAAATTTTAAAAGGCAGTAAGAGGCACTAGAATATCGAACAATATTTTTCCTTTTCCTTTTTTCCTTCCAACACGAGCAAGTAATCCCGAAGTAGTCGGTCATGACGTATCGGCTACATACGGATTAGCTCTATACATACAATCTTACACTAAATTCAGAACTACACATGATAAATTAAAATCTAATAAGTTATAAATTTAGAACACGTGGTTGCGCCCGTGTGAGTGAAATAATAAATTAATTTTGTCAGTGGCTTCACCACGTTATTTTGTATATATCTGCTCGTAAATCGAGAGTATTCCTCATTTAAACTATTAAAAATCTTTTCTTTCTTTAAACGACATTAGCGCGAAAGGGACGTAAGTTTCGTTATTTCTATGAATGAAAGAAACGATACTTTTCCTCCTAAATTAAAGTTAACAGAGGTTCGTTTGATGTCTTAATCTGGGCATTAAACGACCATAACGTTAATGCAAACACATATGGCTTCGGCCAAAATTCAAAGAATTTATCTTGTATCGAGTATAAATTAGCGAAATTGTATTTGATTTTAATAGTTTAAATGAGGAATACTCTCGATTTACGAGCAGATATATACAAAATAACGTGGTGAAGCCACTGACAAAATTAATTTATTATTTCACTCACACGGGCGCAACCACGTGTTCTAAATTTATAACTTATTAGATTTTAATTTATTATTTGTAGTTCTGAATTTAGTGTAAGATTGTATGTATAGAGCTAATCCGTATGTAGCCGATACGTCATGACCGACTACTTCGGGATCACTTGCTCGTGTTCGAAGGAAAAAAGGGAAAGGAAAAATATTGTTTGATATGCTAGTGCCTCTTACTGCCTTTTAAAATTTACTAATTTATTTAACGACTCAATTTTAATAGACTTGCACATGTTTAAAGGATATTTCTCCTATACAAACATTTGCAAGTACACGATTAAATTAACAGTACTTGATTTTAATTTTAAGATCTTATTAGGCACAATTAATTCACTATTTCGCGAACATTAATGCCGCAATATTAAAATCAAATAAACGGGTACGTAAATCAAACATGTGTCGATTTACTTCGCCGTATTTTATTCGACTTTAAAACAAAACAAGTGATCACTCAGATTTAGTTTTTACAATTTTATTTACTTGAAGGCAGGCAGAAGAGTGATTCTTCTGTACATATCTCTTGTTCTCGTAGGCTCGCATTCGAGCCGCCGTTGCTCGATTCGCCGCTCTTACGCTAGAGTAGGGATATTACATGTATCATTAACGTACAGCGCGTTGGTAATAGTAGGGCGTATGGGGGTATCTGCGCGCACGTGAAAGTGCGTTCGGTTCTCGTTCGAGAACCGATTAAGGCAATGCGTCACAATGCCCCCCAAAATGAAATGGGTTTGGGAATCAAAAAGCATTTCATTTTTACTAATTAGCATTCGCTTTAATCATGAAAAGAGATAAGTTTAGCTATTTTGATTCTAATTTTAATTCTTTTTGACTATTTTTCTTATTATAATTGCATTTGCTTTTTTAAATCGTTTTTCTGTATTACATCTCTAAATTTTAATTTTACATATTAGATCTTATTTCTATTATGGTAAAATTTCATGTGGGCTATGCCTGCCCCCCCAAAATAAAATTGATTGTACTTCGCACACGGCATATTAATGAGTATTAATTATTACTAAACAAGTTTTTTTTTTTTTTTTTTATTATTATTCTTATCAGTCAAATGTGCAATTAATTTTATTTTTTAAGAGCACACACACAATTTTACAATTTCTTTTTGAACTTTTTCTTTTTGACTTAAAACTAAATTATTCTTAATATCATAATACAGCTAATAACGTACAGCGCAAAATTCTTAATAAATAATGAGTTGATTGAAATTTAAAGATATGTTAGCTATGCTCAACAATCCATTTCATTTCGGGAGGCAGGTACAACTCACATTAAATTTTAAAAATAATCGAATTGTGCCTAATAAACTAAATAACAATAAAATAAATATTAAATGTAAAGAAAAAGAAATTAAAGGTACAGTAATAGATTGAAATTGTAAGAAGTAAATTTTAATATAGAATATAGTTTTAATGAAAAGCAAATTTTAAAATTGATTTATATGAATGTGTGATCTCGTTTTGCGAAACGAAGTGCATTTTGATATACCAAAAATCCATTTCGTTTCGGGGGGCATTGTGAGATAACACATTCATACATTATGTGCATAATGTAATAAGAGCGAGGTGGGGTAAAATAAAAGCACTGAACGCGCTCTTATACTCGCGCATGGCTACGCCCATCGAAAGCACACATACAGGTATAATCAGTCAAAGCGAGATTCGATGATATAAAATTAATATGTATTACAGCATTGACACAACGTACGACTACGAGAAGTGGGAGCGAGTCGATGCTGTGTGGGTTAGGGATAGCGGCGAATCGAACATCGGCGGCTCGAATGCGAGGTGTCCCGATGAAAAGAAAATTGTAGAGAGTTCACTCTCATCGCTCTTCTAGTACAATAAACAGTTAAAATTTAAATACTTGTTGAATTGAGTATTATTCGTTAAGAGTAGACTTGTGACGGCGAAGCAATCGAGTTAACCCTCGATTGCAAACCCGTGTCTATTCTTAACGGTTTTCGTTATATCGATGTAGTGTAATTTGTGGAAATTGTTAATAGAAGGCTTACAGAGGTAATAGAGTTCTTCTTACCTATTGCTTCTGTAAGTTTCAATCATAGTTTGTGTGAAGTTTAGTGGTGAGAGGCATTTAACCAATCCTCTATATTTTCCTATCCTTTTACCTGTCATCTAGAGCAAAGATCCCGAAGCAGTTAGGCATGGCGTCCCAGCTGCAAACGGATTAGCTCTGAATCCTCTACACAAATGAACATAACAGATACACTTTACATCACACTTAAGCATTGTGCGTGGTTGTAGCCGCGCGATCAAGTAATTGACTTAGCCAAATACAGCACTTTTGATATATTACATTAATCTAAATAAAAATAATATCAAGTTCTTTTGCACCTGTGTAAGGGACGTTAATGGCGTTATTTTAATAAAAGAAAGAAGCGTCATTATTTCCCGCAAAGCAATAATTAACTGTGGTAGTCTCAATACATAAATCATAGCATTGAGCAAGCCAAAAGTTATAACAAATGCTTAACTTAAAATCAAATAAACATTTTTAAATTTATCTTAATTTGAAACTAATAATAAGTATTTGGCCAGGTCAATTAGATGATTTTATTATTTGAAAAGCCAGGGAAATCTATTATAATTCATATTAAAAGGTCGGAATTCGTAAGATAGAAGGAGAAAGAAACAAGGGGGTACCCTTGTTTTTGTCGAACCCAACGCTTATAGCGTGAATCGCTTGATCTCGCTTCACCTCTAGAATTTAACACATACCGTTTGTTAAAATGAGTTTGTAAAATCGACTTAAATTCGGTAACATTACATATCATTTAATCGAACGTATAAAACTTTCACTTTCCTTTGTTTATAGATACGCGGTTAAATGAAAACACAAGCTTCTCTTAGTCTATGTATTATCTAATTAGAAATTTTATTAGTTTCCATTAATCATCATAAGATAAAATTTTAAATTAAACTAAGAGAATCTTACATTGGCGCCCTCCGGTCTGATATACCCCACGATATGAGAGTATAGAAGGTTATGCTCTAAACAAGGCTAAAAGACATTTATGTCTAAGCTTATGAAAAAATTTTTTTTTATGCTTTTCAGGTGAGAAACATCAATTATAGAAAAACTATTGTGAATAGATTTTAGAAAGTAAAAAGAAAATAATAAGGCAAAATTTGTAAATTAGGGATACAACCACAAAAAATATAGCATAATTAAATGCACGTTATTAAATATTATTACTAAATGCGTAATTAAATATTAAATAAGTAGATTATAAGTAGCGTCTGTGACTATAACTAGAGATAAAATAATTAAATAAGAAAATTATAATAAAATAAAAAGAAAAGTTATGAACAAAATAAAAGTCTGTAATTTCATAGAAAAATCAAAAATTAAATTAAATAATGAAAAGGAAATAAAAGAAAATTTAATTAAAAAAACTGAAAAATGGTTACAAACAAAAGCAAAAAATAACAGAAAAAAAGAATATTTCGTCATAGAAAAAAAAGAATTCACAGAATTATTAAATAAAATAAATAATGTTATAGAAAACTAAAATAGAAACATACAATTTTCTTGTATTAAAATAGTAAAGAATGAGGCAAAAATAGAAAAAATACAAGAAAAAATTAAATTAATAGTAGAAAACCAAATAATATTAATAAACAAAGTCGAAAGAATAGAACATAGATTTAACCACAATATGCCTTTATTGGTTGATAATTTAAAAGAAATAGAGGAAAATATTACAGAATTCGAACAAAAAATTGAAAATTTAAATTAAGTAGAAAATTTGGGTTTAGTAGAGAAAATTTTACTTAAAATAATGAGAAAATTTTAAAGAAAAATGAAATAATAAAACAGAAAACTAAGTAGATAATTCAAAAGCTTGATGAAAATTAAGAGATTAGAATAATAAGCATGTATAAACGTTAAAATGTGAAAAGAGAAAGTAATCAAGGTTTTGGATTATCTTTGATACAAATAAGTAAATAGATGTAATAGTTAAAGTCACAGAAGATTAAGCGTGCGAATGTAAACAATCGCAAAGCATCAAATAGATTTAATTATTAAACTCTAAAGAGAAATAAAATTTAACATATGAAAAAGAAATAATACTTTGAAATTTAAATATTTATTGGACAGTGGTACTCAACCGGCACAGTGGTGCTCAATCTTAATTTGAGATACACATGTAAAGGTTCTCAAACCTAAAATTATAGTGACTTGATTACAACTAACTAGGATTGAGGTGCACTTTGTCGAGTGGTATTACTGATTAAAATAATAAAAGTTAATTTGATGCTTTGTAAAGCTATAATACTTTGTTACCTTATGCGGCGATTGATACAGTAGCTCCTTACATTAAGTGCACAGACAATTATATATAATAAACAATATAAATCATTATAGTTACGTTTTCCTTGTACAAATAAATAAAATCATTTTAAATTCATTACGTTAAAAGAAAAAGATTAGATAAGACAAAATGCCGGGTAATAGAAGAAGATCTAATGTGATTATGAAAGAAATTGAGGAGTCTAAAGAAGAAACAACAGATCAAACAATAAATAACAAATTGATAGAATGGATGCAAGCTGTCTCATCAGAATTAACAATCCATTCATAAAAAATTCATTGAACAGTTCAGGAGAATGGGAAAAATTAACCCAAATAGATCTATCTAAAGATGAGATAAAGGATCTAACGGTAAAAGACCAATTGGAAGTTCTTACTGACGCATTAAAAAAGTTACGAGAAAAAAATAAAAACCTTAAATTATCATTTGAGAAACATAAAGAAGAATTAAAATTAGAAAATAATGAATTAAGAAAGGAAAATGAAAAATTAAGGAAAGAAAACGAAGAATTGATAGCTGAAGTACAAGAAAATTTGACTCATAGAATAAATGAGTCAACACAAGAACAAGAAGAAAAAATAAATGAGTTGAAAAATATAATTGAAAGAAGAAGTACAAATGTACAAAATAATGAATTAAGTCAAAATAAAATTAAAATACCACTACCTAAATATGAAGGTACAAGTACAGAAAGACCGATGAAATTTATAAATGAATTAGAAAATTATATATCATTGAAAGGTCTAAATGATAGAGAATCATTGCAACTGTTGCAAACAGTGTTACAAAAGGAAGCTAATGAATGGTGGTATATATACCAAGAGGATGTTCAATCCTTTGAAGGATTCAAAAATTTATTCATAGATCGCTATTGGAATGAAGACATTCAACGAAAAACGATGAGGAAAGTAGAATTTGGTCATTTCTACGAAAATACAAAATTAAGCCGAGTACAATACGCAACTCAAATATTCGGTTTCGCTAAAGAACTACAATTAAGTTATTCTGAAGAGGAGCTAACTATGAAAATTAGCAAACACTTCAATAGAAACATCAAACAATCTATGAAATTCGCTCAAAACAAAAATAAAAATACATTATTCGAAATTTTAGCGGATTTTGACGAAGACGATAAAATCCACGAGAAGAAAGAGCAAAACAAGACATTATATTACCAACAGCAACCAACACAACCAAGAAGTAATAACAATGAAGGAAACAGAAATAATATAAACAATTACAACAGTTATAAACAGAACGAAAACGAAAATTATAACCAAAAACAAAATTATGGTAACAAACCAGCAGAAAATTCTTATTGGAACAAGGCAGGACCAAATTCAAACAGTCACGATCAAAGAAGACAACTACAGCATCCAGTAATAAATGCGATGAGAACGGGAAATAGTAGCCAGAGTGAAAAACTGAAATATGAAAAATTGAAACCACCCATAGATAATAAAATCATAAGAAAAGCTCATGAAGAAATGGACATATTAAACATAGAGTTTAAAGAAAATAAAAATGAAAACCAGGAAAACTAGATAGAGTTGCCTCTCGTATTAAAAAAGATGGGGTTAGAGACGCAACGAACTCTAGCACCCCAAAAATATATAAAACTATAAATTCAAAAAAATGTACCAACCTAGGAAAATCTAAAAAATATCAAATATTATCCATAAAAAATAAATTAATTAAAACTATTAGCAAAAAATATAAAAGAATAAAAAGATACTATATTTCAAGATATAATATCCAAAAGATGTTGAGTGTGATGATTGGGGGGGCAATGCATAAAATAATACTATTAAAAAATAATAAAAATGATGAATATGTCAATTTAAAATATAAAGAGCAAAAGTTTAAATTAAATGAGAATACTCATAAACAAATAAAAGAATCACATAAGAGCAAAGACTCAAATACATGTGCATTCATTAAAAAAGAAAACTATATAAATCATGAACTCGCAGAAGATGAGGATCATGGAAAAATTAATAAAAGTGATATTATATCACAAAAACTAGGAATCAAACAAATAGATTTGATTTCTAAAGAAAATAAAGTATTTAATAATTCATCTGATCCTTTCATATCACATAAACATTGGATAAAAAATATTGAAAATAAATCTTCTTATTCTTCAAATAAAAGGATAAAAAACAACTTAAAGTATATGGATAAAAACTTATTTAAAAAAGTATTAAAATATAAAATAATAAACAATTTCAGAAAACCTAGGTTGAGTATAAATAAAACTAAAACAAAAAATGAAATTATGAAACTTGATAAATTAACAAATGAAAGTCTAAATGAAATCTACAAGTCGTACGGCCACAAAGGACCAAAAATGAAAAATGAAAAATTAAGAAAAAACCTTAGTTTACAAGAAACAAGGAAGTATTTATATGCATTAATTACAAAAAATGATGAGAGTATCAGAAAAGCTAAACACCTAAGGAAGAAGAAAAATCCAAAAGAATTTGGGATAAATACCTATAGGTAGAAAGATCTTTATTTAGTTTTAAGCAGTACGTTATTAGCTGTATTATGATTTTAAGAATAATTTAGTTTTAAGTCAAAAAGAAAAAGTTCAAAAAGAAATTGTAAAATTGTCTGTGTGCTCTTAAAGAATAAAATTAATTGCACATTTGACTGATAAGAATAATAATAAAAAAAAAAAAAAAACTTGTTTGGTAATAATTAATACTCATTAAGAAGGGGCCGAACTATCTGTCTTTGTCTAATAGCGTTTTTCATTATTTATATAAACACTATCATTTATAACAAGAAAAAAATAGCAGTCCCCGCTAGATATTAGTATAATTAGTAAATTTTGTAATAACAATCACATTTTTTACCGCATAGTTTTTGACTAATTAGAGACCTACTAGCAATCTAGAATATAACCTATCTTTTTTTGGTAGGTCTCTAATTATTCAAAAACTACGGAGTAAAAAAATTTGTTTGTTATTATAAAATTTACTTATTATACTAATATCTAGCGGGGGCTGCTATTTTTTTCTTGTTATACCGGATAGTGTTTACATAAATGATGGAAAACGCTATTAGACAAAGACAGATAGTTCGGCCCCTTCTTAATATGCCGTGTGCGAAGTGCAATTAATTTTATTTTGGGGGGCAGGCATAGCCCACATGAAATTTTACCATAATAGAAATAAGATCTAATATGTAAAATTAAAATTTAGAGATGTAATACAGAAAAACGATTTAAAAAAGCAAATGCAATTATAATAAGAAAAATAGTCAAAAAGAATTAAAATTAGAATCAAAATAGCTAAACTTATCTCTTTTCATGATTAAAGCGAATGCTAATTAGTAAAAATGAAATGCTTTTTGATTCCCAAACCCATTTCATTTTGGGGGGCATTGTGACGCATTGCCTTAATCGGTTCTCGAACGAGAACCGAACGCGCTTTCACGTGCGCGCAGATACCCCCATACGCCCTACTATTACCAACGCGCTGTACGTTAATGATACATGTAATATCCCTACTCTAGCGTAAGAGCGGCGAATCGAGCAACAGCGGCTCGAATGCGAGCCTACGAGAACAAGAGATATGTACAGAAGAATCACTCTTCTGCCTGCCTTCAAGTAAATAAAATTGTAAAAACTAAATCTGAGTGATCACTTGTTTTGTTTTAAAGTCGAATAAAATACGGCGAAGTAAATCGACACATGTTTGATTTACGTACCCGTTTATTTGATTTTAATATTGCGGCATTAATGTTCGCGAAATAGTGAATTAATTGTGCCTAATAAGATCTTAAAATTAAAATCAAGTACTGTTAATTTAATCGTGTACTTGCAAATGTTTGTATAGGAGAAATATCCTTTAAACATTTGCAAGTCTATTAAAATTGAGTCGTTAAATAAATTAGTAAATTTTAAAAGGCAGTAAGAGGCACTAGAATATCAAACAATATTTTTCCTTTCCCTTTTTCCCTTCCAACACGAGCAAGTGATCCCGAAGTAGTCGGTCATGACGTATCGGCTACATACGGATTAGCTCTATACATACAATCTTACACTAAATTCAGAACTACACATAATAAATTAAAATCTAATAAGTTATAAATTTAGAACACGTGGTTGCGCCCGTGTGAGTGAAATAATAAATTAATTTTGTCAGTGGCTTCACCACGTTATTTTGTATATATCTGCTCGTAAATCGAGAGTATTCCTCATTTAAACTATTAAAAATCTTTTCTTTCTTTAAACGACATTAGCGCGAAAGGGACATAAGATTCGTTATTTCTATGAATGAAAGAAACGATACTTTTCCTCTTAAATTAAAGTTAACAGAGGTTCGTTTGATGTCTTAATCTGAGCATTAAACGACCTTAACGTTAATACAAACACATATGGCTTCGGCTAAAATTCAAAGAATTTATCTTGTATCGAGTATAAATTAGCGAAATTGTATTTGATTTTCGTGTGTTTAATGAGGAATAAAAATCGTGAAACGAAAAGATATTCTCGATTATTAATTAATGTATATCTTATGCTCAACGTTAGTTTTATGTAGATAGACACTAGCGATTATTAAGGATAAATTCAAAGTCTCGAAAAGAGAGAGATAGGAACCAGGGATACCCCTAGGTTTCTTAGTTTCAGTTTTTGTTGCGTAAAACGAATATTCTTGTGTCGAATTCATCGAGAATTGGGTGTACCTTTATCGGTGAATATATTCTGTTCGCGACAACTAAAGCCATCGTAAATGCTCGCGAAATAATAATGGAATATAACGTGTCATAAATTCTCTTCTCTACGCGGTTTGTTTACTAGGCTTTACTCAAATATAAATTCCTTTGCTCGATTGTACACGAATAAAGGTACACATAAGCCTCTTTGAGTTTAAATCATATACGTTAAGTCAATTTATATTGAAGAATATCATTTTATTGACTTTAATTTAATTTAAAACTTGAGAGAATCTTACACTTCATATTAAATCTAATGCAAAGAGTATAAAAGTTATTAGAAAAAACATATAAAACTTCATACTTATAACTACATTGAAAATAGAACAATAATTGAAATAATATATATAATCATACATAATTATATTATATTAAAATTAATGCAAATAAATAAATTAATAGAAACAAGGGTCTACTATGCAACAGTAAGCTATACTATAAGCTATAGCTATACTATATGCATAGAGTGCATAAGAAAATACAACCACGCGCGCGTATACGTACAAGCACACATAGGTGACACGACATCATCTCACACAACCATGCGCGAGTATATGTACAAGCCAGCAAGCACACATAGGCGACACAACGTCCTCTCACACAACCATGCATATACATGTGCCATCAAGTGTACAAAGTACGAAGATCCGCATAAAGAGGAATGAAACATGTGCATGATGTATAGCCATGAAGTAAGAAAATTAATTAAGACGGTCAAACGCATTCGCAATTATTAATATAACAAAACATATACGAAATCTAGATGTTCACATAATTAATTAATAAATAAAATTAAAAAGTTAATACATGGAATCGACACATGACCTAAGTTAAATAATAAAAGTATTAATTAATTAATTAATTTATCAATAAAAATTATAAATAAACGCAAATAAAACGTGAAATATGGCTCAAAACCATATCGGAACAACATTGTACCAATATAGAGAAAAAAAGCTACCCAAATATGAAAGTCGTAAATTAATAAATAAATGCTAATATCTCGGAAAATTACATAGATAAAAATTTCTTACCTGACCCTAATTTGTTAACAAAGGGTAGACTTTCGGGTCCAATATTAAAAATTTCAGTTATCAATTAATAAATTATTATCTTGAATACTATTAAACTTATCAATTGCAAAACCACCTGTAATTTTACAATTAAGCATAAGGGTTGTAACCCCATATAAATTAAAATAAATAATAATAATCATCATTAACAAATTAAATTGTTTATATCGAATTGCAAAAGTTACAAAAATGCAACTATATATTCATACCTCATAAATAAATCCAGAAACAAATATCATATTATAACAATTTCTATATAAACAATAAATTGTTTATAAGCCATCATCTCAGAACCTAATGACTTAATCGAAACAAAACTAAACTAAGCAACTAAGAATATATTATTAAATTACATAATAATACTAGTAAGAATAATTATGATTGCAACGTTATTTAAATTATTTATAAAATTGCCTTAAATATACCAAGGGTCAAATAGTGCAAAAATGGTAATTAATAACCAAATAAACATAAAACAGAACACTGGGGATAACACAAAACTAATAAATAACCACTAATAAACAAAAAAAAGATCAATTAAAATTACTTGTCTAACGTATTGCAGGTATACAGGGTTTATAATATGCTTAAAATCAATCCTAATATTACATAAATAAAAGATAATCCAGAAGCATACAATAAGAATTAATTATTCTAATTTGGAAGGTACCATCCATGGGGGGTCCCCTATCATTAATCAGAAAAGAATGTTTTCAGATACAAATACAGACCCCAAGAAGTAAATACACGCAAACAAGTGCATCACATTCAAGAAATAAACTAAACCAGCTACCAGATACTAACGAGTGTCAACGTCAACATCTAAAGTATCCACATTATAAAAAATTATTGAAGACATATCAAAGAAGAATAATAAAATAAAAATTTTTGTTTCAACAAAATCCATATCCGTACCAGAACTAAATAATAATGTATTAAGAGAGAAATATATTAAACTAAATGAATAAGCCAGTAAGAAAGCTCTGACTAGACGTCTGAAACCAGCTAGCAACAACTCGTGATCGAAAGAAATGATGGCGAACCAGCCGACAAGTTAAGACCTGTAGAGAACGAACAAAGTAAAGCATGGAAAAACAGAAGCCACGAGGTAGAAACTTCTAGAAGAATAGAGAAGTGGGAAACAACGAACCCAGCAAGTATAAATACGACCGGGCGAACCACGCCGTGGCCTACTAGGCTACGAGGCACTAGAGTACCAAGAGAGATGTAGACTACTAGAACCCGACCAGAGCATAGAGAAGCACGAATCCACGATCGACACAGCGAGGACGTATCAGCGATTTTACACCAGTAGTACAGTAGACATTTCTATCTCTCGCGACTAACGTAATAATAAATCAAACAGTTTATTTTAAATATCATCTTATTAAATTAATTACCTTCACGCAAATTGACTACTTGGATTTATCAAGCTTAGTCGTGATAAAAAGATACCCACAATATAATAAATCAATAACGTAAAAACGTAACAACACTAATAAAATTATAGAATATAAAATAACATTACATGAACCAATTAATGAATTTTATCTGAGTCAAAGTTACGAAACATATTCAAGATATTTATTAAACATTGCACATATTTTTAAAAAATATTATGATATAATATTTTTTAAACTTATTAATTATTTAAATTATAAAAAAAATTTTGATATATTTCTAAAATGTAATATTAAGTAAAAAGATATCAAACAGGAATTATAACAAAATAATCCTTTAAATCTTAAATATCTTAAATATACATTTAGATATATCAAACATTATGTTGAATTAATATAATAAAATAATCAAGAATTATTTTTTTTAATATTTAATGTAATATTTACATAAAATATTAAACATTATATAAAACTATTGATGATTAATAATCGAAAAATTTTGATATATTTCTAAAATGTAAAATTAAGTAAAAAAATATCTAACAAGAATTATAACAAAATAATCCTCTAAATCTTGAAAATCTTAAGTATACATTTAAATATATCAAATAATACTATTGCTAAATTTTACTAAAAAATTTATGATTTAAAAATATTTTATTAGAAAATTTTCTTTTTCAATAATATTCATTATATATTGAAAATTCATAATAACAATAATATAAATTAAGAAAAAGTGAAAATATTTATAAATTCATTCTATATATATATAATTATTTCACATTAAAAAAATTTTAATTCAATTCACAATGATAAAAATCTAAAAGATTTAAAATGTAAGGTGTTGTAAAAACCAGCTTAGTCTATATGTTATGAATAATGATTAAAATTTATTAATAATTTTTTCCAGATATTTTACATAAATAATTAATATGATGTATTTTTTTAATGTTTCTATGTTAATAATAAAAATTTGATAAAAAATGTACAATTATATAATATTATGTATACTATAAAAATATATTATAATAAAAAATTTTTTATATAAAAAAATGCATAAATGTTACATTTTATATTGATATGATACCTATAATGGGGGTTGGCGAGCGGAGCGAGCAGGAGGGTACCCCCCCTAGTATATATGTATACATATATATATATATATATACATATATATATATATATATATATATATATATACATCACTTGTACAATGTAGTGTTGATTTTCTATTTCAGGGTTTTCTCTTTTACGTTTTTCCACTTACTTGTAAAATACTCGTACTTACTCGTATTATTTATTATTAACATTTATTATTTAAAAAAATCATTTTATACTAAATTCTATTTTCCGAGAAGCGAAATAAGACCGAGCGATAAGGGACGCCGCGTTATATACGGCTGATCCGGCAAACAAGTACCCATAGACGGCATACACGTACCCCTAGACGGCATACAAGTACCCCAAGTGTGACATCATATGTGTCTGCAATACGAACCCCCTACTACTTATGTACTTTTTAAGTATATTTTGATAAATAATATTTCTTAAAGTATTAGCTTTATTAGAAAATACGTATTTTTTAAAGTATGTACTTATTAAAAACATTTTCGTAGGTACTTTTTTAAATGTATATACTTTTCAAAAAGTACGTACTATCTATTTATCTTTGGGGTTTATCCATTTACAGTCTATTTAACCTAGTAAGTGACACCTCGACCACCTTTGTGTTCCGGTGTTTTAGTGTTCGAAACCATATCTCAATTTCCCTAACTTCGGTAGGTGTGTGGCTCGATCGTGCAGGCCTACTTAGGCAGGGAGCATCGCTCATACCCATCTTTTTTAGCGCATCGGGAGCTTAAACACCCACCCGGCAGATCGGTCGGGCTCAACTATAATAGTGGAGCAGTCCCTCGAGTGACTTTCCTCGGTTTTTGTTAAAACCGAAAAAAGTCTCCCAGGGGTGGTCCACCGCGGTGTCAGTGAGCTCGGGATATCCTCCTGTTGTTTTAATATTTAAATTAAAAAATGGAGAAAAAATCCCGACCTCACCGAGATTCGAACCCCGGCCCTCTGCGTAAAAGCCGTTACACTCAAAAAGATACAAGATACAGATACAGTGACAGATACAAAATTACATTGGCTAGTATATCTATGTATGTGAAAAACAAATGCGTTGTCTCTTGTATTTTTTTATATATAGATATACTAGCCAATGTAATTTTGTATCTGTCACTGTATCTGCACGGAGAAAGTTTTGCCTCAATAAAGATGATGCGCGTCGCACTAAAAAAAGTGATGCCTTTTGCACCGTGAATCACGAATAATGCTTAGCATTTCATAATTCATGCATCACTTTTTGTAGTGCATAAGCGCCGAAACACAATGCGCGAGGAGGCGGCGCACTGTATTTCGTCGCCTACGGTGGCGCCGCATCGAAAAACTTGATGCATGTTCGATATTTATCGTGCATGCGAGCCACTTTGTGGAGCATTTTAAAAACGCACTATCTTTTATGATGTGAAACTTTCTCGGTGTGTATCTTGTATCTTTTTGAGTGTAACGGCCTTAAGAGTCGGATGCTCTAGTCCCTGAGCCACCGAGGCTCTAAAAAGTACGTACTAAAATTTTCTATACAAGTACGTACTTTTATTAAAATAGAGTACATACTTTTAAAGATAGCAAATCAAATTTTACAGAGAAGTCACTAAAAGTTTAAGATTTATTTTATTTTCAATAATTCCTCAAGTTAATAACTTGGTAATTATTTTCTTCCTAAAGGAAGAAATAAAAATAAGGTAAACATCGACTCCCTATAGATCGAAAAGCTTGAGCGAACTAACTCGAAATGTTATAACCTTATGTACCCGCGTCACTGAAAGAGGATTGCAGAATTAAGAAAAACGCCACCCAACAGTTAAAGACAGAATTAATAGTCGATTCGAATAATTTTTTCAGTACTTTCGTTTTTAACTGTTGGGTGGCTTTTTTTTTTAACTTTGCGATATCTTATCCAAATTTCAGAGATGCAGATATATAAGGCTATAATATTCTGTATTTGTTTACAGTTGAAAATCAGTACATACTTCAATTACATACTTCAAGTATGTACTTTGAGTATATACACTTTAGATTAAGTACGTACTTTTTTGGAACATTTTAGTAAGTTCTTTTTTGGAACATCTTAATAAGTACTTTTTTTGAAACATTTAGTACCTACTTTTTTGGAACATTTTAGTACGTACTTTTTAAAAAAAGTATATACTTTTCAAAAAGTACATTCTTAAGTTAAGAAAAATTACTCACTGCAGCTACAGTATATACTTTTATACGAGGGTACCTACTTTGTATAAAAAGTATGCATGAAAATGATTTAAAAATTATATACCTATACATAAGTAAGCACTTTTATTAAAATAGGGTACATACTTTTCAAGAAAGTACTCACTTTTAAAATAAAAGTACCCACACCGCATGTAAGGTTACAGTAAAAGATGCAATGCAAGGTTACAATAAAATATTGCTGCAAGATTTCACTGCGACCTGGCAGCAGCATTTCAAATAATATTAACACTGGAACCTCGCTGCAATATTGCAGCAATCTGGCACTAAAACATTACAAAGAAACTTTGCTGCAACGTTGCAATAATGTTTCAAAAAAACATTTTACGAAAGGTTGCTGCAAGGTTACAACAAAATTTTGCCACAAGTTTTCACTGTAACCTTGCAGCAGCATTTCAAATAATATTAACACTGAAACTTGGCTGCAATATTGCAGTACTCCTTCACTGAAACATTACAGAGAAACTTTGCTGCAACCTTGCAATAATGTTACAAAAAAACAAATTCACGAAAGGTTGCTGCAAGTACAATAAAATTTGACTGCAAGGTCTCAGTACAACCTTGCTGCAGCATTTCAAATAATACATAGTAGAGATTGTGTGTTTTGTGTAAGTTGATGCAGAATACACAAAATGTGTGTAAATGAATAACAAATATTTTGTGTAATTAAAACACACAGCTTGCGTTCCAATCTAAACGAGTTTTGTGTAAAATGTGTGTAATCGAGTGTAAATACACAGTGGATTAGACTGCACAAAATTCACACAAAACCTATGTTTTACTACAACCAACAGTTTTATCAGACATAAAACGCAACATATTTGCGATTTTATTTTTAATATTTGATCAAATTTAATGAATACTAGGTATTTTTTAAATGTACTAACAAAGAGAGTGCATTGTATTTGGGTCTCAGATTTTATTCTGACCTCGAGGTATTTTTCTTACATAAAATTATGAAATAAGCCACGTTCTTGCAATCAAACGCTTAATTTTTTTCAGGTATAAGCTGTTTTGTCTGATCTCTAAGCCTTTTTTTTTAATATTCGCATCTGCTTATTGTTATGGTAAAAAATTATTTGTACTTTCCTTTTCTGCAAGAAATGCTTTGATTGATAAAAACGACTATCTTTCAGACTATCAATTCAACCAGTATCTATTGATGAAATACGAAATGCAAGTACGTTACATTTACAGAAAGATACTTTCTGGCTTCATAGATGTCAACAGAATTGCACTTACAAGGAGAGTTTTTTTAACTTTGGGATTTTTTACACAAAATTATAAAGAAAGTTGCTTTTATTTAATGATAAAAATATTATCTATTACTTAAATCTGTTTATTTATAATCATTAATCATAAGCTTATCATCCTACCTCAATAAATAATAATTGCGGACCACATTTCATCTGATTTACTAGAAATGGCTAATGTCTCATTAATTGATAGTCTAATCGAGATAGTAAATGACATGTTGTTATTCAATCATTTTCCATGAACTTTGAAGAAGGCATTTTTGCTGTCTTTCGCCAAATACTCTAGCGCAAACAACTCTTCGACTCGTTCTATGGTCAAGCTTTGCAAAGTTTCTAGGGTTTTCGAAAAAGTAGTTAATACTCAGCTTTCTCAATATCTGGAATCGAACTTTTAGGTTCTTATGAAGGAGAGGAACCTTGCATATAGGAAGACAGCAAGAACAGGTTGGGCAGAAAACATCAAGCAGTATAGATTTTTGACTTTGCAAACATAGAATATATTGTAAAGCCGCTCGATCAATCATGCAATCAGAAATCCAAATCGTTAGCTCTTTATGAATTGGGACTGGCCAACCAGGTTCTGCCATCCGCACTGCAGTATTTCTCCGTGGCAAATCTTCTAAATCACTATACATCAGACGCTAAAAACGAGCCTGCTCTTACTTGTGATAACCCCGTTTAAAAAGTCTGATTGGAATTCCAATTGGAATTTTATGGGAATCCATGATGGAATTCCAATCGGAATTCCAATGAGATTTATACTTATGAATGATTTTGCTTTTTCCCACTAATTCAGGATAAGAAAATCTTTACGCCCGCCAAGATTGATTACTGTAAAAATGAGTGGATAAAACGTACTTTTTTCATGCAAATTGACAGGGCAAAAAATTCTCAACGCTCGCCAACATCAATGACACTGAATATAAGCAGAAGAAAAGTACTTTTTTCCCGCAAAATCTATTTCTCTTAAATTAAGCGGAAAAAGCGTACTTTTTTTTCCAAATTCAGAGGGCAAAAAGTTCTTTACGCCTGCTAATATTAATTGCTCCAAAAATAAGCGGGAAAGCGTACTTTTTTCTTGCAAATTCAGAGGGCGAAAAGTTCTTTACGCCCTCCAACATTATTTACTCGAAAAATAAGCGGGAGAAAAGTACTTTTCTGCCGCTAATTCGATTTCTCTTAAATTAAGCGGGAAAAACGTACTTTTTGCTTCCTTGGTGAATTAAATCAGGTGATAAATCACCTGGTTTCTGAGGTGATTAATCATGCCAAAACATCATGTAACGTTTTTTTTGGTTTTTATACGTTTCAAACCATGCTTAGTTAATTCAGAACAGTTTTTGGAAAATTTTGAAATATTTGAACTTAGAAATTATTTCGTAAAATTAGTGAACATTTTTTCTAAGACCAAATTATTTAAAAAATTTTGCAATTTCAAAATTTTCAAAAATTTCTAAAAAATGTTCTCAATTAACTAAGCATGGTTTAAAACGTATAAGAACCAAAAAAATCGTTACATGATGTTTTGGCATGATAAATCACCTGAAAAATCAGGTGATTTGTCACCTGATTTTTTTTAACAGGGTTGCGAATTCAGAGGGTGAAAAGTTCCTTACGCCCGACAACATTAATTACTCTAAAAATAAGCGGGAGAAAACTACTTTTCTCCTGCTAATTCGATTTCTCTTGAATTAAGAGGGAAAAACTTACTTTTTGCTAGCGAATTCAGAGGGCAAAAAGTTCTTTACGCATGTCAACATTAATTGCTCTAAAAATAAGCGGGAAAGCGTACTTTTTTCTTGCAAATTCAGAGGGCGAAAAGTTCTTTACGCCCTCCAACATTATTTACTCGAAAAATAAGCGGGAGAAAAGTACTTTTCTGCCGCTAATTCGATTCTCTACGGAAATAAGAAAAACGTACTTTTTGCTTCCTTGGTGAATTAAATCAGGTGATAAATCACCTGGTTTCTGAGGTGATTAATCATGCCAAAACATCATGTAACGTTTTTTTTGGTTTTTATACGTTTCAAACCATGCTTAGTTAATTCAGAACAGTTTTTGGAAAATTTTGAAATATTTGAACTTAGAAATTATTTCGTAAAATTAGTGAACATTTTTTCTAAGACCAAATTATTTAAAAAATTTTGCAATTTCAAAATTTTCAAAAATTTCTAAAAAATGTTCTCAATTAACTAAGCATGGTTTAAAACGTATAAGAACCAAAAAAATCGTTACATGATGTTTTGGCATGATAAATCACCTGAAAAATCAGGTGATTTGTCACCTGATTTTTTTTAACAGGGTTGCGAATTCAGAGGGTGAAAAGTTCCTTACGCCCGACAACATTAATTACTCTAAAAATAAGCGGGAGAAAACTACTTTTCTCCTGCTAATTCGATTTCTCTTGAATTAAGAGGGAAAAACTTACTTTTTGCTAGCGAATTCAGAGGGCAAAAAGTTCTTTACGCATGTCAACATTAATTGCTCTAAAAATAAGAGGGGGATAAGTACTTTTCTCCCACAGATTCTAATTCTCTTAAATTAAGCGGGAGAAGCGTACTTTATTCTTGCAAATTCGGAGGAGGTAAGGAACTTTTCGTCTTCTGAATTCGCAAGGAAAAAATACATCTTTCACGCTTAATTTAAGAGAAATCGAATTTGCAGGAGAAAAGTACTTTTTCCCATTTATTTTTAGAGCAATTAATGTTGGCGGGCGTAAAGAGCTTTTTGCCCTCTGAATTCACAAGAAAAAAGTACGTTTTTCCCGCTTAATCTAAGAGAAATTTAATTTGCGGAAGTAAAGTACTTTTCTCATACTTATTTTTAGAGCAGTTAATGTAGGCGGGCTTAAAGAACTTTTCGCCCTCTGAATTTGCAAGGAAAAAGTACGCTTTTTCCCAGTGCCGTCTTTAAAGGTCATGGGGCCCTAGGCCTGATGGGCTTGGGACCCTCTTAAGAGCAGGTCGACTTTTTCTGTCCTTTTCTAATCGACGAACTGTTTTTTTCACGAAAACCAATAATTTTAGCGAAAAACAAAAAGAAAACCCCATTGCGTATTAAAAAAAGCTATATTTTTTTTAATAAGAAAGAATTGATTTTCTCGCTTCGTTTTCAAGAAAACCTTGAAAAACTTAAAACATAGAGGTTAGGTTGGACAATTTGGTTTTTCAAAGTTTTCTTGAGAACGAAGCAATAAAATTAATTCTTTTTCATTAAAGAAAATATAGCTTTTTTTAATACACGATGGGGCTTTCTCTTCATTTTTTGATAAAGTTATTAGTTTTTGCAAAAACTTAATTCTTCGATTAGAAAAGGATGGAGATACGTGACCTCCTCTTAAGGCGACGCAAAGCTTATTAAAAGGCCGCCGTATCTCTATCCTTCCCATGTAAAAAAAATATATGAAGGTTATATAAGAAGTATATGAAGAATATTATACATAATCTATGTATAAAAATGAACTCATATAATTTTTAAATAATTTATATAGTCTTTATATAATTTATATAAAGAATATATAAATGCATAAATATAAATATTTTATACAAGAATAAATAGAATTTAAGTATTTTCATATAAAAATGTTTATACTTATATATTTTAATATTTTTTTTAACACCTAACCCGAAAGTACCACTTTTTTAAAGTAGTATTTTCGGATAGGTGTTAAAAAAAATCTCATTTTCACCACGGGGAAAAATGAATGTCTTAAATCGTATGTTTGACCCTTTCGCCTTAGGACTGAGTGACAATTTACACACGATTTCGGACATTCTTTACTTTTTCTCCTTAGGTGAAAATATATTAAATGTATGGAGGTTATATAAGAAGTATATGAAGAATATTATACATAATCTATGCATAAAAATTTACACATAATTTTTAAATAATTCATATAATCCTTATATAATTTATATAAAGAATATATAAATATATAAATATAAATATTTTTATACAAGATTATATAGAATTTAAGTATTTTAATATAAAAATGTTTATACTTATATATTTTAATATTTTTGTCAACACCTAGCCCGAAAGTACCACTTTTTTCTCGCGTCGAAAAAACAAAGTGGTATTTTTGGATTGGTGTTGAAAAAAATCTCATTTTCACCACGGGGGAAAAAAGGATGCCTTAAATTGTATGTTTATCGAATTGGATGACAATTTACATACGATTTAGGACATTCTTAAATTTTTCCCCCTAGGTGAAAATATGTTAAAAAATGTGAATGAAAAATTAACATAAAATGTGGTTCAAAATACAAATAAAAGAATACGATTGTTTAAAAGTTTATTTTTTTTCATTGGAATTCGGAGCTGTGGAAGTATGTTCATTAAAAAATATCAGTTTTTTATTTACAGCAGTCATTGGTATTGCATAATAACAGTACGTTAATCGTACTGGTATTAAAATATCGCAAATATTTAATTTGAATCTAGGGGAAATAAAATGAGTCTCAGATAAATTGTGAGTTAGTTCTCTTACAACTGCAAAAATTGTATCATCTACATTTATAAAAAATTGCATCACTCCAAATTGAGATCCATTATTCCATGAGATAATAGAATTTATTCTATTAGTTTGACGTCTATATAATTCTGAGGTATACATTCGATTATTCATTTTTATTTTTGTGCATACATAAACTACATTCTCATTATATAAAATTAATTCTGGTATTATATTTCCATTTCTTAGTGCTTCAATTTCGTGCATATTTAAATTATATTTAATTGGTTTTCCCATTACTGACTCTTTATCTTCATCATAATTAGCGTTAATATCTAACCTATCTTTCAAAATATAATATGCATTAAACATTTTTATTGTATTCATTATCTCCATATCAACTTTGTTCGGTCCGTGATTAATTTTTTAAAAATAACCTATTGCATCTTCGAAATGAAATGTCGACTATGACCATAATGGACCCCAATTTCGTACACATTGAGCCATATGCGTCAACTGATGGGCATTGAAACTACATTTTCCCAAACCATATAACGCAGGTATTTGCTCTACAAACAGGTGAAATAAAGATTCAGCAATATTGATTTCATTTAAATAAATTTTATCTTGTAATAAAATTCTCGTCCCATATGATAATAATAAAAAATGTTGGTATTTTTTTTAAGCTTATTTTTTAAAATGATTGGAAAGATAAATAAAAGAAAATCTCTCACTTCTGATGCTTTCCAATATTTTCTATCTTTCAATTTTCTAGGAACTCCAGTTAAATAATCAGGTGGCTTAATTTGTTTTATTTCCTTATCTATCTCTTCTTTTACCGATTTATTTATACACTGAGAAAATTCATGCTAATAGAGCATGCAAACTGCCATCTACGCGAGCATATAAAATATTGATACAAATATGACAGGCGTGAGAAGCTCTATTAGTATTGGATTACCTTATACTAAAAAAGATGGTATGGAGAGATGCTAAAGCATGAACGACATTCACTGATGACTCGCGTGGTATACTTCGATGATTCCCCACTCTCATATCCTTTGTTTGCTTGAGTCGCCTCCTCTTTTGGGTGGCGACGCGAGCAAACACGGCTGGTCTATATCCAAAATCATGTTGCAAATTTCGTTAACGTATTTTCGTTGCGTGAATCTTTTTTTTCTTTTCTTTTCTTTTTTTTATGAGGGAAGAGACATTATAAATATAATCTGTTAAACTTTGTAACTATCAATAATTAATTTTTAAATTAAAATTTAATTATTTCAAACAACTGGGGGCAGATGAGCATGTACGATTTTACGCCAAAGATGTTTCGAAGTAGCGTTGGTCTAGTGCGTAACGTTCGCGCCTTTCCTTTTGAATACGCTTGTTCAACTCTCGGCTAGTCACTTAAAAAAAATTTTTTTTTTATTGTTTGAATATTTTTTATTCCTTTTCATATTTATTTTTTTTTAGGTTTTGTATATATTTAATAATTTTAAAATTTAATTTTTCACAAGTACGCTCGTTTTTTCAATAAAAATTTTTTAAAAATAAATTATTCTTTATAGGTAGTAATTACAAATATTGATAAATAAATAATAGTGATGTTTATTTTATAATAGTATAGTTTAATTTATTTATAATTTAGTTTATAAAATTTACAATAAATTACAATAAATAATTAAAACTGAGGTATCATTATTTATGTTATAATATATATATATTATATATTGATATATGTTTATAAAGACAAAATTGAACTATAGTATTGTAAATATCACTCTTATTTATTTATTAATATTTTATTTCTCATAATTTTGTATATGAAATAATTTATTTAAAAATGTTAATTAAAAAAACGAGCATACTTCAAGTAACTTGTGAAAAATAGATTTTAAAATTAATTAAAAATATAAAATATAAAAATATAAATAAAAAAAAGTAATAAAAACTATTGAAATAATAAAAAAAAAGTTTTAAAAAAGTGGTTCTAACCAAGAGTTGAACTCGCGTACTCAAAAGGAAAAGCGCGAACGTTACACACTAGACCAACGCTACTTCGAAATATCTCTGGCGTAAAATCGTACATACTCTTCTGCCCCCAGCTGTTTAAAATAATTAAATTTTAAGTTGAAAATTAATTATTGATAGTTACAAAGTTTAACAGATTATATTTATAATGTCTCTCCCTTCATAAAAAAAGAAAAGAAAAGAAAAAAAAGATTCACGTTACAAAAATACGTTAGCAAAATTTGCGACATGATTTTGGATATAGATCAGCCGTGTTTGCTCGCGTCGCTATCCAAAAGAGGAGGCGACTTGAGCAATGGAAGAATGTGATAGTTAGCAGTAAAGAAAGAATAGTGGACAAGCCACGTTTACTCGCTTCACGTCCCATGAGAGGATACAGTGCCAGCTATCGAAGGATATTAGAATGGGGAGTTACCAAAGCATGTAAACAAACAGTTTTTGGATAGCATTCTGGAAACTCCTAACAAAATTGCATGCATATAATCGGTGACGAATGATGTAGCACAGCACAAGCTAAATCATTATTAACAGAATTTCCATCATCTGAAACTTCATCATCTGAAAGCGAACTTATTGAGGAGGTTCTAGAAGATGAAGTTTCAGATGATGGAAATTCTGTTAATGATTTAGCTTTAGGGGATAGTGATTTGATTTGGATGAACAAACAGCTATATGATAATGCAAATATGACCGTCAGCGAAACAGTTCATGAAATTTTGAAATTATTCTTTGAAAATGGATTAACTAAAAAATGCTTAGAGCATCTATTGCAACTTTTGAATTTTTTATTACCAAAGCTAAATAACTTAACAAAATCTAAGTATAAGTTTTTAAAATTATTAGAATCTCTAATGCCTGCGAATATTGATTTGATTAAAAAACACCAAATTTGTGGAAACTGTTCTCATTATTTAGGCCACTTTACAAAAAATGTTATTGAATGTGATGATTGCAAAAGTGGTAATGTAAATGATGTTTTTATTGAATATGATCTTAAACAGCTTATAAAAGATGCATTTGAAAGAAGAGATCTGAAAAAATTAATCGACAAGAATAAAGAACGAAATAAAAATATTGATGAGGACACAATATGCGACGTCACGTCTACAAACGAATATAAAAAGTTAAACCAAAATAAGTACGATTTGTGTTTACTGTGGAATACAGATGGTGCTCCTGTATTTAACAGTTCAAATAGACAAATATGGCCAATACAAGTAACAATTTTGAATATTCCTCCAAATAAAAGATCTTACTTATTTTTATCTGGTTCATATTATAGTACTGAATCTAAGCCTCCGATGAATTCTTTTTTAAAACCTTTTACTGATACTTTGAACGATCTTTACAAAAATGGAATCGAATGGTTTAATGAGGAAGAAAATTGTTTGGAACGTAGTTTTGTTGTTGCACCAGTCGTAACTTTAGATTGTCCAGCAAGGGCGCCAGTTCAGAATTTGATGCAGTTTAATGGAGAGTATCGTTGCACTTTATTTGAGCATTCGGGTATTTCTTGTCCTACAGAATCGGGTCATACTCGTGTATATCCAGTTTCGAAAGAAAATATTCCTTTCCGAAACCACGAGACTATTATTGAGAGTGCTAGAACCGTTTTAGAAAATAATTTGGTTCATCATAAAGGTATGAAGGGAATATCAATAATAGCAACCATACCTCATTTTAATTGTGCTACATCATTCGTCACCGATTATATGCATGCAATTTTGTTAGGAGTTTCCAGAATGCTATCCAAAAACTGTTTGTTTACATGCTTTGGTAACTCCCCATATGGAAAAAATTTTTGGATATAATTGTAAATAACTGTTAATATCTGTAAATAAATGTAAATAAATGAAAATAACTGTAAATAACTGTAGAAAAGTGTTAAAAAATGTGGGAATTGAGACATAAATAACAGTTATTTACAATTATTTACAATTATTTACTGTTATTTACACTTATTTACAGTTATTAACTGTTATTTACACTTATTAACTGTTATTTACACTTATTTGCAGTTATTTATATTTATTTACAGTTATTTACATTTATTCACTTTTTTCACAATTATTTACAGTTATTTACGATTATTTATAGTTTTTTACAATTATTTGCAGTTATTTACATTTTCGAAAATTATCACGAATTTATTCAATAATTTTATATATAGGCGAAAATTTTTAAAAATGTGAATAACTGTAAATAATTGTAAAAAACTATGGAAAATTGTAAATAGTTGTAAATAATTATAAATAACTGTAAATAACTGTAAAAAACTGTAAATAACTGTAAATAACTATAAATAATTATAAATAATTATTAATAACATTAAATTATCCACTAATTCAAAAATTTTTGAAAATGTAAATAACTGTAAATAATTATGAATAACTGTAAATAATTATGAATAATTGTAAATAATTATAAAAAACTGTAAATAATTGTAAATAATTGTAAATAACTGTAAATAACAGTTAATAACAGTTAATAACTGTAAATAACTGTAAATAATAGTAATTAATAATAAATAATAGTAAATAACTGTAAATAACTATTATTTATGTCTCAATTCCTACATTTTTTAACAGTTATTTACAATTATTTACTATTATTTACAGTTTTTCACATAAATTATTTCCATATGGGTCCCCATTCTAATATCCTTCGATAGCTGGCACTGTATCCTCTCATGGGACATGAAGCGAGTAAACGTGGCTTGTCCACTATTCTTTCTTTACTGCTAACTATCACATTCTTCCATTGCTCAAGTCGCCTCCTCTTTTGGATAGCGACGCGAGCAAACACGGCTGATCTATATCCAAAATCATGTCGCAAATTTTGTTAACGTATTTTTGTAACGTGAATCTTTTTTTTCTTTTCTTTTCTTTTTTTATGAAGGGAGAGACATTATAAATATAATCTGTTAAACTTTGTAACTATCAATAATTAATTTTCAACTTAAAATTTAATTATTTTAAACAGCTGGGGGCAGAAGAGTATGTACGATTTTACGCCAGAGATATTTCGAAGTAGCGTTGGTCTAGTGTGTAACGTTCGCGCTTTTCCTTTTGAGTACGCGAGTTCAACTCTTGGTTAGAACCACTTTTTTAAAACTTTTTTTTTATTATTTCAATAGTTTTTATTACTTTTTTTTATTTATATTTTTTATATTTTATATTTTTTAATTAATTTTAAAATCTATTTTTTCACAAGTTACTTGAAGTATGCTCGTTTTTTTAATTAACATTTTTAAATAAATTATTTCATATACAAAATTATGAGAAATAAAATATTAATAAATAAATAAGAGTGATATTTACAATGCTATAGTTCAATTTTGTCTTTATAAACATATATCAATATATAATATATATATTATAACATAAATAATGATACCTCAGTTTTAATTATTTATTGTAATTTATTGTAAATTTTATAAACTAAATTATAAATAAATTAAACTATACTATTATAAAATAAACATCACTATTATTTATTTATCAATATTTGTAATTACTACCTATAAAGAATAATTTATTTTAAAAAAATTTATTGAGGAGGTTCTAGAAGATCCGGTAGTTGAATTAGCATCAAATGAATTTACGTCTTCATGCTGCAATTATAAATTTTAGATGTACTTATACGAAATAATTTTTTATAAAATCAAAATTTTTTTTATTTTTTATTTTAGCCTAGATTAGAAAAAATAATTTATAAGCTATCGCCATCATATTATCACATAAAAAAATTTTAATTGATACACGGAAACAAATGTTGGAGACTTGTAGTCCCACGAGGCCTATTTTAGTACATCGATTTAGAACAAACATAAGCAATAGTTCAAACGTTAAAAGTCATATCCACCACTTTAATTAGTGCAACGAAACGTACGACACGAATTAACTCATTATTATATTGTGCGAGTCTTATCTTATGTTGTTTAAGAGTCTCATCACCTGCAGCAGCTAATATGGCTCATACGAAGGACTGTGTATTAGCAGGCGCATATTCCCCTCCAGTCCCGTAGCGTGTTGAACTGACTTAGTCTCACTCACCGGCCACTTTCTGTCCCATGCATTGTTTTTAATTCGTTTCGTATTGGACGTGTTTGCTAGGGCTGCTGCGTAGACGTACGAGAGTCCCGTCATTGATTTCTTTATAAATTGGTGCGCGAGAATTAATTTAATTATATTATTTGGCTATATATTTCAATTAATTATTTTAAACTGAACTTAAGAGCAGGCCGGAGTAGAATCTGATACCGACCGAGGAAAAATTGAGTTTTTTGTTATTTACTCAAATATTAATCGGTGTATCTTCAAATTGAAGGTTGAGCGCAATAGATATTATTATTATGAACATCTATGCACAAGAAAAAAAAATTCTACCGCTTTGTTTTTGAGAAAAGTAAGGAACGCTGGAGTAAAAGTTTATGTTTATAATATTTTCGCGTTCCTCACTTTTCTCAAAAACAAATTGGTAGATTTTTTTTTCTTGTCCATACATATTTCTAATAATATCTATTACGCTTAACCTTCAATTTGCAGATACACCGATTAATACTTGAGTAAATAACAAAAATCTCGATTAGACAAGGACAGCGAATTTGGCCTGCTCTTAAGAGGATATCGTAGTTATCCCCCCTAATAATATTTTTATTCAAAGTTCATAAGTAAATGGTGCATCAAATCATATTCTTTCACTACGGAAAGAAAATTTATAAGGTTAATCCTGAGTGCGGACAACTCAAGAAATTTATTAAAATACTACGCATAAAAAGTTATAAACAAATTTTTAATGTATAGTATTTTAAGGTTAGGTTTATCGAGCTTGATATTTAATTTTCATTCAAAGTTCATGAAAAAATAAAAAGTTTAAGTGAATTTATTTTTTAACCAAAATGATTGAAGGAATGTAGCTTCAGCGCGGACAATTCATTATATTTGTCTAAATAGTCAATTTAAAAATCAATTCTGACAACTCCGACATCCCGTTAAGCATTCTGTTACTACAATAAAGTAACTTAAAACATAAGTAAATAGAATTGTGAAATCTTATGTATAAAAAGAAAATCAAAATAAAATTTGTGTATTTAAGAATATGATTTTGATTCCTAAATTTAATTCTCATGTTTTATTGTATAAAGTAATTTTTTTTAACATAGAAATAATTATTTAAAAATCTAACTAATGAAAGTATTCGAATTAATTGTTTAATCATCAAGTATTTTTTCTTTTATTCATTTTTTTTAATTGAACATAAAAGTAACTTGTAATACATAAATATATAACCATTTTTGTTTAAAATATTTCAAATACTTGAAATTTATCTTTTAAAAAAACTGTTTAAAGGAATAATTATAATACTAGAACTAATCGTAAAGTATATACTATTGATTTTACTATCCGAAAAATAAGGTTTGAATTTAAGTTCTTAAATTAAATAAATAAACTTTTATAAAAACTATATTTCAGGCGTTTGGGTATCAAATATTTTTGTTTGTTTTTAACACATTCTAAATATTATAACTTATATGCATATTAATTTTAATTTCAGCTCTTACAAATGTTAAAATAAATTAAATAATCATCAAGTGTATACTTTTAATTTGATTTGTTTGCAATTTTGGTTCATGGAAGTTCTGAAATCAATTAAACAATCGTTAAATACTTTAAAAAATTTATAATTTTTTTAGTAACATAACGTTTTTAAAAATACATATAAATAAAATTGTACTTTCTTAATAATGGTATCATATAATATTTTAGGACAAAAGATTTTTAAAAATAACTATTTCCATAAAAATTAATTTTTTTACATTTCGCATTTCGGTTTTCGGAAAAAAAATAATGCAAGAGTGTTTTTTTTCTTAAAAATGAATGATAATGTTATTATATTAGAGTGCAACTTAACTAGAAAAAGTTGTGAAATTTTAAAAAACTTTACTGTTTGCGCCCAAAGTGATAAATATTTCTTTTGGCCGGTACATGATAAATACTGTTTTGAAATTTATAAAACCTATTGATCATATTTGTTTGCTATGTTTTTGAGTTTATGGTTCAAAATATAACAAACAAAACTGAGCTATAAGTTTTATAAATTTTTAAATAGAGTGTTGGGTGCCGGCAAAATTTGAAATGATTTTCATGGATAATTGAACGTGATTGATTTTAGGGAAATGTAGATAATATGAAAAAGATGTATTTATATTTTATAATTTTTATTTAACACTACAGTATAGAATGATCGGTCTAATATTGGAAAAGAGAAAGAAATCCGTCTAAATTAAATAAATTAGAGATGAAATGTATTCAAAAAGTTTTTATCCGATTTGTATTGTTCCAATGAAAAAATTTTTTAAATTATTATATTAAATTTTATAAATAAATCTTTCTTATATTTTTAGAACAATATAAAAAATGATTTATTGAAAAAAAGATATGGTTAATTAGGTAATAAATTACATAATATGTATATTTCATATGTGTAAATAACATACATGGCAAAAAGTATTGTAATTATTTTATGAAAATATAACATTTGAAACATAATGCCTCATTTAAATAATCAGTTTTTCTATTTTTAAGAAAAATGTCGCATTTGTTTATTAATTGTTCGCTAAACATTCTTGAGTTGATCATAAATAATTAAAAACGAAATTAAAAGTATTTAATATAATTTCCTATCATGTGAGACCAAATTATATATAAAGATCTAATGACGAGACTCCTGCGCGTCTACGTAATAGCATTTCTGAATGCGTCAAGTACGGAACAAATAGAAAACCATTCATGGGACACAATGTGGCCGGTGAGCAAGACCACGGTGGAAGAATAAGAGGTGATTCGACTATCCTTCCCCCACCATTAAAACGTGTGTCGCTTATTGAGTCGACTCTCTACTTCTCCACGTGGCGGAGCCACTTAGATAACTCACGTGCACACCTACATATGCCCACTGAGTACGTATCGTTGTGTGCGTGAGCTGTTCATGAACAGCGAATGACTGTGTGTGAGTAGAGCCGGGCTGTGGCACAGTCGGTAAGAGCATTGGATTCGTATTCTCGGGGGACCGTGGATCGAATCCCGCTCGCGGCTGTTTTTCAAGCAAGCACCTCTGTTACATGTGCTTTGTTCTTATGAACACACTTTCGAGCTCCATCGTTAAAGGACGAAAAGTAACTCAGTTGCTTAAGGCAGCTGGCTTGCGTCCTGGCGGATCGGGGTTTGACTCCCTGGGAAAATTGGGAAAAACAATTTTCGTAGTTTTCCGTGGGGAAGAGAACCCGAAGAACGCAAAAAAAATACAGAATAGAGAGTTCCTCGGAACAAAAAAAATTGATGATGGCCTATGACGAAAAGTCCAAAGGCCAATAAAAGATAAAGAAGAAGACTGTGTGTGAGTGAAGACATTACACATACGGCGTGTGGTATTGTTTTAGTGGACTAAATAAATTTAATTATTAGTTACTTATATATTTACTTGATAAATTAAATTATTCATTAAATTATTTGCTTTCATAGTAAATAATAGACTTATTTTATATTCTTATTTGTCTCAATAGAATTAAATAAGTAAAAAATACTTTTTACTTTTTCATGGAATTAATTAATTAATATTTTTTCGATATATTGTAACAGTTATTTTGTCCGTTACAAAAAAGAATTAGCTTTTAATTAAATATTACTTTTTAGCTAAGTCTTTTTAGCGAAGTCGCTAAAACTATAAGAATTTTACTAAATATTACACAGCGAACTCCGATTGTGCTAGCTAATCAATCCTATTGATAAACGACAAAGTCTTATGTGATATACTTGTCGCTTGCTGTACACACTGCGTCTCTCTCTCTCTTACCTGATCGAGAGACGCGTTGCTGGTAGCGCAGTTTTCCTTCGTGAGGCAGGTTCCAAAATACGTTATATTAAAATATATGATATTACTTAATGATATTAATTAACTAAATAATCTATAACTGCTCACAAGGACCGCGGAGGCGTCGGAGTAAGCAACGGGAAATATATATTTTATGTTATATATAGTCAGGCAATATAAATTAATATGAAGCACGATTTAATAGAAAACAAGATTAATTTATTATAAGAAAAATATAAATATAATAAAGATAAAGTGTAAACTAAATGAGAATGAAATTGAATAATATATAAAAAGTAATGTATGCGTCAAATGAGAGAGTGAGCAAAGGGAGGGCGCGTCGAGAAGTAAATAGTACTCGCTCAGGACGCTGATCAGTTATATAACCGATGATACAATATACCTGAACAAGTATCTCTCGAGGAAGAGACACTTGGATATCGCACAGTATAATTATACTCACAGTAACGCACTGGCCAGCTTACACTAATTACCTACGTGCACGTAGACGCCGCTCGCCCGTTACCGTAGCTTCTTCCCTGTACGTAACCAATACGTAGATGCTCTAGAGTAGGTCGGTGGAAGACGTCTCTTCCCGATCCTCGAATTTCGCTGAGCTCTGCCAACATGGTTGCCTGGACGTAGATCGGTGGAATCCTATACACGCCGATCAACGTATATGTTGGCACTTAATGGCTGACCGCTAAGACGCGCGAAAAGTGGTCAAGCAAAACTCTACAGAAAGAATTCCTGAGGGTTGCAACTAGCCAATATTAGTAATATACGCAACAAGTGACGTACGAAGGGATAATATTGGCAGGGGTCAATGTTTTCTGCTGCTCAAGCAAAAAACATTTAACCCTGCAAATATTTTCCCGACGTACGTCACATGTTGCGTAGATTATTTTATGCAGTTGTAAGCAGTTAGAGGACAAATACAATTATAAATATATAATTGAATACATTTTTTACAATTTTTCAATGTATATATCATGAATTTATGAAATGCGAAAGAAGCAATTTCGTAGAATTTAAAGAAGCGTGGAACAGACAGCCTCGTCTGCGCGCGCAAGCGCCACATGTTGTCGCGTGACGCTTCGAGAAACAAAGCAAGCGATACTTACTGTATTGGCATACACAAATTTTTAATTCACAATTATTTTAATATTTTTCTTTGATTTACTAAATATGATAGATACATCTGTTTATAAAATCTTTTCTTCTGTTATGTTTGTTTGTACTTGTAAATATGAATGTACAAACTTATAACTGAAAAGTTTAAAAATTTTTTTATTTCTCTTACAATTTTACAAGTTTCATGTTTATTCAATTTTTTTCACTGCATCACTTTTACTGTGATTATTTTTTTCACTATTAACTCTAAATTTTATAATTAATAAATCGTTATGAACCATTATTTATTTATTGTATATTTAAAAAAATGTATTTAATACGAAAAAGACCATTATGAAATTTGAATAAACGCGGGACTTAACTATGCGGCGCCGATCGTCTAACGCGCCTGTTTATGTTCTCAAATTTACACTACTATCCTTTCCAAACACATCGGCGCTCACTTCGTACTGAAGAGTTTAGTTGTATCCCAACTTACTATAGCATATTGAGTATTTCCCCGGGGATATATTACTTGTTCATATATCCCCGGGGAAATAAGCTGACAGCAAATATACTTTAGTACAAAATATCACAAACAAAATACAGCGGCACTGCGAGCGCAACTATAAGAAACCTCAATACCCATTTGACTAGCCCACTACATACGACGCCCTCTTCTGCTTACTACAGCATAAAATATAATACGCTAGTCGATATAAATTAACGACTTTTAATTAAGACAATGTCTCGCGCTATCAAATTCGAACTTAGTCTACCGTATTATACGACCACGTGGCGAAATTTTTTAATAAGCACAGCGCGGCTTAGGTTTCGTGTTAATGCAACGGTAGCCGGAAACTCTCTGAAGCACCTCACGGCCGGCGAGCTTCTCTCTCGCGTGCCGGTCATCAAGATACGCACTTCTTTACTCGTCTCAGACGACATATATGACCAAGCGTTTATCCTATTTTAATACCTAAGCGCGCAAGATTCAAACACGGTAGAATACCGTTACACCCCTCCGCCAGACGCAGCATAACCGGGTTCTGCCGCTCTGCCTATCGCGCGGTAGGTATGCAATCATTGTCTTAAGAAATTTTAATATTTACGATTTTCTACCACTAAATAATTTTCGTTGAACACGCGTTTTTCCCGGTGAACAAACTACTTTATTTTCACTACGCTTCAAATTGGTAGAACCTTTAAGCCTTCCTCGCTTACGCCTGATCGGTTCGGACTCAGCTTGACGCATATGCTTTGCAGTTTGCGTTACGATAACGACTGTTCTACGCAGATGACCTCGCTTCCTATTTGGTTTCTCGATATAGGGAAAATCATCGCTCACAGGCGGTTGCACGCAATCTGAGCCCGATCCTCCGTTGGCACACGGAGTTGCATAGATCGCGAGAGACGGGTCACTCATCGTCTCATTCGCACGCATTGATTCCAACGGTGGTTGAGGTTGCAAATCATCTTCTTGCTTTGTGATATATGTTTTTAGCTGCTCTCCATCAATCGGACTATACGGATCACCATCCTTGTCAAACAATCTACGTGCATTCAATCCGGATTTAGCTGGCACGACATATGTACCAACAAATTTTGGTGCAAGCTTACTTACTACGTCTTGAGCAGCTGGAGAGAGTATTTTATTTCTCTTACATATTGAATCATCTATTTTATGAATTGCTTTGGCTCTACCTGCAACCAAGCTTTTTACACAAGCCTTATCAGCTACTGATACATCAGCTAAACCAACTGTCTCTAATTTTCCAATGTACAGTTGTTTAAGAGCAGCAACTTCTAGATTTACCTTTACATTAGTACCTTTAAAAGAAAGCTTATTTTCACAAGGATCGAAAATAGCTCTAAATGCTCTTACGAAGTTGTCTCCTAGATAGCATTCTTCATTTAAGCTAGGCATGATCGCACAGCGAATCGTTTTGGTAATTCCGCCTGCAGTGAAAGGGAGGTCAATATAACCTACTAGTAAGCATGATCTACCATCTGCTACTTTAAACAATCTGTTTGTAGCAGGTATTAAAGGCACATTACAGGCTACTGCTAGCTGTAACCCTAGCGAGTTCACGACCGTGCGTGATGCACCTGGGTCATACAGAGCCCTTATTCGGTAATCTCCGATCACTACCGGGAGCCATCATCGAGCTTCATCATCGATTACTGGCTGATTTAGCTCTACCTGTTCACTTGTCTCAACTTGACAAGTGTGAGACTCAACTTGTATTTCTCCTGAGTCTACAGGTAAATTTTTAGCTAACAACTTTCTAGTAAAAGGTTCTGAGATCTTATCAGCCTCACCGGGAACGGTAGGTACCTCGTCTACTCGTTTCCTGGTCCTTTTCCCGCACACAGTGGGCAGGACCAGATAGTATACCCAGGTAATCCACACTGATAACATTCACGGTTAGGATTCCGATTTCTCATACCTTTTTGATTTTCCTCGTTAGCTTTATCCTTGTTTGGGTTTCCAGTCTGATTTCCTTTCTGATCTTGACTTTGTTGTTCGGAGTTACCTTGCCCTTGATTAGGTTTACGAGGCAGTCTCTTAAAATTCTGTTGATTTCTCTGCTGATTTTTACGTGATGTATTTGGCGAAGCTTGTCCAGACTGAATTATATTCGGAACAGCTGGTTGCCTGCTCATCCTTTCAGATATTTTATTTAATTGAGAGACTATTTGCATCAACGTTTTAGCTATGTTAAACTGTTCGGATGCCGGTGTTTTTTCTTCTATCGCGGCAACCTGGTGTTTACTCTCTTTTTGCTTGGACGTAGGACGGTAAGCTACGTCAGGCAATAAGGAGTGTTCTGGCAATGGAGGAGGCCTATATGCTCTCTCTGCATCTATCGTTAATTCAGCTTCGACTGCTTTTTCTAGTAGTGACTCTACGTCAACAATCTCATCCCTTCTTACCATACACTGAATCTCAGGTAAGAGGTTGCGGGGTAGCAAATCGAGCTGTTGTCCTCCATCTGGTAATGGGACTTGTTTTAATATGATCGCCTGTAGACACGGTATATAATCACGCACAGGTTTGTCTTTACCTTGCGTGCGCCTGTTCGCTTCAGACCGCAGTCTTTGTTGGAAACGTCTACTGTGCCCGTACCAACGCAGAGCAGCTTCTTTAAATTTTGCCCACGTGTTCCATGAATGTTTATTGTTTCTGTACCACGTGGCTGCTACGTCTGATAACAGTTCTGAGAGAGAGGATAGCAGATCACTCTCGCTCATTTTTGCTAGTGTCCTGCATTCTTCTACCCTGGTCAGGAAGAGATTTATGCTCTGTCCTTTTTCGCCTGAGAATGTTACGTTCCATCGGCAAACTATGTGACCAATATCTAACGTTCTATTACCGTTGTTGGTCCGATCATTCTGCAAATTTGTGTTCATTTGCGGCATTGGGCTTGACGTAATAGGAGTTCCCCTCCTACCGACTGTACGTACTCGCAGAAGTTCAGTTGGAGCCAAGCCTGCCTGTACGTCAGCCAGAGTGCCATTTTCAGTATTATTATATATCCTGAATGTGTCTTGAAAATTTACTCTTGTATTTGTTGGCGGCCTCTGATCGTTATCTCTTTCTTGCTGGTTGCTTTGCTGCTCATCTATCCGTGTACTAGATGATCTTGGATTTGGCGTTTCCTCTCTTCTTTGTGTTAAGGCAGCTACTGACTCTGTCAGTGTTTTCATTTGCATATGCATATTGTGGAGATATTGCATCATTTCAGTTGGCAATACAAACGGTGTTCCATCTGTTGTTTGCATCACTGTTGCTGCCTGTTCAGTAACTTGATTTGGAGGGTTGGTGGATGCTTGTGCCTGTCCACCAGAACGTGGTTTGTTCGTTCCCTCTCTCAATGTCTCCTGTAGGTTTAACTTTATCTGAGGATTTTTTTCGAGCACGCTGAGAACATGTTCTTCATCGTTTTGAACGTTAGGGTCAAAAATAGTTGACCCTGACTTCTCAAATATTGTTTTTTGTATAAATTCCTTTCTTACTTTTAGACGCTGTTGACGTATTGTCAATTCATCATCATTAGAATTCGTTTGCTGGAATTCTTCAGCCGAATAATTCCTAATCAACCAATTTATTAATCGATTGGTTTTTTGGTGATGAAAGCCGTCTGTTCTTAGTCCTAACTCTTGTAGAGTTATTCCTAAGTCCTCCTCAGATATATACCCTACCCATTTTTCAGCTGCATCAGCACTTACTTTTAACGGTATGTTAGCCATCTTGAATTTGTTTTTCTTCTTTCTTGACAATATCTGTATCTAAACCTGATCGCACGCAAGTACGCTTCTAAACGCTTGCAGTGTGTGTGTGTATTCGCTATGTATATGTAATAAATAACATTTCAGTTCGTATATGTGTGGTTAGAAACTAAGCCGCACACATACGATGTGAAAAAAAACAATAAAATATATGTATATATAATTAAAAAAAATATATATTTTTATGTTTCAGTTTTTGGATTTACTTATTAAACGCAATAACTAATAATATTTTAGTAAATTGACCGATATAAAACAAAATTTTCCAACACTGTTATTTTAATTTTTACTACAACAAGAAAATCAGTTAAAAATTGTCATTAAAATCTTCAAAATACGCGGCTAAATCCAAAAGCCTGTGCGTTTTTAAACTTTAGTTAAAAGCGCACACCTAACTGTGTGAGGACAATTTTTTTTTTATACATTTGTATTTAATGTGTAGTGTAAAAAAGGTGGAAAAAAATTTTTAAATGAAATCTTGAGGAATTTCAAATTTTCTCTTCCACACACACTGCGCCGATCAATTGCCTCGCTATGAGCTGGCAATCTTTGGTGAGAGAGAATTTAATATCACAAAAAAAAATTTTATCATGCGTAAATAAGGATATGTAGTTGAAATTCTATTAAACCACACCACAAAAAAAAATTCTTGATTCTTTAATGTATACACGAAAAATTTTTATTTTCATTTTCATTTAATTAGATTTACTAATAAATTACAACAAAGTAAAGTTTTACTCTTATTAAGATTAAATTATTTTTACATTAAAGGATTGTTAATAATTTATTTAATTTCAGCTTCCTCGCCAGCTGAAACTAATATTCTCTCTCACTTTATAAATCAACGAAATATGACTAACGACCTGATCGATAAGGGGGGTATATATAATATCGCACGTCTCTATTTTAAATAAATTCTAAATGCCTGTTCGCTTTTTCTCATAAAGCGAACGACAGCATACAGAGTTATATTTCTTAATCTTTGTATCTACGCTAAGCTATGTCAATAGAGTCTACGCGTTACCTACAAAGAGAGAGAAAAGAAAAATTTTGCTGGGACACGTGGGGACGTACTTGTAATCGAGAACTACCAAAGAGAAGGAAGAAAAAAAAATTTTGATGATATGCAATTTTGTTTACAAATTTTAGCTATATATTTTCGACAAGAAAATTCAATTGAATTTTGTTAAATTTATCTATTAACATAAAAAAATTTTATCTCAAATTTATTTAAAAAAAAAAAATTTTTAATTCTATTTTATTTTAGAAACAAGCATAATTTTCTTGTTAAAAGAAAAAAAAATTTTCACACCCCTGGTAGAAAATGAAACGCTTTTTCTACCATTTTATGGCCATTTCTTTAAAGTGAAGAGCAGAAAATGGGAATGTTTTATGGCCATTATTTGAACTAACATGAAACGTTTTTTTCAACCTTCATAGTGCTAAAAAATGCTAATAAAATGTTGAGTCTGATCCACTATTATTTGAATATAGATAGTTAACAGTAGAGTCTATCAAATTGTGCTCTAATTGATTACTATTAAGAATCATTTAAGGTTTTTTCTTGAAAGTTATCATTAATCATTAATAGAATCACTTTTGTTAATATATTCGCGCGTATATTTTGAGTTGTGATCGGATTGTTAGAGGTTATTTTCAAACGATTAATAAAATTTTCCATTTATTATTTTAAAAAACGATATTTTTATACTCGTTTCGTACTGCGTTTCATATTTTTATTTTAATAAAATTTAATATTATTTTTATTTTCATAAATTCCAATAAAAATAAACATTGACGAAGGAATGTGAATAAATACTAATCTATATTTTCTCGCCACGTGGCAAAAGTGAGGTTATGATTTTACCTATGATCTGAAAAATTAAGGACTCATTACTAAAAAGTTATATAACAAGTCAAAAAAAGTTGTCCACAGTTTACCTAATTTTTAGATAGCTGTTACTGATTTTTTCTCTCCGTTTACTTAAAATGCGTATTTTTTTGGCTAAATACAAAAATTTTGAACAACATTTTTATATTAGCATTTTTTGCCTATAAGATGCTAACCAATATACCAAAAAATTTGAGCTCTACAGATTCAGCAAAAAATTGCCATTTATTCGCCAATATTGACATGACAAAATATTACTATTGACAATGGTCATAAATTGTTGTTTACACCATTTTTAATGTTCAAATTTCTACCAGGGACGTGCTACTTCAGATTTTAAATTTTACATATAGCAAAACGCCATCTTTAATATGAGATCCTTCAAGAACACGCGAAGTCTGTTTGTGTCGACGCCAGCTACACGATCGACGCCATTTGCAAATTTAAATTTATTAGACGACGCATGCAAGCCTGATCCCGTTGACGCATCTATTCGTTGGGCGCCATTTTGTAACGGTTATTTTGTACGTTACAAAAAAGAATTAGCTTTTAATTAAATATTACTTTGTAGCTAAGTCTTTAAATTTAATTTTATGCGAAGTCGCTGAAACTATAAGAATTTTACTAAATATTACACAGCGAACTCCGATTGTGCTAGCTAATTAATCCTATTGATAAACGACAAAGTCTTATGTGATATACTTGTCGCTTGCTGCACACACTGCGTCTCTCTCTCTCTCTTACCTGATCGAGAGACGCGTTGCCGGTAGCGCAGATTTCCTTCGTGAGGCAGGTTCCAAAATACGTTATATTAAAATATATGATATTACGTGACTAAATAATTTATAACTGCTCACAAGGACCGCGGAGGCGTCAGAGTAAGCAACAGGAAATATATATTTTATGTTATATATAGTCAGGCAATATAAATTAATATGAAGCACGATTTAATAGAAAACAAGATTAATTTATTATAAGAAAAATATAAATATAATAAAGAGAAAGTGTAAACTAAATGAGAATGAAATTGAATAATATATAAAAAGTAATGTATGCATCAAATGAGAGAGTGAGCAAAGGGAGGGCGCGTCGCGAAGTAAATAGTACTCGCTCAGGACGCTGATCAGTTATATAACCGATGATACAATATACCCGTACAAGTATCTCTCGAGGAAGAGACACTTAGATATCGCACAGTATAATTATACTCACAGTAACGCACTGGCCAGCTTACACTAATTACCTACGTGCACGTAGACGCCGCTCGCCCGTTACCGTAGCTTCTTCCCTGTACGTAACCAATACGTAGATGCTTTAGAGTAGGTCGGTGGAAGACGTCTCTTCCCGATCCTTGAATTTCGCTGAGCTCTGCCAACGTGGTTGCCTGGACGTAGATCGGTGGAATCCTATACACACCGATCAATGTATATGTTGGCACTTAATGGCTGAGGGGCGATTCAACCTATGCTACATATGTATGTATCACGGTGATATGTATGTACGTTCGAACGTAAGTTGGTAGCACTGCTAAGACAAGTCGTCGCGCCCATTGAATCGTCTGTCGAACCGTCAAGACCTCAAGTCTCCGTTTCCATGTAGATACAATTTTTGCGCGCGACGACTTGTCTTAGCAGTGCTACCAACTTACGTTCGAACGTACATACATATCACCGTGATACATACATATGTAGCATAGGTTGAATCGCCCCTCTGACCGCTAAGACGCGCCAAAAGCTGTCAAGCAAAACTCTATAGAAAGAATTCCTGAGAGTTGCAACTATCCAATATAATATAATACGCTGGTCAATATAAATTAACGACTTTTAATTAAGACAATGTCTCGCGCTATCAAATGCGAACTTAGTCTACCGTATTATACGACCATGTGGCGAAATCTTTTAATAAGCACAGCGCGGCTTAGGTTTCGTGTTAACGCAAGGGTAGCTAGAAACTCTCTGAAGCACCTCACGGCCGGCGAGCTTCTCTCTCGCGTGCCGGTCATCAAGATACGCACTTCTTTACTCGTCTCAGACGACATATATGACCAAGCGTTTATCCTATTTTAATACCTAAGCGCGCAAGATTCAATCACGGTAAAATACCGTTGCAATATTGAATTTTAAAATTTTATAAAAATGAAATTATTAATGAAAAAACATTGAAATTTAAACTTTTGTAAAGTATATAAGGGCAGATGAGCATATATCATTTCATGTTTACTTATTTATGATGAAGCTTTAGCGTAAAGGCTACGATGTGCGCTTTGAAATGTTGTCACTCTGGGTTCAAATCCGGGTACATTCATTTTTTTTTTTTTCATAAAAGTTGTATTTTAATTTTTTTAAATATTTTATTTTACAAAATTTAATTTTTTAAATTATTAAAAAATAAATAATTAAATCAATTGTTTAATAAAAATCTTTAAGTTGAAAAATTTATTTATTTATTTTGCAAGTAATTAAAAAATTACTATAAACACTAAATATAAATTATTTACAAAAGTAGAAAAATGTAAATATACTATATTATCATAAATTTATGTTAATTATTTTGATTTTTTACAAATTAAAATATTTACAAGTAAAATAATAAATTTTAATTACTATACAATTCAGCAATTTGTTTTCTCTTTTTAATATCTCTATTTTTAAGTTTACAAAACTGACCCATCCCAAATGTTACATAATAATATATACGCTATGATAATAATATAGTTGGCCCTACTATTTTCATATGTTTGACTTTATTTTTAATTTAATTTGTTGGATTTATGAAAGTTCGTGTGTACAACACAACTAAATTAAATTACAAAACGAAATGATTTTATTTAATGAACACTTAAAGCTTCTATGTTAAGTACAGTACAAAATAAACTCTGTATATACAGTATGAAAAATAAGGTAAAATAAGTAATCTTGAAGTCACAAAACATGGGCACAGGGTGCCGTCCAGAGAAGGAATGAATCCAGAGAGACAGAAGGTGCGCCGCGACGTGAAGACACACGGAAGAGACAGAGACAGAGAGAGTCGGGCTGAGCGCGTGAGTTGAATAGTGGCGCTCCCATAAGACTTGCGGGTGATTGTTGGAGCTATCTTCGACACTCCCTCCTTCCAACAATTCCGTCTACTTTCTTGGCTTCTCCAACTTGTTCTCCTTAGTACTATCTGAAAAAAAAGAAATTTATACTTTCTTTAACTTCTGAAAGTATATCTACTATTTTTGTATATAGCTTTTGGTGTTAGTAGACTTCTACGATAAACTAAGGTAGTTAGCTTTAGACTCGTATGACATCTGAATAAGATTTAGATTTAGTTTATCTCTAATTTTAGAATCCGATTGCGAAGGTATTTATGTTTCTCTGAAGGCAGAGGTTTTGTCATAATGTCTGCTTCATTCTCATCAGTGGAGATCCATCTGACCACAACTTTCCCTTCGATGGAACACTGCTTGACATGGTCACCATGAGTTGTTGCCATGTGACTCTTGCTTCCAGTGAGTTCTCTGGATTCTAAATTAGCTTTGATGGTTGTTATGTCATCATCGAAGTTCTTTAGTCTGTGGCTGCCATCCATTTGAGTACAGTCACCGGCTGACTTGTTGTCACACCATATGGTTACAGGGTATAACGTTTTTCCGATGATATCTCTTGTTGCTTTATCGATGGAGACCAGTTTCTGACATGCGTCGCTCATAGCTAAATACTCTGCTTAGTGTAGGTGAATCCTAGATGAGCTGTTCCTCTGAGGTATCGAAAAATCCTTTTTACGTCTTTCCAATCCTCTTCTGTAGCTTCTGTTTGTCTTCTAGATAAGTAGTTAACAGCATACGCTATGTCTGGTCTGGTTGTGCCAGCCAAATACAGTAGGGTTCCTATGGCTTCTCTGAATGGGATTTTCTTTTCAAGTTTCCTTTCTTCTGAAGTATTATCGTCAGGCTGTTTATGTTCTTTGTTCCTGACTTGTCTGGTAATCATAGGTGTTGACTGCGATTTGCTTTCTTTCATGTTGAACCGTTCTAACACCTTTTCTGTGCAGTCCTTCTGGTTTAGCTTCAGCGCTTGACTCGAACGATCTCTTGTGATGTTCATCCCTAGGAAACATCTGGGTTCGCCTAAATCTTTCATTCTGAACACAGAGCTTAATTTAGTTTTAACCTCTTGCATTTTGGCTTGGTTGTTTCCTGCTAACATTGCATCGTCTATATACAATATTATAAAGACAACTTGTCCATCTTTTCTCCAGGTGAAGAGTCAAGGTTCGTTGACATCCTTTTCCAGTCCTAGTTTCTGGACTTTTTCTGAGAATCTTTTATTCCACCTTTTTGGACTTACTTTCAGTCCATATAAGGACTTGTGTACTTTACACACTTTGGTGCGTTTAGTCGTATCGTCACATTCAAGTCCATCTGGAATCTTCATGTAAATATCTTCTTCCAAAATCCCATGTAGAAACTCTGTTTTGACGTCCAGTTGTGTAGCTTCCCAGTCGTATTTGTTGATTATGCATAGGGCTGATCTAATTAGAGACATTCTCGACACTGGAGCATATGTTTCGCTCAGACTATATTCTGTTTTGTCTTTGAATCCTCTAACAACTAACCTAGCTTTATAGCTGATTTTGCCCGTTTCATTAGTTTTCTTCTTAAATACTCATCTGGAGTCTATTACGTTTACTCTGTTTCCTTCTGACGTGTAGCTTGGTATGTTGATTATTTCCCAAACTTCATTTTCTTTCATAGAACGTAGTTCTTCTCCCACTGCGCTCTGCCATTCATTTCTTTCTGTTGATGACATAGCCTCTTTATAACTTTTTGGATCTTGGTTGACTTCGGCGAGTATAGCATGGTACGATTCATTATCTATTTGCTTGTCTGGTTGCGCTTCTCTTGCTCTTACGTTGAGCTTCCAGTTGGTTTTGGCTACCCTTAGCTTTCTTTTCGACTTGTTCATGTTTGTCCTGTCCATTTGAGGGTCTTTTCTTTGGTCTCCATCTTTTTGGTTTGTCCAGGGCTTCTGTATTTTTATTTAATATCTCTGAATTTTTATTCGAGTCATCTGAGAGTTTTTCTGGTTCTCTGAAATTATTTTCTTCTGTTTCTTTTATATCAGAAATTTCAATCATTTCCAAATCCTGTGGCATTCGCTTGAACATATCTTTGTATACTAATTTTTCATTAAACCTGACATTTCTTGAATTTATGAATTTCCTTGTTCCAGGATGCCATAAGATGTAGCCTGTTGTTGTATATCCCACTGTGACAGCTTTGACTGCTCTTCCAGAAAACTTTGACATTGTGATTGGGATTTTAGCATATGCTATACTTCCAAACCTTCGAATTTTCTCCTCATGGTGTTTATGGTTTGGCAGAATCACGTCTAGTGGAGTTTTAAATTTCAAGGAACGTTGTGGTGACCTGTTATATATATGTACTGCTGCTTCTGCTGCCAGAATCCACATACTGTCAGGTAGACCTGAGTCGATCATCATTGTTCTTATTTTGTTCTGAATCGTCTTGTTGAACCTTTCTGCTGTTCCATTGAGTTGTGGTGTATGAGGTGGTCCAAAGTTGTTTTCAATTTTTTCTTTTGTCATTATTTCTGAGAATTTACCTCCAGTGAATTCTGTGCCATTATCTGCTCTTATATAGCATACTTTTGCATCTTCTTTCAATAAATTTCTCATAGTTTTGAGAAATCTTTCTAGGCAGTCACCTGTCTCGTTCTTGTGTTTGATCGAGTAGACCTTGGCAAATCTGGAGTAGTCGTCTATAAATACCACTATAAACTTGTTTTCTCCAGGATAAGATAGTGGTTTTATAGGACCCATAACATCTGTGTGAATTAACTCTAGGCATCTGGTTGCTCTTTCTCTTGTTTCCGAGAAGGGGAGATTTTCCATTTTACCCAATATACAAGATTCACAATCTTGTATGTTGTTTCTGAATTTGATCTCCTTTAAGAACTCAGTTGACTTCTGCAGATGTTTTAAGTAACCTAGAGACATGTGTCCTAGTCTCACATGCCATATCATACCTTCATCTAATTCGCTGCTTTTAGCTTTTGAGTTTTCATTTGTATACAGTAGATTTTCTAACATTTGCGGATCAGTTATGTTGTTTAACTCTGTAATTTTTCCTTTTAGAAAATCTGAATTAATAGCCTGTATTTCTTGGTTTTCGTCGACTTCCTTCTTCATATTCTCCCTCCCAATCTCAGCTGGGGTTTCTGTGATTTGTTCCAGGTTTAACATGTCAGACTGAAATTGTTGCATGAAGTCGTCCACGGAAATTATTCTTGCTTCGCATTCATATTCTTCGTGACTTTCTTGAAAAATATCTTCATTTTTCGTTACTATGTCCAGTGAAATTAACCAATTTGGTTTCACGTACTTTCCTGTTAGATATCTAACTCCAGTGTATTTATCAAAAATTTTCAGCATGTTGTTGTCTAGATAAATGCCTAGACCAGCGTCTGCGAATTTTCTTAGTGAAATCAGATTATGTGAAACTTCTGAAGCTGCTAACACATTTGTTAATTTAACTACATCTGAATTGTTTCTGTTTGAAACCAGCATAAGGTTACCTTTTCCATCTATGGTAATGTCTGCTGTTTTATTTTTATTCGCGCTTTTAATGATTTTTCCCGAGCATTTTTTTAAATTACTCAAGATTAGACTTTTCTTTACAATGTGCTCTGTCGCACCCGAGTCTGCTAAAAATGTTATATTGTTGTTAGTATTTGTTATATTATTATTACCTCTTAAGAAAGCTCTAGCTGTTTTCTTTTTCTGTAAGCGTTCTGGAGCGGAGTTGTTTTTAGTATTTTTGAATACCCTACTTCTGAATGTATTTGAGTTTTCCCTTTTATCTTTTTTGTTATTATGGTTGTTACCTCTACCTCTGTTATTGTTATATTTATTATAATTATTTACATACCCTCCTCTGGATGGTTTTGCACCTGATCCACCTGATCCTGAAGTGCCACTGCCTCTTTGGAAACACTTCGTTCCTTTGTGGTCTGTTACTTTGTTACAATAGTAACAGAACCACGCGTTGTATTGAATAAGTGGGCATTCAGCCTGGGCATGCCCCATTTTGTTACATTTGTAGCATTTTATGTTAGCTTGTGTCCTCCCTTGGGCTGCATTGGCTCTTACTTCTGAATGTTTGTCTTCTTTCTTTTCGGCTTCCAGCTGTAGTAAAAAGTTTTTTATTTCATCAATTGTCATTTCAGTTTGATTGCTTTGTCTTCTTATCAGTGTGGCTAATCTCAACTCCTGATAGTGTCCTGACACTGCCGAATAAAAAGCAGACCTCTTTTCCTCCGTGGAGAGCTTCTCTGTTGGATTACTATTCTTATAATCCCTTATAATTGCATCAAACCTATCAATAAATGACTTAATCTTTTCCCCTGTTTTAATATTTAATTTATATAATTTAGCCCTTACTGACGTTGCTGTTACATTCATTTCTATTCTTTTACTTTCTTTTATTTTCTTTATTATTTCAATAGGGTCTTTTAAATTTATAATCTTTTTATGATAATGTTCAGCGCTCGCTTGATTCACATCGTTCCGACCATGCGGCTCTTCAAACAGATAAGACGCTCGCGATATGTACATTTGCGCATTTGAGCATCCGTAGTTATTGAACTATTCTTTTTGTGATAATTGTGTACTCGCGGAAATGTCGCAGTCACCCGAATAAATAAGTGAAAATATAACTTGTGACTTTCATGTTATTCTTGCTGATTACCTATCCTACCTCAGCGTGTCTTCCATTTTTCTTTCCACCTCAACTCACGTGTCAAAATTGGATAACATTTTACATAATATACATAACAACCGGCGACGAGCATTCTTATTCACGCTAACTCCATTCAAGGTAGCAAGAAAGGATAGAAACAGTGACAAATGAACGATAATAAAGAGGTTAAAAATACCATAAAATCGGAGGATAATACGAATACTGCACAATCAAATTCAAGAGGGACTATTGCAACTAATACAGGTTCACAGACTAGCATTTCAAATATGACGGAAATTCCTGGTTCGTTCAAACTCGAAGTATACGATAATAGCAAGTACAAATGGAGCACGTGCTTACAGAGACTCGAAGGAGCATTTCCGGCATTCCAAGTTACAACGGACGAAAAGAAAAAAACATATCTTCTACAGTACATAGGTATGGATACATATACAAAATTAGAAAATTCAATGGATGGTACAAATCCGTACACAGTCGCATACGACGTAATTAAGGCCAATTTAAAAACTATATTTGAACCAGAACCGTTAGAAGCCGCTGAAATTTTCATATTCCATAAAAGGAAGCAACAAGATGGCGAATCAGTGCGCGATTTTGTGAATGATTTACACAAATTAAGTACTAAATGCAATTTTGGAACGTACTTGAAAACGGCTTTACGTACACAACTAATAGCTGGATTACGTAATCCAAACATACAAGCGAGACTTCAAGAAACGCAGAATCTTACATTTGATATTGCGGTTAGTACAGCTATCACAATGGAATTAGCAGAAGCTAGTACATCACAACTACGTAATACATGTGAAAGCGCCGAAAAAGTTAATTACATCAATTCCGATAGCAACAATTACAAGAAACATACAAAATACAAAAATTCATCCAAAAGAAACCAAAGTTCCACAAAGTTGCAGCAAAAGAATCCAAAAATGTACTTTAAGAATTCAAATTCACACATGGATCAAAATACGAATAAACATAAACAGTCGAAAAGTATCAAATGTTTTCGCTGTGGAAAAGGACACTTTGCCAACGAATGTACGCTGAGCAAAAGCGTAGAATGCAACTTCTGCAACAAGAATGGGCATCTTTCAAGTGTGTGCTTCGCAAAGAAGAAGGAATCTGCCAACGTAGTAGAAAAAATATTTACAGTTGATACCAATTTATGACGCGAAAAATTCTTCATGCGACTCGTCGTAGAAAACCAGCAAATGGACTTCGAGGTAGATACAGGCGCCGCAGTAAGTTTAATCAGCTTAGCACAAGCGAAAATTCTTTTCCTAAAAGTCAGGTATATAAAACTAATATAAAATTACAATCATTTAGTAAAAATCCAATCGATACTGTCGGGTACATAAAAGTCTTCGTAAAATTTGAAAATAAACAAATTTATTTGAACTTGTATATTGTACGAATGGAATGTAAACCGGTACTTAGCAGAGAATGGTTTCGTCAACTAGTAAATAATGACTATCTAAAATTCCTCGAAACGAAAGTCTCTAACATCAATTCTATACATACAGTAAACGTTGAAAATATTATTCAAAATTTATTAAAAAAATACGATATTACAAATGAACGTATAGAACCTTTAAAATCTCACACGGCTACATTTACATTTAAAGAAAACGCGCGCCCAATTTTTATCAAACACAGAACAATTCCATTCAAAATGCAAGATAAAATTAAAAACAAACTCGATAATTTAGTTAAAAAGAATATTTTAATTCCAATAAAATCATCGGAATGGGCTACACCTATTATACCCGTGCTAAAAAGAAACGGCACAGTACGCATATGTGGCGACTACAGCGTGTCAGTTAATAAGCATTTACTAGTTGATGAATACCCTCTACCTAAACTTGAAGAATTGTTTTCTAGCATATCAGGAATGATAGTGTTTTCAAAAATCGATTTGAAAAACGCGTATTTACAATTAAAAGTTTGCGAAGAACAACAAAGTTTGCTTACGCTCTCGATCCATTGCGGTCTTTACAAACCTACAAGGTTAATGTTTGGCATAGCATCTGCTCCGGCCATATGGCAACGTACTATAGAAGAAATTCTTAACGACATCAGTGACATCAAAATATTTTTAGACGACATACGCGTTGCAAGTCGTACAAAAGAAGAGCACATACAAAAATTAGATTTAATTTTCAAACGTTTTCATACCTTTAATATACAAATTAATATTGAAAAATGCGAATTCTTTAAAAGTAGTATCCATTTCTGCGGTTACGTAATAGATGAAAACGGTGTAAATAAAGATCCTTCCAAATACGCGGCAATTAAAATTATGCCGAGACCTAAAAACAAATCGGAAGTCCGTGCTTTTCTTGGATTCGTCAATTATTACGCAAGATTTATAAAAAATCTGTCTACGATCTTACACCCGATATACAATTTGTTGAAAAATAATACTCCATTCGTCTAGAGCAAACAGTGCGAGGACTCTTTTATCCAATCCAAACAGGCTTTCGGTGAAAACAAAATTCTGGCCCATTATGATCCTAACTTACCGTTAATCGTAGCTGTAGATGCGAGCAGTTATGGTGTGGGAGCGGTTCTTTCTCATGCTTACCCCGACGGGTCAGAACGAATAACACAATGTGCCTCTCAAAAACTAAATGCCACACAACAAAAATACGCTAACATTGATAAAGAAGCCTACGCAATAATATTTGGGATTAAAAAATTCCACCAATACATATTCGGTACAAAATTCACTCTCATCACCGATAACCAAGCTCTAACACGCATTTTCTCACCAAATAAAAATTTACCTACATTTTCTGCATTACGTATGCAACATTACGCATTATTTTTACGTGCTTACAATTACGAGATAAAATATAAAAACACTGAAAAAAATGCAAATGCGGACGGCTTATCCAGACTTCCGTTGGATAATACAAACAAATTCACTTGCGATGTCACTGATGTTTTTCACCTCGAGACAATCGAAACTTTGCCTGTTACAGCGAAAAAATCGCGAAATATACAAAAACAGATAAAGAATTACAACAGATTAATAAAGAAATTACGCAAAAAAATACTAAATCGAAAATACAAAATATTAATTTAGAAGAATTTTCAATATGTAACGGTGTCATTCTACGTAGTGATAGAGTAGTTGTACCTACGAAATTAAGAAATAACATTTTACATGAATTGCATTGGGGCCATTTCGGCATAGTTAAAATGAAAAATCTAGCGCGAAAAATTGTATGGTGGCCCTCATTAAATAAAGACATCGAAAACCTTGTAAAGAATTGTACTGCATGTAATTTACACAGGGATGACCCAGCAAAAGTTAACACACATATTTGGGAAGAAGCCAAAAATGTTTTCGATAGAGTACATATTGACTTTGCTGGGCCATTCTTGGGTAAAACATTTCTAATCTTAGTAGTCGCGTTCTCGAAATTTCCTATTGTAAAAATAGTAAGTGCCATATCCTCTGAATATACAATCTCAGTCTGTAAAGAAATATTTAGCGAATACGGCTTGCCCAAAGTAATTGTCACCGACAACGGCCGTGCTTTCACATCAGCCGATTTCAAAAATTACATGCGTGAAATAAATTGTACGATTAAATACACAGCTCCATATCACCCCGCTACAAATGGGCAAGCGGAGAATATGGTTAAAACTATAAAAAAGGGGTTAAAAAAATTATGCGAAGAAAATAAATCCATACACAATAATTTATGTAAATTGCTCCTGCAATACAGAATAAATGTACATTCTCAAACGGGAGAAACACCGGCAGAACGTTTCTTTGGTAGAAAAGTAAATTCGCACCTAGATTTTATACATCCATCGTACAAACAAGCTATTATTTGTGAAAAATCAAATGAATGTAAAAAAGTTTTTCAGCGTAGTGAGAGAGTCAGCGTCCGGAATTACGTAGGTAACGACAAATGGCTTTTAGGCAAAGTAAAAGCTAGATTAGGTACGTTACACTATGAAATTAATTTAGACGACGGAAATACTGTGCGTAGGCACGTTGATCAAGTGTTAAAAATTGGAGAAAATACTCCTGTTAAAAATTCAGATATAGTACAATATTACCCTCCTCCACCTATTATTGAAAATGAAAATACTTATTTAAGTAAAGATAATCAAAACTTAAATACACCAAAGAGAAAAGAAAAAACATTAGCACTTCCGAGTTCGCGTGTACAACCGTTGAGAAATCGTAAACCACCAGATCGTTTACAATACAATAAACGCTAAAAAGTTACTTATTATATTTCTTTTTTTTTACAAGGAGGAGTGTGATATTGTTCATACATAGAGACATCTTGCGGTAGATTTAGATATTAGCAAACATTTTGTAATAGCGCAGGCGACGGGAAAAGAAGTCAGCTATCTCTCTGCGTTTAGCGCTCGCTTGATTCACATCGTTCCGACCATGCAGCTCTTCAAACAGATAAGACGCTCGCGATATGTACATTTGCGCATTTGAGCATCCGTAGTTATTGTACTATTCTTTTTGTGATAATTGTGTACTCGCGGAAATGTCGCAGTCACCCCAATAAATAAGTGAAAATATAACTTGTGACTTTCATGTTATCCTTGCTGATTACCTATCCTACCTCAGCGTGTCTTCCATTTTTCTTTTCACCTCAACTCACGTGTCAAAATTGGATAACATTTTACATAATATACATAACAATAGGTTTATGGTTTATGAGTTTATGGTTTATGGGTTCATGATTTATGGGTTTATGGTTTATGGGTTTATGGTTTATGGGTTTATTGTTTATGGGTTTATGGTTTATGGGTTCATAGGTTTACGGGTTGATAGTAGGATGGACTTATAGATTTATAGTTCATTGTATTATAGGTTAATGGGTTACGGTCTAATATATTATATGTCTAGAAGTTAATGGTTATAGGTTTAGGGTTTGTAAGTTTATAGGTTTGACATTTATGGGAATTTTTTATATGTTAATAGTTTATGATTTTATAGTTTATGATTTTATAGTTTATGATTTTATAGTTTATGAGCTTATGAATTATGGTTTATCGGTCTATAGGTTTATGATTAATAAGCTTATGGTCTATGGGTTTGAGGTATACGGCTGTATGGTTTATGGGTTTATGGTTTATGGTTTATGGGTTCATAGCTTATAGGCTTATGACGTATGGGTTTATCGTTTGTGGTTTATGGGTTTATGGGATAATAATTTATGGATTTATGGATTTATAGTAAATGGGTTTCATAGTTCATGGATTTATAGTTTATGGGTTAATAGTTTCTGGGTTTATGGTTTATGGGTTTATGGTTTATGGGTTTATGGTTTATGGAATAAGTATAATTTCTCAACAGCCATCGCACTAATCGGTGTGACTGTTCGAAATATAACCCTTCTTGCTTTAATTCTAACGTTTGAAGCGAGTCTACTAGGTCGTCTTCGGACAAGCACGTTGCCCATTTATGGACCTTTAGAGCGGTAGCTTTATAATTTTTGTCGCCCGTTTTTTGTTGTGTAGCCATCTTAAATTGTTTATCTTCTTTCTTGATTATATATATATATATCTTGAACCTGATCGCACGCAAGTACGCTACTAAACGCTTGCAGTGTGTGTGTGTAAACGCTATATAGAATAATAAATAATATTTCAGTTCGTATATATGTGGTTAGAAACTAAGCCGCACACATACGATGTGAAAAGAAACGATAAAATTTATGTATATATAATTTAAAAAATATATATTTTATGTTTTGGTTTTTGGATTTATTTATTATGCAATAACTGATAATATTTTCGTAAATTGACAGATATAAAAATTTTCCTACAGTGTTGTTTTAATTTTTACTACAAAAAGGAAATCAGTTAAGAACTGTCATTAAAATCTTAAAAATACGCGGCTAAATCCAAAAGTATGTGCGTTTTTAAACTTTAGTTAAAAGCGCACACCCAACTGTGTGATGACAATTTTTTTTATTATACATTTGTATTTAATGTGTAGTGTAATCAAAAAAAAAAATGAAAATTTTTAAAATGAAATCTTTGAGAAATTTCTAAATTTCTTTCCAACACACACTGCGCTGATCAATTGCCGCGCTACGAGCTGGCAATTTTTAATAAGAGAGAATTTGTAATGTGTAACTAAGGTTATAAATTTAAATTCTATTAAAGCATGCACACACAAAAAAAAATTTTTCTTGACCCTTTAATATATATAAAAAATATATTTTAACTTTTATTTAATTAAATTTTATATTAAATATGAAGGAAAAGGATTTTACTTTTTGCACTCATTGATGTTAGATTCTTATTATATTAAAGGGCTGTTAATAACTGATTTGATTTCAACTTCCTCGACAGTCGAAATCAATATTTCTCCCTCACCATTATAGTCAAGCAAATATGGCTAACGACCTTATCGGCAATAAGGTTATATACCTAACGCACGTTTTTATTTTAAATGAAATCTAAATGCTTGTTCGCTTTTTCTTTTAAAGCGAACAAAAGCATGCAGAGTGTTATCTCTTGAACTCTGTGTCTAACGAAGGTCGACAATTTCTGCGCATTATCTAGAGAGAAAAATAAAATTTTCGCTGGGACACGTGGGAACGCAATTTTATGTTTAAAGAAAATTTCATACTATATTTCCGAAAAAATCAAAAAAAGGAAAAAAAATTTTTCCAATCTTAAATTCAATAAATTTTTTGTAACAATAATTTTGTTTTACTAAAAAAAATTATTTAGCACGTGCTGTATTTAATTTTTGCTATAAGCAAACGCCATCTTTAATACAAGAATTTTAAACGACGCGAGGCCTGTTCGCGTCGGTGCCAGCTACTTGCTCGACGCTATTTGCAAATTTTGCTTTATTATATAACGCGTAAAAAAAAAACTTGATCCCTTTGACGCATCTATACATTGGGCGCCATTTTGTAACAGTTATTTTTCCCGCTACAAAAAAGAATTAGCTATTAATTTAATATTAAATTTTGCTAAGTCAAGAAATTTCATTATAGATGGAGTTGCCAAAAAATCGTAAGAAAATAATCATATATATATTACGCGGTAAACTCTATTGGTGCTAGTTAGTCAAACGTATATTGACTAGCGACAAGACATTATACTATATGCTCGTCGCTAACCGCTTCTCTCTCTCTCTTACCTGATCGAGAGACGCGATGCCGGTAGCACAGCTTTCCTTATTTTGTAGGGTTTTACTCTTCTCATTAAACCCGTTCTATATTTTATACAAAAATATATATATATTTTATATAAGATTAAAAATAAAGACCGCGGAGGCGTAGGGGTAAGCAAATGGATACAGGTCTTAAAACTTAATGTGTATTTATTAAATATGCAAAGAAAGAAGTACAACAAAATGAATTTAGATTAAAAATAAGAACAAGAGTTAATATTGATAATTCTAAGGGAGGACACGACGCGAACTAAATTATTCTATGATATTAAAATGAACGCGCGCACTCTTCATGCTAAGGCTTCTTCGAGGAGAGAAACTTTAGCAAACAAGATATATGAAGAAAACTTACAATACGCGTAAAAGCTTCTATAATAATAATACATACGGCGAAGATATACCGCCGTTGGCCAACGAAAGAAATGGTACGCCGCAACCTGGTCGCTGAGGCTCGTAGAGTACAGCCAAGCCAGAAAAGTATCCTGATCGCTGCGACTCGTCGGAGACAGCCAAGCCAAATTATGCATAGCCAGAGGATGATGCTCGTGTTCCTTTAGAGCAGCGATCTCCTTTTTCCTTTTCTACACAAAACTATATGCGGCACTACACCAACGAATTAATTAATTCAGAACTCGAATAAAGCCGAGAAATATGACTAGGATGCGTGCTTGTAGGCCGTTAGAAAAGTCTCCCTTGCAGGTCAGGAATATATGAGCCACGTGTGCACTTATGAACCACCGGGAATGTTCTAACGCACCTCGTGGCTTTCTTGCTCCTTGCGCGCGCACTGCTCATCGAGTTACGTGCTTCTTGACGTAACTTAGATAAGGTATATGACTGAGCGCGTGGCATTTAATTCTACTTAAGCGCGCAAGATTCGAACACGGTAAAATACCGTGAAAATATGCATAACTCCATGAACCATCAACTTATAAACCCATAAATCATCAACAAATAAACAATATACCCGTAAACTATAAGCCCGTAGACCATAAACCCATGAACCATAAACTTATGAATCAGAAACATATTGGCGATAAATTCATGAGCTATGAACCCACAAATCATAAACCCATAAACCATAAACTTATGAACCATAAACCTATGGACCGATAAACCATAATTCATAAGCTCATGAACTATCAAATCATAAACTATAAAACCATAAACTATTACCATATAAAAAATTTCCATAAATGTCACACCCATAAACTTACAAACCCTGAACCTATAACCATTAACTTCTAGACATATAAACTATTAGACCGTAACCCATTGACCTATAAACCCATAAACCATACAACCATAAACCATCAACCCATAAACCATCAACCCATGAATCATGAACCCATAAATAATAAACTCATAAACCCATAAACCATAAACCCATAAACCCATAAACCATAAACCCATAAACCATAAACCCATAAACCATAAACCCAAAAACCATAAACCCATAAACCACAAACCCATAAACCATAAATCCATAAACCATAAACCCATAAACCATAAACCCATAAACCATAAACCCATAGACCATAAACCCATAAACCTTGAACCCATAAACCATTAACCCATAAACCATAAACCCATAAACTATAAACCCGTGAACCATAAACCCATAAACCATAAACCCATAAACCATAAACCTATAAATCATAAACCCATGAACCCATAAACCATAAACCCATAACCCATCAACCCATAAACCATCAACCCATAAATCATGAACCCATAAACCAGAAACTCATAAACCCATAAACCATAAACCCATAAACCCATATACCATAAACCCATAAACCATAAACCCATAAACCATAAACCCATAAACCATAAACCCATAAACCATAAACTCATAAACCATAAACCCATAAACCATAAACCCGTAAACTATAAACCCGTAAACCATAAACCCATAAACCATAAACCATAAACCCATAAACCATAAACCCATAAATCATAAACCCATAAACCATAAACCCATAAATTATCAACCCATAAATCATGAACCCATAAACCATAAACTCATAAACCCATAAACCATATACCCATAAACCCATAAACCATAAACCCATAAACCATAAACCCATAAATCATGAACCCATAAACCCATAAATCATAAACCCATGAACCATAAACCCATAAACCATAAACCCATAAACCATCAACCCATAAACCATCAACCCATAAATCATGAACCCATAAACCATAAACTCATAAACCCATTAACCATAAACCCATAAACCCATAAACCATAAACCCATAAACCATAAACCCATAAACCATAAACCCATAAACCATAAACCCAAAAACCATAAACCCATAAACCACAAACCCATGAATTATAAACCCATAAACCATAAACCCATAAACCATAAACCCATAAATCATAAACCCATAGACCATAAACCCATAAACCATAAACCCATAGACCATAAACCCATAAACCTTGAACCCATAAACCATAAACCCATAAACCATAAACCCATAAACTATAAACCCGTAAACCATAAACCCATAAACCATAAACCATAAACCTATAAAGCATAAACCCATAAATCATAAACCCATAAACTATAAACCCATAAACCATAAACCCATAAATTATAAACCCGTAAACCATTAACCCATAAACCATAAACCATAAACCCATGAACCATAAACCCATAAATCATAAACCCATGAACCATAAACCCAAAAACCATAAACCCATAAACCACAAACCCATAAACCATAAACCCATAAACCATAAACCCATAAACCATAAACCCATAAACCATAAACCCATAGACCATAAACCCATAAACCATAAACCCATAGACCATAAACCCATAAACCTTGAACCCATAAACCATAAACCCATAAACCATAAACCCATAAACTATAAACCCGTAAACCATAAACCCATGAACCATAAACCATAAACCCATAAAGCATAAACCCATAAATTATCAACCCATAAATCATGAACCCATAAACCATAAACTCATAAACCCATAAACCATATACCCATAAACACATAAACCATAAACCCATAAACCATAAACCCATAAATCATGAACCCATAAACCCATAAACCATAAACTCATAAACCATAAACTCATAAACCATAAACCCATAATCCATTAACCCATAAACCATAAATTCATTAACCATAAACCCATAGACCATAAACCCATTAACCTTGAACCCATAAACCATAAACCCATAAACTATAAACCCATAAACTATAAACCCGTAAACCATAAACCCATAAACCATAAACCCATAAACCATAAACCCATAAATCATAAACCCATGAACCATAAACCCATAAACCATAAACCCATAAACCATCAACCCATAAACCATCAACCCATAAATCATGAACCCATAAATTATAAACTCATAAACCCATTAACCATAAACCCATAAACCCATAAACCATAAACCCATAAACCATAAACCCATAAACCATAAACTCATAAACCATAAACCCATAAACCATAAACCCATAAACTATAAACCCGTAAACCATAAACCCATAAACCATAAACCATAAACCCATAAACCATAAACCCATAAATCATAAACCCATAAACCATAAACCCATAAATCATAAACCCATGAACCATAAACTCATAAACCATAAACCCATGAACCATAAACTCATAAACCATCAACCCATAAATCATGAACCCATAAACCATAATTTCATAAACCCATAAACCATAAACCCATAAACCATAAACCCATAAACCTTGAACCCATAAACCATTAACCCATAAACCATAAACCCATAAACTATAAACCCAGAAACCATAAACTCATAAACCATAAACCATAAACCCATAAACCATAAACCTATAAATCATAAACCCATGAACCCATAAACCATCAACCCATAAACCATCAACCCATAAATCATGAACCCATAAACCATAAACTCATAAACCCATAAACCATAAACCCATAAACCCATAAACCATAAACCCATACCCATAAACCCATAAACTATAAACCCATAAACCATAAACCCATAAACCATAAACTCATAAACCATAAACCCATAAACCATAAACCCATAAACTATAAACCCGTAAACCATAAACCCATAAACCATAAACCATAAACCCATAAATCATAAACCCATAAATCATAAACCCATAAACCATAAACCCATAAACCATAAACCCATAAATTATCAACCCATAAATCATGAACCTATAAACCATAAACTCATAGACCCATAAACCATATACCCATTAACACATAAACCATAAACCCATAAACCATAAACCCATAAATCATGAACCCATAAACCCATAAACCATAAACCCATAAACCATAAACTCATAAACCATAAACCCATAATCCATTAACCCATAAACCATAAATTTATTAACCATAAACCCATAGACCATGAACCCATAAACCTTGAACCCATAAACCATAAACCCATAAACCATAAACCCATAAACTATAAACCCGTAAACCATAAACCCATAAACCATAAACCATAAACCCATAAACCATAAACCCATAAATCATAAACCCATGAACCATAAACCAAAAACCATAAACCCATAAACCACAAACCCATAAACCATAAACCCATAAACCATAAACCCATAAACCATAAACCCATAAACCATAAACCCATAGACCATAAACCCATAAACCATAAACCCATAGACCATAAACCCATAAACCTTGAACCCATAAACCATAAACTCATAAACCATAAACCCATAAACTATAAACCCGTAAACCATAAACCCATAAACTATAAACCATAAACCCATAAAGCATAAACCCATAAATCGTAAACCCATAAACCATAAACCCATAAACCATAAAATCATAAACCATAAACCCATAATCCATTAACCCATAAACCATAAATTCATTAACCATAAACCCATAAATTATCAACCCATAAATCATGAACCCATAAACCATAAACTCATAAACCCATAAACCATATACCCATAAACACATAAACCATAAACCCATAAACCATAAACCCATAAATCATGAACCCATAAACCCATAAACCATAAACTCATAAACCATAAACTCATAAACCATAAACCCATAATCCATTAACCCATAAACCATAAATTCATTAACCATAAACCCATAGACCATAAACCCATTAACCTTGAACCCATAAACCATAAACCCATAAACTATAAACCCATAAACTATAAACCCGTAAACCATAAACCCATAAACCATAAACCCGCAAACCATAAACCCCCAAAATCATAAACCCAAAACCATAAACCCACAAACCATAAACCCATAAACCATCAACCCATAAACCATCAACCCATAAATCATGAACCCATAAACCATAAACTCATAAACCCATTAACCATAAACCCATAAACCCATAAACCATAAACCCATAAACCATAAACCCATAAACCATAAACCCATAAACCATAAACCCAAAAACCATAAACCCATAAACCACAAACCCATGAATTATAAACCCATAAACCATAAACCCATAAACCATAAACCCATAAATCATAAACCCATAGACCATAAACCCATAAACCATAAACCCATAGACCATAAACCCATAAACCTTGAACCCATAAACCATAAACCCATAAACCATAAACCCATAAACTATAAACCCGTAAACCATAAACCCATAAACCATAAACCATAAACCCATAAACCATAAACCCATAAATCATAAACCCATAAACCATAAACCATAAACCATAAACCCATAAA